>CM076717.1:16351339-16598839 GCA_038501795.1 Pseudopleuronectes americanus | reverse complement strand
CTCTCGTTTTGAGGGTGAAGCCATCGATCTCTCCAACAGTAATTTAATAAGTGCATAAAACCTGCGAGCCAACTGTGCCGACTGGGTTTAGTCGAGACGTAATACTCGGATGAAATGTTAATGCAAGGAACTTTTAATGCAGCGTCCGTATACATCCCTAACCCTGTGCCAAATTGAAATGAGATTTCTAGTGATCCTGGTTCACAATTAAATCTGGATCCAGAGACTCAACTCTCTGACTGATCCTCAAAAAGCACAAGTGCCAGAGGAATCATAGACAGTAATCCACCAACTATACCAACAAAATGCATCGCACCACTATAAGCTCCGCTCATGACCTCATGTAGCAAAGAATGAATTATTAATTGAACCGTAAAAGGGTCTGGAAGACGCTGTAGAAATATATTCTATCAACTTGGGCACACTGGCAGCAATTATTAAACCCAGAGGAGCTATAGGGGAATGGCTTGCTGGGCTATAAAGCAATCTGAGGATTAGCAGGACATTATTTAAATAAACAGTAAAAGTCGACAAGATGGTTATGGGGATTCTTTTTGTAATTCAGCTGCAACTGATGACGGAGCCATGCAGAGAGGTAATTTGAAAAATAGAAGTAGAAAAAATATATTAATTAGAGACTCAGAGAGAGGGAGTAGAAGAGAGAAGAAATTAGTGTGTCGTGATTATCAATGTTCCTACTGGGAGCCCACAGCTTAATGGTGCTGCCGCCTGGAGAAGTGTTTTTTAAAGTTGCCGGATTGGAGCCATGAAAAGATGAAAACAAAAAGCTTGAAACTGATGTTTGCCAAGATCCCTAAGCCTCTCTTTTGTAAAATAGTTTGAATAAAATACTAAAATCACAGGAAATTTGATTAACCTAGATCAAAAGCAGCAAAGCAGAAAGCGGGGTCACGCTGAGAAATAGGCTAAAAAGCAGTAACCCAGAGAGGAGACGTCAATGTTCTCAAGTGACAATTCGATAAAGTCAACTGTGATTAATTGAAGGAAACAGGAATACAGGGCAGGGATGCTCTTTTGCTCTGCTTGGGATTTCCTCCCTGCACTCGTAGCTGTCTAATATAGAGCCAACTGCTTGGGGTCTTGCCATGTGCCCACACGTGTGTAAGCATGTGCGGCTGGTTACGATGCACTGCCCACAGATGCCGACGGCCGACATGAGGGCCAGCAGGAAGCATCCTGGGCAGGGCCGTGGCTAATGAGGAAAGGATGCTCCATTAACGCTCCCTGGAGCTTTAAGCCTCGCACTCACAGCCCACTTCTGTCGTAAAATGAGTGAAATGGACACAGGAGGTATTGACGAACTGGCACAAGCTTATCTAACCCTGGCACACATGCATGCTGTGTAAAAATAAAGATGAGCCTGAGTAAAAATAAAGATGAGCCGACGGAACTGGCAGCGTATCCTGTTGAGTGTGGCTGCTGACTAAATTGGTGTCAGTGTAATATTAATATCTGGGGAAATATTTAGAAGAAGAGCTGGCAGCACTTGTTGGTTTGGATTGCTGGTAGATGAGGTTCTCCAGAGGTTAAGAGCGTTTTTACACCTGAATTAGGTCCAGAACAACGTTTGTTTAAATTAACTCCGGTTAGGTTTGGCTTATCACTGAATCCTATCCTATCACCTAAGTAGGCTGCGTCTTCCTATACTTGACATTGATTGGTTTGTAGACGGGAGTGTATCTGATGACAGCGTGTTGTCAGCTTGGCAGCTAGAAATCTTTCCATTTGATTGGAAAAATGAATGACATGGTCCATTTTGTTAATTCTGTTGAAACTGTAATAACATGATGGAAGTACTACAGATACGTATCGGTCGAAAGAGATGTAAAGGTTCCCCTACAGGCTCCTCCTCCCCCGTTAGCAAAAGAAGGAAAGGCCAGCATGGTGGCTGTCTGCACAATAGCATAGGGCACAGGGCAGTCACCTAGCATGGTGGTAGCCATGTTTAACTATGCGTGTTTGCAAGGTATGAGTTGTCAGAGGAAGGAAGTGTGGGGAAGCAAGGGCATGCGTCACACAGGAGAGGATGGTGCAAGGCAGTTTTCACACCTGTCACTTAAGTTTGAACTAAACTCAGAGATCTAAAGTTTGTGACGTTAAAAGGTAGGTGTGAAAGAGCACTAAATTAGCCATAAAGAGAATCTCAAATTTTCTCCTAAAATAAAGCAAAAACAATTATTTTGTGTAGACCAACATCTAAGAGGCACCAGGGACAGATATGTGTCTCTCATTGGATTTGATTATTGGGGGGGGAGCAATAGACTGATAAATTTGTCAAGTGCAATTACTGAAGAGGACAGATTCATTCCATTAAGTGAAAAAATTAAATCAATCCTGACACATCCTTTATATCTAACTATTGAGGAGCTGCGACATGACAAAGAAACAACTGAGATCACATCGCTCTGAGGTGAATGAGAAGGAGGTTTGGTCTTTCAAAAGTGCCATAAATAGATATTATTATATTATGTTAACCTATATAGTTTTCTTTGAAATGCTAAGGGTGGACAACTCTTCATAAATCCTAGGAAGGGGGGTCTTGACCCCCTTGTGCCCCCCACGAAATCCGTCCTCTGACACAACGTAAACTTCCACATTGAGCCCCTGATATTCAGACACCTGACTGACGAGAGCTTCCTCACTTGACACCACTAAATTATTCTGCGCCTCTCTTCAACGTAATGAGATGACAGACATGTCTAAGCTTCTTCTTTCACATCTTCCCAAAAGTACTGCTGAGTCATGAGGACAGGAGCAGCGGGATCATTACGGCGTGAAATACAGCCAGACAGAGAAAAATAAAGTGAAGCCCATAAAGAGGAAGAGCTCAGATGGGGGCTTCTGACGTGATGAGTGCAGATCTTGACCCTACCCAGCAATCCCATTACACCAGCTAATTGGATAGGGTATGTGCACAGCAGTGATAGAATTAGAGGACTAAAGGGAGCACAGGGGTGCAGGGAGAAGCAGGTGAGCCCCTTGAGCCACTGATTCTGTTTCTGTTTGGTTCGCAGACAGTTATGGTCATTGTAAAGAAATATTCTTGAGGACAAACAACTCAAGCAAACCTATAAATAACAACACGTACGAGACAGGTATAGATGACTTTATGCTGCGCCCAACATGTACTGTCAACAATTAGTTTTTACAGCAGCTGCTTTCCGTTCCTATTTTCCTGTAGTGTCTAATAAAGAAAAGGATAGAAAAAGAAAAGAGGAAGAATAGAGGATGATCCCTCAGCCTTGCACGATAGGAGAATTTGCCACAGCCCAATTATAAATCAGGCAGACATCTGAGAAACTAAGTGGCTGTTGATGACTAATTGGTTAATATTTTAAACTATTTTCTACAACAATAGCCCGGCATACGATCTCACACTCATAAATCTCAGAGGGAGAATTTAAAGCCTCGTGAAAAGGCTGCTCTAATCCTTTATTCTTCCTAAATATGTAAACAGGGTGTATTTCACAGCTCTGAATATACAACCACCTTCAACGCCACAGGATTCTATAGAGGACTTGTAAGCACACAAGGAAGCAGCAGCCAGAGAGAGGTAATCCATAGGATTGTAAAGGGCGTACAGAAAATAGAGAATCAATACTTCTTTAATGGGCACATAAGAAGTGGGGTCAGTAACGTTGGTGAAGGGACCAGTTTCACCGCAAACAAGTTGAAGGTCTTCACTTTTGGGCTCAAGCTAAAGACAGTCATGACTTTGACAGGGAGGTCAATGTTGAGGTTAGGGACTTGATTTAATGAGGTTTATAATCGAGAGTTATCACAGCCACTCACATATATCCTGAGGTGGAGCATAACTGACTGTTTGGGTAACAAGAAGATGCTTTTTTTTTGTTTCTATGTTTTGGTCTAGAACCAAATCAGCCTGACGTTGCTCTGGGACAGGGGTTGATTAAATCTACCTCTCATTTTGGAAGCTAATGGCTAATGATGAAAGGGACCAAAAGACTCAGCCACACAATGACCCTACAGTTTAAGAGACACTGTGGAGTAATTCCGCTGAAGAGATTACAATGGCTTTTCTCTAAGGCTCTGTCCACCCTAGTTCAGATATTTAGCAACACACTTTTTCATCTCTGTTTGGGCCACTAGAAAGCGTTCCGAAAATGCAGATTTTCAAGAACTTCCGGTTTCTAATTCGAATGTGCATGTAAAACAGAACGCTTGCATGGGAAATTATGACATCACAGCTTATTTAGTGCATTGCCTTCTGTTGCTTTTTGTAATGACACATATATTACACACATGCTCCTCTGGAGATCTCATTTCCGGAGTCATGAAGTTGTTGTTCTGCCTTCTGTCTGTTCATGTGCTTTAAAGTCGGAATGTGGGAAACACATAAATGAAGAATAAAAAATGTGTTGTGTTCATCTGTTTTAGGAATTTAGACAATACCTTTCAATATTTGCACAACAACGTGCACATGTCACAAAAAAGTCAGTATGGTGCCGAGAGTCGACTACTACTTAAAGCAGATTGATTGTGAATTTATAGTAATTGATCTATAAGTGATGCTGTCAGCAACTTATGTGCCAACATTTTTGCTGACTTTCCGAATTGTTCCAACTGACACCAAATGAACGCACAATAAGCATGCACCAGAAAACAACAACATAAATGGTGTTAATTTGACGGTGTGCTGTTTTAGACTTTATTACCACCTACTAGTCTGGCATGCTTGTTTTTGTGTTGTCGTTTAGACTGAAACACTTTGTAAAACGAAGGTCATGTGGACTTTTCTAATGGAAGAGAAAATATCAAAAAAGCAGTCACGTAGTTAAGACCTAAGACATTTGTGCAAAGGAATGAAGAAGGATTTAATAATCTGTGTTACCAAGTTGTGTCACTGTCAGTTACTCCTTCAAGTTACACACAGCCTAAGCATGGAGTGAAAAATAATCACAAGGGTTTACAACAACGGCAGCGAATGAAGCATACCATTATTTCATTTTGAACAAAAGCCAATGAATATTATGCCGTTTATCCTCTTCAGCACTAGCAAGGCTCTTAAAGCTCATGCAGCTTAGGCGTACTAAAAGACAACAAACAAGGACAGGTTTGACTGACAGTCATTTCAAACAGACTCCTAACTCATATTTTATCATCACACACTGCCAGTGGTATGATGCATAATGCATCCCATCTATTTTTAATAAGCCTATAGTCTGTGTACAGCCCTTATTGCACAAGCATGGGGCCT
The DNA here is from genome assembly GCA_038501795.1 of Pseudopleuronectes americanus. Taxonomy (NCBI): domain Eukaryota; kingdom Metazoa; phylum Chordata; class Actinopteri; order Pleuronectiformes; family Pleuronectidae; genus Pseudopleuronectes; species Pseudopleuronectes americanus. Next base: position 16,593,600 of record CM076717.1, on the reverse strand, counting down.
CTATATGTCATCGCCTGCTAGCAGAAAAAAAATTCCATATCTTGCTGCTCTACGAGGCGTCGGCGATCATTTATTTATTCACTGAATTCAAAGCGTGATTCATCGTGGCAGTCCTTTTTTGCCTGCCAGAAGATTAGGGGGGACAATCTGGCCCCTGTGACGCGGCATTATTGCAGACAGTGAAATACTAGAGACAGCTGTGTCAATCTGCCGTGGAACAAACAGACAGGCCATGCCCTGGTGCAGTGCAGGCTGAGTACGGTTATTACTGTCACATAGCTACAGAGCGGCGCGGGGCTCCACAGGTGGTCAAGCACCTCAGATGAAAAGAAGAAAGGAAAGAAGAGATGGGAATGTGATGATAAAATAAAAAAACGCATTCATTTTCTTTGTCACACAGGTCAAACACAAAGAGATGCAGCGAAAAGTGGCTTGTGGATGTGCAGCAAAAGCTTTTTCCTGGTTCGGTGTTTCATTCCAATACAGATGCGTTTCTTTTATGATGAAACATTTGCTGCACTGGGTTCAGGGGTGTGATTCTGCTCGGTACTCTGGTGATTGTGCTGCTGCGCGTTGCACTACTGCTCCTCTGCTGCTCCAGAAGGGATGCTTATTCCTCACTGCTGGTGACAAGTAGATCGAGCATGTAGGAGATCTTTAAGCTCCAGTCAATTCCTAAGTCCTCGCTATGAAATGTGTTGTAAGTAAGAGTCAAATAGTAAAAACTGAGTTGGGTTCTTTGTTATGACGTTCATGCCTGAGCATATTCATTTTCATATTAAACCCATTAATTCCCACCAACATCTTCCCTTCATCTGCAATAGGAAAGGAGAAAATCTGCATCCAGTTGGGCTGTTTTACCAGGTTTACCCACTTTTAAAAAGGGAAAATTCCTCTTCTGGCAATGGGAAAGGTGTCAATCACCTTTTTGAGCGTGTTTACCCAAGTTTATAAAACCTGCTTATATCTTATATCTGCTGATTTTGGTCGTAACCCAAGTCTATGGTCGAAACACATGCACAGTTCCTGCTATCTCCGGACTCCGCCAGCCCATTCTAGCTTGTCAGCCAATCATAACCTGACACGCTCGCCTTGCGCCAATCACCCTTGAACTGTCAGCATTTAAAACCTCTCTCTCCTGTGATTCAGCTGTCAGCTCAGCACTGCGATTACTGAGCCACCCACCACCTCCCCTGCACCACCTCAACTCTGGATAATAGGTCATCTCCGTTCAACCGTCCAACCAGAGGCCTTCCATGAAACGTCCCAGCTCCGAGCTCCATCCCTCCTCATCACCACCAGTGTATAGGCTACAGGAGGAAGTCTGTTTCCTGCCGGAGTCAAAATTCCAAAGACTATTTTAACATAAAGTCTCTACTGATTGCAATGATCATCACCTTTCTCCGTAGTTCTGCTCAGCTAAAATGGAGGGTTTTCATCCTCTTTTATCTCATTGCTGTAGTTTTTATAGTCCACAACGTTATTGTTTGGATTCAGGTCTCATTGCTCTCATCAGCCTCATTGAACCTAACGCTCCGACAATCCCACTGTTTGCTACCTGCCCACAACAGAAGGACAGGCTTGGGCTTGTAATTCCAGCTGCTCAACACACGAGTGGAGGATTTGGCAGCTGAAGAGCCAAATGTTTTCCCCAGGAGTATGGAAACCGGAAAAAACATAAACTCTGTGTGACAACCCCATAGAATACAAATGTTCCTCTGTGTTTGCTGGATGTAAACCGGCAGCTGTCTGCCACTGTCTGCAATTTTGTGCTGTTTTTACGCAAAACCAATACGAAATAATGGAATATGTCTCTCACAAAACCATCCATCCACCAATCCAATATATATATTATGTTTGAGCATGTCAGACATGAACCATTGAGAATGTCTGGTAAGTGACTGACTATCAGACCGGGGTAATCGAGGGAAATCAATGCATCATCATCCTGTTGTTGTCGTTTATGTTGACAATGGCCACAGTTCAGCAAATGCTACATATTCCCACTTTAGTGTAAGTGATTCTTATAAAGACACATAACAACTGCATTTCAATCACAATTAGCAGGTCGCTGCTGGTGCTGATTATCGCCCTACAGGTGCTAATGTCTCATTCACACATTTTGGGTGTTCAGGTTTTATTTATTTTAGCATTACTTTTATTTATTTAATGGTGGCAAAGTGTAGCAGTGTCTTCTCACTGCAAGAAGGTTCAGGGTTTGAATTCAGATTCTACCAGGGTCTTTTTGTGTGGAGATTGCATATGTTCTCCTTAGATGAGCTGCTGTGACAACTTCAAGTGCAACTCCAAGTTCCAGTTGTTAAAATTCACATCCAAGCCTTCGGTTTTTCACTCTGGTATTAACACACTACACGTGTCTCCAGTCAGTCATCACCCAAAAACTTTGCTTCATCAATTCAGAACACATCAACACACCATTTTCCTCCATCTTTAATCTCCCCAGGTCTCCTCCCGCCTGCCGCCCAGGTGCACTCGAGCCATCACTCAACAGCACAAATCACTGCCTCTGTCAACAAGATGTGAAGGAGAAGGAGTCTTCCTCGGGCAGACAAATGTGGGGGCCATCAGCGCTGCCCAGGTCCAAAGACTTTTTATCAATGGTCAGAATGTGAGCACTTGCTTGTTTCTACACGCCTGCTCACCAGAATCTCAACTCTAGGGAGACTGTTTTGTCTAAGAGAATGCCAGAGCTACAAGAGAAGGGAAAACACGCACTTGGAATACATTTGCACACCTAAAAGCCAATCACATCCTACAGGCCTCCGAAGTAATTACATTCACAAAGATGACAAAGCGTGCAGGCTTTTCGTGATGGCATTCATTTGAATAGAAGGAAACAGGGGGGGCAATTAGTGCATGACTGGGTATATAAGCACAGAGCTGCACACTTTTGTCACCAGACATTATCAGTTTTGAAGGCTCCTGCTGCCATACAAGTGTTGGAACAGCAGCAGGGCAGTGAGCAGTTTTTTTATAGTGGCAAATCACAGATCCCCCAGTTGGGTAATACAATTTCATTGCCATTGAAATCTCTTCATCTGTCGGTAATGTGAAGCGTGCACTTCCAGTATAACATGAATAAGACAAAAGTGGCCTCAAATACACTATTTGAGGAAGAGAAGGAGATATTCTGTATTATTTCAAACTCAGATACACTAGTTTCAATAATTCAATAGTCTCGTTACCATTTAAATATCGCTGTCTTCAGCAACAACAACCACCAGATTGCATTAACAGTAAACACAGATGCCAGGATTGATGTGAGAAAGAAGGATTTCAAGCTGCTGTAATGTCAACCTGCCATCCTCAAAGAGCGTCACAATAATGTGATAATGAGAATTCAATCTGTTTGTGGAAGACATCCTGCTGTTATATGCAGCCGGCACATACAAGACAGGCACATGGGGATATCTACCCGAGCAAGGTCCTGCATTTCAATGTGTGTGTATTAGTGTGTGAATGGAAGGTGTGTGACACCACAGTGAGCCGTTAGGGATTTTTCCTGCCATCTTTATCAAGCCCCAGGCCAAATGGGTGTGGATCTCTCTCTCTCTCGCTCTCTCTCTCTCTCTCTCTCTCTCTCTCTTTCTCTCTGTATGTGTGCGTGAACTCACATATGTGTGCATGTTTCAAATGCATATGTGTCCATTCATGTATGTTTGTGTGTGTCTGTGTGTGTGTGTGTGTGTTAGCCTCAGCCCAGATGTGCTTTACATCTAAGCAACAAGCACATTTGCATCTGCATTTCTAATCTTCCTCCTGCAGGCCAGTCCTTTTGTTAGAATGTCACAGACGGAGGGATCACGATCAACCTGTTAACCTCAGCCTCTGGTGTGTGTGTATTCATCAAGCCGGTAAACATTATATACTTTGGTTTATTTGCATTTGCATTGCTGCCCCAAAGCAAGTCACAGCAATATTCAGCTGCTTTCCAGATCCATTTCGCTGGAGAGAGGCAACCCATGGAGCATAATTAAGACCCTGGTTAATATCTGCAGCACCTGAAAATGCACTGGTGCGTTTCAGGCTCGGCTAGAACCAGCAGCAACATCAATCAGTTCTGCATAATTGTCTGGGATAGCAGAACCAAGAACATCCTGCAAATCAATACCACAGAAGAAGAAGAAGAAGAAGAACAATCCTAGTAAACCACAGTAGTGGGGTCGGGATGCATCTGATGAGTTTTTGACGTCTTATATTTTTAAGGAAATGCTTTCAAAACTCAAGATTGTGGGATTTATTTATATATAAAAAAAAAGAATGATGCTATTAAATCATCTGAAAGCATGACACGATCTGTGTCTGTTCATTTGGGTCCAGGATCCTTTTCCTCTGCATGGCTCAGTGACAGGTTTTGGGGAAAGAAGCAGCAGCAGTAGCAGCAGCAGAACACACCTGACTGATGCTGATCAGAATATTGATAGGTGCTATACTTAGTTTGATCCAGATGCATTCAAAGCCACCAGGTCCTGTCTGGCCAAGAATTTAATAACGTGTGTGGCAGATGAGAAAGTGTAACACCCCTAGCGTTACCGTTTATGGACTGCATGGGGGGAGAATAAACCAAGATCGATGGAAATAACTTACCCCGAGGATGACAGCGTCTTCTCCTGGAAATATTGGAATGAACTTATCTCCTCGGGTAATTTCGGACTGGTTCATCGGACGAAATCGACACAGCACCTTGATATTGCATTCTGCATTCGCATCAGCCATTATTGGAAGAAGAAGAAATGCTGATGCGCTTCCAAAATATAAAGAGGAATTTATAAAAGATTATTTAAAAAAGATCCCGTGTGGTCTTCTCCAGGACGCAGGCAGGAAGCATCGGCTAAACCCACATGCAGAGCGACGCTGGGTGGCGAGGCATTTGGAAGAAAGGGTGGACTACTACGAGTTCTGGCAGCCGGAAATCATTGACGAAACTAAAATAAAAGAACGAACGGCCGAGAGTGTTTCCTCTTTTAAAAAGGAGCAAACTCGGGTGCAGCTGACAGCAGATGCAGAGTTGTGAATGTGGAGTAGAGTCCACAGCGAGTGGATAGGCTGCAGGCTTCCTCAGGACCACGCCCTCTCCTCCCCGTCATCCCTGCTCCCTCACTGGGGGCGTGGTCAACTCAGATCCTCTCTCATCAGCACCACAGAGCAGAGGAGGCACCCAAGAGGAGCAGGGAGAAGGAATCTTGCTTTTTTATATTCCTGCCTTCACCGACCTGCAAGTTTTGAGACTTCCAGGTTCAAATTATGCAACTTGCACATAAGCTGCAAGTGTTGTGAACATCTGGTTAGGGGTTTCCTGAGGCTAGGCAGTTGTGAGAGTTGAGAAGAGCTTCTTTAATTATTTCTCCTCCTCCACGTCTGCACCAGACTGGTCGCCATGGCAATGCTATTTTGCATGGTTGACTAGTCATGTGGGAACCAAAGGCTTCATCATTTATTTTTTGCCTAGAGATTTAAAGGGCTCTCCATTAATGCACTGAAGTTATGAAACCTGCAAAAACAGATGACAAGAATAAACCATCAAACTCAAAGTTACCCTGACCTGACTGGGATCAAAGTTGTTTTTCATCAGACCTGCCTGTGTGGTAAATGTCAAGTGTTCACAGGCACATTATTCATTATGATGAGTAAAGAGCAAGTGTGTAAATATGGTGGAGTGTGCTTGCAAAAATAAATCCACCAGTTCGTACAAGGTAACATGGCTTGAATAATGAAGAATAAAAGGCTTATGCTGAAAATGAATACATTTGCAGTGAAAGTCTTAAAGACAAATAATCCAACGGAATGTAACAAACCATGACCCAAGAAATAAACCCAGTGTCCTCAATGTTGTGAAATAGTGCTTTTGATTTTATTGTAGTTTTACCACTGCAGATTATTTTTTAATTTGAGATTTTGCCCCCTGTGATAACTTGTGGCTTTGATAACTAGCTCCATTGTTCTTGACGTAGCCTTGAGGTGAGAAATAATAATACATGAGTTGTCTAATCATGTGATTTGACAGCAGAATGAGTCATACTAAATCAATGGAAGGAAGTAGAGCAGATTTCTTTAAAGGTTCAGTGAAAGCAGATGACCCATGTCCAGACTGATAGCAGATTACCAGTAACTGCAATTGTGCGTCTTTCCCTCCTGTTTTTGAGCCTAATTGATACAAATTTAGCAGAATGTTAGAAGTTTCCATACACCTTTTGCTTGTAGTGATACAATTTTCTATATAAGACATGTAACTCATATAGCAATAAAAAACATTTTCACTGTATTACAATGGTATAGGATGGCAAAACATTATTATTATATTTTTATTTGAGATTACTTTTTCAATAACTAAAATAATTCTATATATTCCTTTTCAACTCTGTGCAGTATTTAACTAAAAGTAAGCTTTGATAAAACACTGAAACTTTTTTGTAAATTGTATTAATTGAGACATGAAATAAACAAGATGGCATGGTAATACTTTAAATTAGGAGGGTATTATTTCCTAACTGAGTGAATCATCATTTTAATCGACCATCTTTGGCCCATTGATTGAGTTGCTTGCTCGTGCCTTTAGCGCCACCGTGTGACCACTCTGACACAATCCAGCCAGGTTAAGAAATACACGTTAATGTCATTATCAGAGCAAATCTCTCAAACACACCATCAGAGCGGAATCAAATAATACATTGAATGAAAGCTCAAAGAAAACGATGCTACAACCACATAAAGGTGCAGTTATATGGTCTTGGTCCCATGAACGCTAGTCACGGGGATGCTCGTTTCGCTCACGCTGGTGGACCGCCAAGCTCCCTCGCAATGACTTAAGCGAACACAGCACCGCCCGTCCGTCCGCCCCTGAATCAAACCAAGCGTCCACGCTGTCAAATCGAGCTGGTGACCACATCGGGCTGTGCTCTGCTGCCTCATCCCCCCCCCTCAGCTGCTCCTCTGCTCCTCCTCAGCTCCTCCGGCTCTTCCACACGGTCCATCGATCCCTCACACCTTTTACAAACCTGTCCGTATTTCCTCTGGTGGATATTTCGGAACCTCTCGCGGACGATGGCTGATCCAAAATACGCAAACTTGCCAGGAATTGTAAGTGGCTAATGCTAGCAAGGGGGGTTAGCTCTGTTGCTAAGTGGCAGCGCTAGCTTCGCTAACACCGCCTCTGTTCGTGTTGTCTGGGTTTCCATATGCTAACTAATAATTGTATAGAGTTGATAGCTTTCCGGTTATGTTGTGTGTTGTGATATAAGCCACCTAAAGGGGAAGGTTAGCTTGTTGGATACGTGTTGCTGGACGGGCCGGGGCGTTGGCCAGGCTAACGACGATGAACAAGACATATCTGACGCTTTGATGTGTTGTTTACCTCATTGTGTCTCCAGGCCTTTAACGAACCGGACGTGTACGAGACCGGAGACCTTCCAGAGGATGACCAGGCCCAGTTCGAGTCGGTAAGTGGACGGTTCGATTCCCTCTGGGTGTGAGGGTGAGCAGACTGAGCCAACTCGCTGCAGACTGAGCTAACACAGCTAGCTAACAAATGTTAACAAGTAAAATTCTGGAACGTCTACGGGCTTCTTTTTTTTTGTCAATGTGCATTAGATCTGTCATGAGAGAGTACACGTTATCATGCACACAGGTCAACACGAGTGTATTAATGCATTACCCATGTCATCACTGAGCTGCTGTTAGTGATAGTGACAGTGTGTGTTGACCTAACAAGCTCTGCAGGACAATTCTTATACAAGTTATTCACTGAGCACCAATGCATGAGGAAGTCAAGACGTAGGGACGTTGTCATATACAGTAGTTTTATTAGATATACATCCAGCTAAAACTAATTCAACATTCAATCCCCTTCATTATGGAGATGTTGATCAGTTTAGCAGAAAACACGTTAAAATGGTGTTAAGTAAACTGTACAAAATGTAATAATTGGCGTTGGAAAAATCATAGGAACACACGATCATCACTCAGTTCATTTAACACTTCTTTAACAGTTTTAACAAAACAATGGACATTTCGAACTTGACAGAGGAGGATTTTCTTACCAGGACTGTGTAGACTGCATTAGCTGGGTAAAGAATAGTTCCAAGTTATTACAAGTTTTAGTTTTGTATAGTTTCTATAACATTAATGTCGGGGAAACAGTTATTTTAAAATACTGTTCCACTCTTACTCCACTAAAATAAGAGTCAGGTAACAACATCTCTGAAATGATGATGGTTATGTGACCCCTGTCTAATCTCACTGTAACCAAGCAGCCACCTGGATTTGGTGGTAGTGTTGTTCTGTAAGCAGTGCTAATGACGTCGAGTGATGCTGGTCTGACTTTGCTTTATTCACGTCTCGGCTTTTGACTGACCAGCTGATTGAATCCTAATGGCCTTTTCCCTTCTATATGTCCACCTTCGTTCTTCCCATTCCCCCACCCTTGTGTTTTGACTCTCCCCCACCCTTCCCGGAACCCTAGTGTTTACAAGTAAGACTGGCTCAATTCTACTCCCAGTGAGCTTAATGCCATGCTCTTTATGCATGTTTAAAAAAAATCTCATATCCACTTTTCCTACCTCCTCCTACCTTGATTTGGGATGAAATGAGAAGTAGATTACTGGAGTGAGTCTTTTTTTTCCCGCTCTACAATTCATTGATTGTTGACTGTTTAGAAGTGCAGGAGATTGATTCTGTCCCTCTATTTGTGTTCCTCATTCAAACTCTTCAGAGGCGTAATGATGTTGATGGGTTCTCAGCAGCACTTTAATTCCCTCTATCATTTTGCTACACTTTGACAAAGTAGTGAAGACTCCGGTGTGTGTTTGTGTGAGATTGAGGCTCCTGACAGAGATGAATGTTTGTTTGTTTGTTTTAGAGGTTTCCCTTGTTAACCCGTCTTCGTTTTCTAACAGTTGCTTCCTGACTAAACACACTATTCTTACTGACTATTCTTTAAATGCTTGTGTATATATATATATAAAGGGCTGTGTGGCATGGTCAAAAATTATATCGCCATTTAAAAAAAGTCACTTCCTCACTGTGTTGTACAATGTTTATCACAACTTTGTTTATCATGCAAAAAAATTGAATAAGACGAAAAAACAAGCTTTGGCCATGGTGTTGGAATTCATAAGCCCCACAGGCCTGCTACTTAACATTTACATTTACTTTACATTGCCCAGTATAAACTGCATTATTCTATGTAGGGATGCTACTGATGAGTTTTTGCAGTAGCGCTGATCTTATTAAGAGGATCAGATGTGACTAATCCATGTTGAGATGGATCTTTGTGATTTCCAATTTTGTGTTCTATCTATCACTTGCATTCATTCAGTCTCAGTGAACTAGAGCCTTTTTGTTGCTGTAGCTATTCCTGGCTTAATGTGACTCCTCAGAAAACAAGTTCAGTCCAGCAGATTAATTTAGGATGAACTTAATTTTGTCAAGACTTATTTATGTCAGATTTTTGTATACATGACTGTACTAAAGGGTTTTCAGGCCCTTTGACTTTCCTTGGTTTTGAGACAGACAGTGCTCTACATGAGAGCATATGGTAACACGGCATTTTAAAGTGCATAGACGGAGAAAGTAGCCGGGTGGTGTTAATGGGGCGTTATACTACATTGAACTGGGGAAGAGAGAAAGAACTGTAGGCATCACAAGCTGTCTGAACACACTGTCTCCAGGGGTTTTAGCAGCAGCGCTCAGAACACTGCCTTCTTTCTTATCTTTCCCTGACCATTGCCAACTGTTCCAGTTGTGTGCATGGCATGTGATAACCACATTAATCTGTGTTGTCTCTCTCTCTTTCTCTTTCTCCCCCTCTACTTCTTTCTCTCCCTCTGCTCTTCCGTTACTTTCTCTAACTCTCTTTGGAAACCCAAGGAGCTGGTAAGAGCCTGACTAACTCTCCTCCTCTTCCCCCTCATCCTCCTCCCCCCTCCAAGGCATCTGTGTTATTGTGTGTTTGTGTTGGTCTGTCTTTTTTTTCCGATGTGAACTCATGTCATCTCTCTGTTTGTGGTGTTTTAATCCTACACATAGTCTATAGAAATCTATCATTATTGATCACGAGGAGATGTTGATCAAATGACAGACTTGTGCTCCTCCTCAAGTTCACTAATCAAAGAATCATCATATAGAAAAAATATAGTGGCTTCTAGATTTAGTTTTGCCCTTTTTCATTCACATAAATTATTTTTTTGACCATGATGGATTCGTACCACATCACATATATATTTTTTACAATGATTCATGTATGTTTTATAATGCCATTTTATGATAATGCTCTTCAGGTGACACAATCAGGCCTTGGCATGGCTGTGATATCTTATTTCGCTCATCCGCCTCTTGCCTCTAAATTATGTTGAAATCCTCCGGTGCTCTCCAAGACGGCTGCAAATAATCGCTGTGAAGCTCCTGCAGATTTCCATGATTTATGGCTTCAATGACTTTTAATTTCTGAGCGTATTTGCCCTTGGTGTGCGACAATAAAGCCATAGACTCAAACACATAATTTAGAATCTGTGAAAGCACATCTCCCGGGCAATGATCAAGAGAGATCTCACCTATCTGCCAACTTAATTCAAGTCCGGCTTTAGCTTTGAGACACCGGCAGTAAGCTACGGCTGGGTTTTACGTGTTTGCTGCCTCCACAGACCTTTGTGATTTATCTGACTTTCTTTCCTGGTGTTTCCACCAACAGGAGGAGCTCTGCAGTGACAGCGTGGAGAGGATTGTGGTCAACCCCAACGCAGCCTTTGACAAGTTCAAAGATAAGCACGTCACCACGAAGGGACTTGGTCAGTTTGTAGTGGACGAGAAATCCCTGTTAACTTATTTATGCATGTTAACTTATTAATTAACTGTGTAAAGCATAATAGAGGATTAATGTTCTACTCATCATTGAGTTATAGTTGGGAATGAGAACTGGTGACAAAATGACAAAATTAAAAGGATCACGATCCTTTACAATAACTATCTTACAAATGGCCAATGTTGCCATCAGTAAGGATGAATATTAACATGGGAGGAAAGATGGGAAACAAATCATGGCTGTATTGATGCATAATGTTATTTCATTGCTGTGGTTCAGTCTGAGCCTTATTCCAATTTGCTGTTTTGTGTTTCTTTCTTTATTTTTCTCACACTATCCATTTGTCTCCTTTTCACAGATTTCTCTGACAGAATCAGTACGAGCAGAAGAGTGGGCTATGAATCAGGAGAATTTGAAATTGTAAGTACATTTTGTTTGGCAGAAATGTATTATTTTACTTATTCTTTTGGAAGGTGCTCTATTGTTAGGGTAACAACATTATTATGATTTTCATTTCACTAAACGTGTTTCTCTCTCATCTCTGTTTAGCTTGGAGAGGGCTGTGGAGTGAAAGAGACGCCCCAGCAGAAGTACCAGCGTCTGGTGAATGAGATCCAGGAACTCTCTCAGGAGGTGGACGTCATCCAGGTGAACTGACAGCAGGACACACGCATGCACTCAGGGACTTGGCGATAGATGGTGAACACTGATTGTCCGGTCTTTATCTTATTATCTTCGCCTTGTCACAGCAACAGAAATGTTGTTGTCAAAACCAGTACAGTTGAAATTCTGTGAATCTTAATGAAATAGAACCAAACATATGCTGACAGATCAAATATGAAAATGTTTATCTAAACATTACACTCGGACAGACTGAACAGCAATGACAGCCTATACACTTCTTGAGCTGTTTCTAAGCAAGAAAGCAATCCCTGTCATTTTTCCCTTCGCTGGTTTCTGCCGTTGTGTATAATTATTTAACTCCATCATTAGAAAATATTTAAAACGTATATGATAATGTCCATGGTTTCCTCCCCTCCTGCATCACTGCTCAAAAAAAGAAAGAAATCCCCAGTGTCTTGTTAACTTGGTGTCCCTGATGTTTCAGGCTGCCACGAAGGACAGCAATGCAGAGGAGCGCCTGACCCCGGTGGTGCTTGCCCAGCATGCAGCCCAGCTCAAACAGCAGCTGGTCTCTGCCCACCTCGACTCACTGCTGGGACCACAGGCACACATCAACCTGGCTGATCCAGATGGAGCACTGGCAAGGTGGGTTGAAAGGAGGGTGACACGACGACAAAGCATTTGAAATCCGAAACCTGAAGGCCACAACCTGTCAGACCTCAAAGACGTGATGAGCTGATAGACAGGGTCTCGATAAAGAGAGGTACTGAATAGTAGTTGTAAGAAACAGATGGAAAAAAAGAAGAGCAGGGGAATTCATTTCACTGAGCTCTGGACTATAACCCTGAACAAAGGAGCGAGGGGGGAGGAGATAAGGAAGAAGTAGTACACCAGGTATCAATTGCCCACATAAACCCTGTCTATCTCAGTGTAGCGCTACCTGAGGAGCACAAGGCCTGATGGATGGGTGCTTGAGGAAGGGAGATAAAAACTGGAGAAGTTGAAAGATTAAGTGAGAGAAGACATAGAGAGATGAAACATGTCAGAACCCGACCGAGCACGAGGGAGCAGAGCTGAGGATAGAGAGGTAAAGATGCAGTAGCACAAGTGAAAGAAGGGGATAAAAAGAGTTGTAGGAAAGATCCAAGCTCACCTTGAGCGTGTAGTTTACAACCGAGTCTGAAAAGACCGGATGCAACGGCGCAAGGGGGAGCACAGACATGGCAGCACAGGAGGGGTGATAACAATATTGAACCTATAATCCTCTTCCTTTATTCTTTTTTTTTGCCCCCTTTTTCCTTCCTTCCCTCAGGCGTCTGCTCACCCAGCTGGAAGTGGCTAAGGGCAGCCGGGGCAGCGCCGCAGGAGACAGCAAGCAAGTGGCTGCAGCTAAGGGCCCAGATGGAGTGGTGCTCTATGAGCTGCACAGCCGACCGGAGCAAGAGAAATTCAACGAGTCTGCAAAGGTATAGTAGAGAAGGAGGAGGAGCGTGTGCACTAAAACGAGAATGTGTTTGAGTCTCTTCGACGTGGTTTTTGTTAACATTGTCGTGAGGGAACCCTTTGAATATTATATGGCAGTAAAAAGGACAAAAGGCAGAGAAGTGTCTACACAAGTAGCTGTATGTGTGTCAGCCATGTGTTGCGTTGTTTCCTCCCTGTAGGTAGCGGAACTGGAGAAGCGTCTAGCTGAGCTGGAGAACGCTGTTGGCTCAGGATCAGACAAGCAGGTACGAAGCCAATCGCATTTAGTCTCCACACACACACACACACACAAACACAGACACACAGAGACACGGACACGCACACACATCCTCTTTAATGCTTTTGTCTCATTCGCACTGATTCTGTTTGTCTCCTTTTCTCTTTCACTCTCACACCAGCACAATTTTCACGCTTCTGTTGCCGTGTAGTCTTCCACAAAGTCAAATTGAAATCACATCTTCCACTTGATTATGTAAATTGGGCGGGGGCTTCATTGCCTCCTGATATAATGTGTTTTTTGTCTGTCTTTGTGTTTGTCTTGCAGGGACCTCTGAGCGCTGGTGTTCAAGGAGCCAGTTTGATGGTAAGAAGTCGACTTCTTTCTCTGGCTCACAATGGATGGAGTTTGAATGTGTACCCTTTGTGTAGCTGACATTCAGCCAGAGAACTGGGTCACACTTTTAACAGGACCAAGTTCCTTCATTCCTGCTTAAATATAACGCGTGTGTGTGTGTGTGTGTGTGTGTGTTGCATCAGGACACCATAGAACTCATGCAGGCGAGGGTCAGCGCTCTCGACTCTTCTACTCTGGATCAAGTGGAAGCAAGACTGCAGGTAACTAATTCCTGCTCAGCATGCAGTGCAGGGTTTGGAGGTCATGAACAGACAATTTCAGTTGTAATTTAAATATATTCTGATTTGTACAGCCAGCACGCTTACCATAGAAGTCTTTTGTTTTGAAAGAATACTGTCTTATGGAGCTTTAAATGACAATCTCAGTATGTTATCCATTTTTATTTAGTACAGAAATAAAATTTGGCATGTACTTCACGGGGGGGAAAACAGCTGGTCCAGCTCCTGCAGCAAATTCTAAGCCAACTTTAATACATGTTGGATCTTGTGTATCCAAGATTTAAAAAGGCAAAAAAAACAGGGCATAGCTCTTTCCTTTTATTAAAGATCTCAATGGTTCCTATTTCATGGGTTTGGATCTACTGTTGTGAGCAGTGTCAGTTGAACCGATGATACATTTCCTAATGTTTAAAATGCACTACTTGTTTGGGTTGCATGTGCTCAATTTACCACAGTATTTACAGATAATCTGTTTCTATCCTGATGCCCTCAAACGATGCCTCTTGTTAAATTGGATTTTCTTTCTCCTTTCTAGAGTGTCCTTGGGAAGATGAATGAGATTGCAAAACACAAGGCAGCAATTGAGGATGCTGATACACAAAACAAGGTCAGTCAGCCCTTTACACCGCTGCAAGTTAACTGCTATAATAATCTCAGTTGCATTTATTTCTCGGTAAAATCTATGAAAATTCACAGCTTCCACACAGTCGGCCTGTGATTCTTCATTTGAGAAACACTCTCCGATGGAAGACTCTCCAGGCAGATTGCTGTAATAATAAAGCTGAGATGTTTTGGTCCGAAGTTGTATAATTTATCCATTACTATTGGAGCCTCACAGGAAAAAGTCTTCTGAATTCGCTCTTATGAAGATTTTGGTTTTGAAAACCTCCACAAAGAATTTATAGTCTAGCCCGTGGCCCTCAGACTAACCGATGAAGAGTAGCAGCATATGTTCAATTTAAATTTAGTGTTGATTTTAACAGCTAACACGGACATATCAAAATGTTCTCATCAGCCGGTCTGAGTTTACTCTTTTTTTTAGACGGTATCTAAAATCCAGTCATAAGTCGTACATGATATCCAGGGTCATGTTTTTGTCTCTACTTTAAGACAATTCTTGGAAAGTAATTGAAATGAAAATGTTAATCACATTATTATGTACAGATAAGCAGTAACATAAGGCTGAGACAGAGACCACATGGCACAATTACCACAGTATTGATTATATACTGAGCTGCATGAATTAATTCATTTATAAGATGATTTTTACATCATTGTTCTTTGCCCTCTTTGTAAATCAATAATGTTCTTTTAGATGTAGAGCTTTATCTTGGCATTAAAGGTGCTTGTGTGTGTTTTCCTGCCAGGTGTCGCAGCTTTATGATGTGGTGCAGAAGTGGGATTCCATGTCCACTTCTGTACCTCAGGTGGTGCAGAGGCTCGTCGCTGTGAAGGAGTTGCACGAGCAAGGTAACGCACAGGAACTGGGTTCTAGCTCAAGACTTTGTTTGTGTCCTTACATTGATGTTTGGTTGTGTTTGGATCTGGAGGAGGTCACATAACTTTTACTCTAAATCGTAACACAAATGTACTGGTGTTGAATTACTGGTTTATATATTCTGTATACTCCAGGGGTCGATTTCACCCCAGCCAGGATAATAACAAGGAAAACTTGGATAATTTATGTTGTGCTCTTTGATGTGAGGGGAGTAAAACCTTGAGATGACACCCCTGAGAGTTCAAGGAGAGGATGTATGTAGGTTAGTGGGGGTGGGGAGCAGCATTAAAGATTTAAAGTATGTTGGATATAGAAACTGAACATAACAGGGTGTGAACCTCGACCACGTTCAAAGCAGCGTTTGTGCTGGGAAGCAAAACTGAAAGATTTGTAGCCACAGCGTGAACGTCTGTATGTGTGACAACAGATGAAAACTAAGTGAAAATAGGATTCAAATGGATAATGGAATTAGTCTAAACCATGCCATTCTATTATAGCAGGGGGCAAAACTCTCCCTGAGAGGGAGACTCGAAATGGTAATAGAATTAGACTAAATCTGGCAGAACTGCTAAATACCCCCTTGGGGAGAAAGAGATGCATGATATCACATTATCATATTTTTATTATTTAGCACATGAAAGCAGAACCTTGGCATTAATAGATTATATTGATAATTCCTTGCTGAGAAGCTGAAAGAGGTGATTTATCATCCAGCCTCTCTATACATCGATCTGTCACAGTCTTCAGCTCATGTCTTCTCTGCTCAATAAGGGTTAGCGGCTCTGATTTCATCTGTCTTTACCAATGAAGGCAAACAAGGAAAAGAAAATAGTTCTTTCAAGCAGTCACTTGGTCTGTTTCAGATTCAATTTGCCCTTGTTTGTCCTCTTCACACACTTTATTTTACCACAAATGTTTGAATGTGTTAGTTAACACTGTCTTACTTGTTCCTTCTTCTTTCTTCTTCTCTCCTGTCTTTTGGTTTCCTTTGATCCGACCTCCTGTCTCGCAGCCATGCAGTTTGGCCAGCTGCTGACCCACCTGGACACCACCCAGCAGATGATCAACAACTCTCTGAAGGACAATAACACTCTGCTAACACAGGTAGGAATCTCAAGCCCTTTTGGACATTGGACACAAGGTCATTATATAACACGTGTAGGGTGTGGAGGTGTGGAACTTTAATACACCACCATGTCAATGAGAAGAGTGGACCATGAAATGTCCTTTACAAGTAAAATCGTTTGTAGCTAGCTATACAGGTAACTATTTGAGATCCCTCTATTATCCACAATGAACCTGCACAAACTCTCTATGAAAAGCCTTAGCCATCAAAAATCAAAGCAAAGGTTGATGGTCTACCTAGTTTCACCTACAATGGCCAGAAGAGTGCATACCTTAGCCAGGGCTAACCCCTATGTTCCCATGGTAAAGAAAATGAAAAATAATTTTGCATCTTTTAATTTATCCCATTAAGATGTAATGGTTTCTGTTGGGTCATTCCCCACCATGCCCTAAATCTCATGGGAAAAAACTTTTATGTAAGTTATTATGCCTACTAATGAACAAACAATCCCCAATGAAATCCTATACACCGAGCTGTAAGGAGAGATTTCGATTCCACTTTGTTGTTTGTGTATTTTGCTTATCTTTAACTGGTCAAGCACTTTCTGCCTTGTTTCTCCAGAACTGCCACTGACCGATCTGCACCTTTTAGGCTTTTCACAGGAGTAAAATATCTGAGAATTCATATAAAAATATATGACAAACTCAGCCACCTGGCAAAAAGACTTTCTGTTATGTGGAATAAATGAATGTAGGAAGTGTCTTCTGATGACTTCAAAGTTTGCAGCAGAGGCAGCGTTTCCATTTGTCAAAGTGACAATGTAAGAAAGAGCAGCTTCTTATTAGGACAGAGGCTCTGCACCGTCTCCTCCAGAGTCGATAATCAACCTGAGCTTTCACAGTTCAAGGCTTGTGCCTGCACGGACAAAGCAAAGCCTTGTAAGACCTGAACTATGAAAAAACCTTAGTTTTTGATGAGGTTTGTTGAAACTTGAAATTTAACAAACTTCTGAACTTTCCACAGAGTGCATTGTGTTCAGAAATGGCCGAGGGCTTTAGAGGGTTATTGAATCCGACATCGACATGCTGTCACAGAAAACCCAATTTCTTATTCAGCAAGTCAAGTTATTTTGCAGCCTCCTAGTGCATAATTTCCTAATAATGATTGGTGTCAATAGCATTTTCAGATTTCACCTGCGAAAAATATAACTTTCTTATAGACAGTTTTGTAAAATGTATTAAATAGGGCTGCGTTTAATGATAATTTCTATAATAACTTAAACTGACAAATAGTTTTGATGAGTCCGTCAGATATTTATTCCTGCGTAATATCGAAAAGTTAGTATTTAAAATGAATGAAAGAGAAAAGCTACAACCATATTTGATCAAAGAAAGAATGTGACTAAGCAGAGAGCCTCACTCCGCCAAGGCCAGACAGTCCCAATAAATTCAATACAGATGCACCACAGTGTTCAGACTCGTGTATATCAGTTGCCTGGTTTCGTAAATCAACGTCCTTCCATTATTCCTAGTGGGTGTTTCAGTCCTGGATCCACCCCTTTGTCCAAATCCTCACCTAATGTAATGTAACTCTTTCTCGACCCTTATCCAATCCTTCCAGCAAGATTCATGTTAACCCATTCAGTACATTTTGTGTTATCCTTCTGGCAAAAGAACAAACTGACAGGGGTGAAAACCTAATCTCCTTGTCAGAGGTAATCATTGACGTTAATTGGTTTACAGGTTATTGTTATTTTAAATTGTGAAACTATGTCATCCCTCACTGAAGCACCTCTGCTTTCCATTGTGTCTCTGACTCCTCCCTCGACCTCTGCCCATTTCTTTATCGCTGATCACCAGACTCCCTCCACAGCCTCTTCCTGCCACTACTCTTTCTTCTGCCTCATCAATATCTCTCTCTCTCTCCTCTACACGGTTACACCCTACTTTCCCCTCAAGCCCTAATTCTCCCTCTTTCTTCCATCTCCATCACTTCTTAGCTAATTACTTTTTTCTTCTCTTTCCATAAGGTCCAGCAGACAATGAAGGAAAACCTGGGGGCTATAGAAGAGAACTTTTCTTCTCTAGATGAGCGGATGAAGAAGCTCTCTCAATAGGCGATGGCTGAGTTAGGGGTCGGTCTAGGAGAGAGTGTGCAGAACATGGACAAATAGGACGAGCGAGGGAGCACCGAGAGGGGACTGGGTTTTTAACTCTTTCCTTCCTGGCCGACCCTCTCTTGTTCTCTACTCATACCTCTGCCTTTTTTTTCACTGTGTGGAATGTTAGACCGTCGAAAAAAAGATGGAATAACAACAAAAAAGACCAAATGTTCTTGTTCACACTCCTTTCCTCTTGCTTCAAATTCATATCAACTGAAAACACTTTTCCCCTCTTGCCACTGATTGCGGCCCCTCGCTTATTGACTTTTAGACTGGGTTGTTTTTATAATTATTAGTGTTAAACCTAAGAGATTCCTCCATTCCTTTGGACTGTCACACTATTATTAGATTTGTACTGTATACCTTGGTCTAATTAAATGACTCAAGGTATCGTTGGGTTGATGGATGACACATTTAACATGTTGTCAACTATGTCAAATAAATAAAGCTCTGTTGTCCTATAGGGTTGTAGCAGGAGCACGTTCGAGCGAGCGTCGGGGCCACGGAAGGAACGCTTGTAAATATGCTTGTGTACTTTATTTTTTTCTCTTCCCGCTCAGTCTCTTGTAACTATAATATTATGACTGAGACCAGATGCCACAGACAAACTTTGAATCTGCTTCGTCATCGCCTACAAGTCGTCTGTACTGCTCATCTGTGGTATGAAAACAATAAATAAAACAAAGTGCGCTAATAACGTTGTTGTTGACATGGCTTCTGACATTGTTCTTGATTGGATGGAAAGTTAAATGGTTTAAGCATTTGTTTAGATTATGAATGTCAACAAATTACTGAAACAGTTCAAATTCTGTTTCTCCCTTTCCTAGAGTAATCTATATTTACAAAATATTTGTATCTAATGAAATGACTTCATGCAGTTATAAATACCATAACATATTAGCTTTCCATCGTAAAGGGTATAATTACAATTGTGAATAATGATGCATGTGAAATATTCTTAATTCTAACGGGCAGGTCGTCAAACTGATATATTTTCTTTATTAGATATAATTGTTATGCCTGTTTATGAACAGTAGGTGTCAGCATAGCATTTAATAAAACAAGCCAGACACACTGAGCGTCAGCCTTACCGCAAACTATTCTTTCAACTTTAAACCATGATCTGTCCCATTAAAAGTCCCATTAGAAATAATGATCTCATCCCTAAAATCAAATTCCTAATAATCCAGTTTATAATTATTTAAAAAAAACTAATTAAAAAATCCGGAATAATAAAAACTATCATTAAAATAATTGATGTTCCAAAAACACCCTCTAGGGACCTTCCCATCTTGCTTAAATGTCCCAGAAATAAGTCTCTTTTTTCTTAAAGACTTTTAAAAACTTGATAGGACCTCAACACTGAAATCTAAGACTTCTGATCCTACTGTAAACACACCCACGGTACATAGCACTGAATGCAAAGGTGAATCCAGTCAGAAAAAGTTGAAAAAGTCAGAAATAAGGTGAATAAGCTCAAATCCGTGATTTTAAATGTATCAGCTCTAATCTGACCCACGGTGTGAAGTAACAGAATGCCCTCAGTGAACTGCTCCGTGAGGTCGGCCTCAGATCAGTGAGGGCGTGTTTGCCGTCAGGTGATGGCTTTCGTATCAAAGGCAGAAAGATAACATCCAGCAGGCTGAGGATCAGGTGCCTCTGGTGACTCATCCTGGCACAGGGACTCCTCCGAGTTCAGTATCTCCTGCTGCGAGTGGATTAATAGTTGACTGGGATGCAGAGTTAGCAGAAGGAACGCACAGTCAAAGGTCGGCTTCAAAACACAGATCACAAGGACGTCCCTTTCAGCTGGAGAGAGACATGTCTACCAATGGATAATTTGGCTGAATAACTAAAACTTACAATAAACTGTTTTCTGCTGATTTCCCATCTACTTTAGCTTTGTGTGTATCTGCATCTTAGTCCCTGGGCCACATCTTTTTTATTCTTATTTCAGAGAGGATGATCGTGAATCCCAACTTTCTTTTTCTGTTTCCTTCGAGCTGCTTGGACAGGACGTATCGAGTGTGTCTTACAGGGAATAAGATCCCGAGCTCCGATTTAGAAGGGAGTGCCCCAGATGAGCACAGACACATACTGTGTTATCATGTTATACTGCATTTGTCCTTCTATTTTTGGGGTGCACTAGATTGGGTGAGCCCAGCCCCATCTGTCATGGACACGTTTCCACACAGTTACCATCTTAGCGCACCGACCAGGGGCTCGGCGCAACAATGTTAACAACGGCGTTAAAGAATAAAAAATTCATTCCAGACTATTGCTCTCCTCGCAGCTCAGAATACAAACAAGGATAACAAGGCCAATGAATGAATGATAAAGAGAGAATCTCTCTTGGTAAAGAGACCTTTTTAAAAGTGGGTTTCATAGAGGGCTTTTGGCAACATAAATACTAGAAAACTCAGCTCCTCATGTGTGTGTGTGTGGTGTGTGTATACATGCATATATGTATATTTATATAGCCGAGCAGCTTCCACCAACCTTTGGTCCACTGGGCAGAGTAAACGTCTAAGTCCTCAGGCAGCACAGAGCAGCGGGGAGGAGGTGGGAGCAACCAACTGCTCCTACCTCCTCCCAGCTTCTGGTTCTGATGTGGGGAAAACAAAGAAGAGAAGAAGAGAAGGATGAAAACGAAGCTGGAGTTTGTGTGTGTGTGTGTGTGTGTGTGTGTATTAGTGTATGTGTGGGTGTGGGTGTTGGTGCCTTGCTGCCATTAAACTCACCTGTTCAGACAGGCTGTTAAACTTCAATGTCCTCCTCCACTCCCTCACTGGATATTGTATTTTCGCCCATGCCTTTTTTCCTTAAGTTTTTACATTTGACACAGATTTGTGTAAAATGTTGTATATGTTGCTGTAAAGTAAATGAAGGATGGGGGAAACTTCAAACATCAGCAGACAATAGAGAACAGCAATATGAGATGTAGTAACAGCATGGAGATGAAGATAAAGACAAACTACTGTTGTTTACAATTACATTTGAGACAAAGGAAGGAACTGGAAGTATATGATAATACTTCACGGTCATACTGTAGTGAGTAGGTTTTTTGAGGATATATAACCAGAATCTGAAATAACTTGAGGAAAACAGTTTCAAAATGTAAAATAAACAGTGGTAACATTTCGGACAAAAACAAATGCTGCAAGAGGCAAGGTAACCTAGACTCAGAGAATAAACACCTGACATCGGAAATCAGCAACAAGCTACAGAGAAGAGAAAGAAAAGCCGCAGAGTGGCCCCTGTATCAGTTTGTCAGATCTCCCTGAACGAGTGTGGACAGGTGAGGAGCCTTGGGTGAAGCGGAGAAAGAGAGAGAGAGAGAGAGAGAAAGATAGAGAGAGAGAGGGGGACAGAAGAAGTGGGTGGAGGTGAGCGGAGGAAAACTGGGTGGATACCGTTGTGGGGCAGAATGAGGCTGGCAGCGAATGACAGGGTGGGAAGAGGGAGATGGTATAGGGTGAAGATAGGTGACGCTCTGCATGGGTTTAACATACGTAACGAGATTTGGCTGCAAAGTCGTCCAAGAGCTCCGGAAGGCAGAAATCTCAACAAGTGGATGTGACGCTCAGCAGCCGAGCCAGGATTGGATGAGTTGAGGATGAACAGCTTGATAACTCAAAAAAAAATAGGAATAAACGAACTTGCCTTGTGTAAATTGTGGGATATTTTGGTGTGAAGTAATTGATAGATGGGGAAAACCAGTTGATTAATGTGCATCAGGAAACAATAGAGAACAGCGATAGCGGCCTCAGCTTAGACGGGCAAAAGGCAGAAGAGAGGAATGTAGTAACAGCATGGACATAAAGATTAAGACAAAGTACTGTTGTTTTAAATCAGTGGAAAAAAACAACTATATATATGCCTTAAAATCTCCCAGGACTTTGAATTTTGAAGTTACGTTCCAACTAAAACCCAGTTTAAGAGTGTTCTGGAATTATTTTCTACAGATCTCACTAACATACCATAAAGAATGTGTCATATTTATGTAATTTTCATGTAATGTCTCATAGGGTGAGGAGGTCTTTGTTAGAGACGGAGGGAAAAGAGCTGGAACACATGGGGAGGAAGGAGAGAGAGAGAGAGAAAAACAGGATTTACTGTATCACCATGTTAACAGCTGTATCAGTTGGTCCCCTCTCAGAAAGGGGAAGATTTCCGACAGCTGGGGTCTGTGTGTGTGAGTGTGTGTGATCGTGTGTGTGTGTGTGTGTGTGTGTGGAACTGGGTGTGGAGCCTTGACCAAGGGCACAGGACAGGGAGGCAGGAGTGTGGTGGTGGGCCGGCTGGAAATTTCCCAGACTCTTTATGTCTGTGAAACAGAAGAAAACAAAAGAGGGGATTTGATATTAGGGTGTAACAGTAACTGAGGACAAACAACAAGCTCCACTGCTGAGCTGGTCTTTCTTTTCCTTGCTGGTTATTAGTTATATTGACCATAACAGCATTTGTTTAAAATCCGCATTGGCGGCGCGACAAAGAAAAACAAATTCAGCAACTCACATTTTTAAAATTAAATACATTTTCTCATTATCATTGTAAAAGGTTGTTGTTTTAACTGGTTTGCATTATATGCCTCTATCTGTAGTCAAGTACGCTTAGTGCTGTTTCCTGCTTTGTGTGGCTGGTGTGGTATAAAAACATGATGTAACATGTGACACAGTTGTGTAGTTATTAAAGGGCATTTAGTGCAACGTGGCTGAGAGCAACAAAAACCTTACAGCCTACCCACTACAACTTATATCTGTAAGTGCTACCATTCATCCACATGATGTTTGTTTACACTCTGACCTCAGCTCCGTCCACAAGTTAAAAATCAATCAGACCAAAGGTGATGGAATAACCTATACATACGTGTGATGTGTAACATGTTGTTTCTTAATATGTTTTATTATTAAGGTAACAACAGTTAGAAAACATGGCCCATCATCATCATCATCATCATCATCATCATGACAAACCCGAGAACAAGAGGCAGCCTGGGTGTGTGGTTGTAAACACTGTTTTATAATGAATACAACACAGACTATGGCACTGACAAAATAAACAGACGGCAGGGGTGGAGAGGGAGGGATGGAGGGTGTGTGTGTGTGTGTGTGTGTGTGTGTGTGTGTGTGTGTGTGTGTGTGTGTGTGTGTGTGTGTGTGTGTGTGTGTGAGGGAGAGAGAGAGAGAGAGAAAGTGCGCTGAACTACTCAGCAACAGCCACTCAAGTGGTGACGTGTTGGCGGTGCTTCCTGCAGCGCTTTAACCCGGGTCCTAGAGACAGTACTTGAGCTTTCTATTCGCTGCTTGGCGCTGTTGCTATGGGGCTGCATGCGCATGTTGAGCCGTGCGCGTTGCAAGGAAAACAGTCGGTGTGCGCGTGTTTGGGATCAGGACACAGAAAGTGTCTGGAGTCGCAGAAAATCAAGGAAACGTGCTTTTGTTATGTTGTAGTTGTTGTTATTGTAGCGGTCGCTACCAACAACCAAAACAACAACAACATCGAGGCTGTTGTTTACATTCTTCATGATCCAAAACAATAACAATTATAATAATAACTATAAAAAAAACTAAAAACTGTCACAGGGGAACGTGTCTCCTTCCATGTATGAGACTGTGAGACTGTGACCTTGCTGAACCCGAGTCCTTTTAATCTCATGTTACATCACTTTATATTGTTTAATAACGACTTTTATTGTGTGTGTATTATCTTTGATGTGAGTCTACTTTGACTTTTATCGGTTATATTGTGTCATTAAACAATAAATTACATAACAACAGTGAAAATGTGCTGAAATTGTGAATTTATGGCAATATATATAAATAGTTAATTAATGTTGTTATAAGCTGTGTGTATCGGAAAATGTGAGACGGTTGGGAATAAAAAGTTGAATTATTTAAATATTACCATTTTAAAACTGATATTTCAATTAAATACATAGGCTCATAATATATACATATATATGTGTAGCTATATTTATCAGCTGGCATCTATTCTTAAATACCGTAGAAAGGATTGTTTTGCTGTGATTTGTCCGTGTTGTTTTTGTGAGACTCCACCTCGTGCTATGAGCTGACGTTTCAGAGAGAAGAGACAAATAAACCGGAACTGATGAAATGAAAACAATAAAAAAAATCACCTGCGAGTTTTTATGGCGAACTAATGAAGAAATGTGCTGAATTTCATCATTCACAATAAAACCGGACACGAAGAAGAAAGGGATGAGAGTGAAGGTGGGGAGTGGAGGTGGGGGGGCAGTGTGTTGTTGGATCCCACCCATCCGAGACGCACACGCACGCGCGCTCCATCGGCCCGCGCGCCCTCTTCACGCGTCTCGCGGAGCTGCCACAGAGCGCGCGCTCTGAGAGAATGCGACACCGCTGTGAAGCGCGTGCCATAAGTGTGTGGAATTTTTTACAAAATAACACCGGAAATACATTAAAGATAATCTGACCTACAGAAACACAACATGGTGGTGGATCAGTGACACTTTGATACGGCCATTGTTATCATTATTATATAGAATATTACTCTAATGGTAGATATCATCCTGATTGTTGTTATTGATGTCCCCCCCTTGTGGTCATGTGGGATACAGGAGGTGTGTGAAGGCAGGTGCTGCCTGTAATTCAGACTCAGGAGAAAACAACACATTTAATAAAATAAAATAAAAAAAATCCTCTTATTCACAAATAAATGAACATGATTACAATTATTTATTTATATATATGTATACATTTTATATTGGCGAGTAAATCGCTTCTTCCTTTGTGCTCCGGAAACAAACAATTCTTCGACATGAGCGATACGTCCGTGCATATATGTATATTTTTAGATTTTCGTCGGAGCCAACGCTGTTTAATAAAACATGCTCTGATTCCGCTGGAGTTATCCCCGGCTAGAAACCGGTTGCCAAGCGTTGCATCATTCCTTTCATGTGACTCCCATACGCCCCAAATTCGTCCTGGCCGCTTCATGACTGCATCACAGCTGCTGCTCGCACAAACTATACTGGAGAGGAGACAAGGAGCGGGCCGACGCCGCGCCGCCAGCACCCGCCTCCTGCCCCCGGTTCCGTACAGCCCATTGGATGTCGCCAAGGAGAACAACTCGGCCCCTCGCTGCCGATTGGACGCCCGCGACGCCGTTTGTCGCCTCGCAGCGGGTTAGGTTGAGTCGACTCCGCCCACCCTTCCACCCCATACCCCCGCATAGTTCGGTTGGCCTCTCCCTCCTTATAAACACCGCCGGGAGTTTCCGAAGAATCACATTCAGCCGCACAGACTGAACAATGGTTAACATGAGCTATCGACATTTTTTACTAAACTACCCACATTCGAGTTCGAGACAGTCGAGACGGCGAGCGAATAAACGGAAAAGGGTGAGTGGCTGTGTTTGTGGACTCTGTCGCGGGGCGGGTTTAAGCCGGTCCTCGGATTTACGAGCTCGGTTCTGGGAAGTGAACAAACAAACCGGAGAGAGAGAAAAGGGACGAGCGTGTTTTTATTCAGTCAAATATCTCAGTGACATTTAATTTAGATTCCCGGTTGTTCTTAAATTCTAATATTCACATCAGAGTTGTGTTTTTTGTTGCGTGTTGTGTGCGAAGTTGTTCCTCTCGTACGGACTCGAGCTTCCAAGTTATTTTATTTTGTTAAACTCTCCAAGTTAATATTTTAGTTTTTAAAAGCTTCGCGCTGCATTAGTTAAATCTCCAGGTGTCACTGAATTAAGATGTCATTAAAGATGTGACTCTTCTCGAGTGAATGACACTGACAGTTGTTGTCGGGGCTTTTTAAATTCCTCCGTTCACGCCGGCTCAGAATAAATGTCCAACGCTAAATTGGTAGATTTCTAAAATACAATGATTAAGTTTTTCCTTCTCTATTAAACCCGTTATTATTTTGACTGTGTCGTTACGTTTTTGTTTCGCCCAGTCTTCCTCCAGCTGGACTCACATTTCCATGACGTAACTGTCTTGGCTTTGACTGGACATGTCTCCTCGTTTCAGAGAATAAAACAAATCTTCTAAATATCACACAATTTCCAGAGGAAATATGAAATCTGTTCAATTCAATTTGCACATTTATTTTAAGCTTCTGTCTTATGCTCGCTTAGTTTGTGGAATTATAACATTTTAACACGAAGTTAAAGAGAATTAGATTTGTTTTTACTTTTTTATTACACAGTAAGATACATCCGTGTTAAAATGTATTTAGTCTTTCTCCCATCATCACACATGTGACTTTGATTAACAATGTTCGCCTCAAGCTTTGTCCAGAATAATTATGATATAATAAATTATAATTGTTTTTCGTGAATGTAATGTGTGTGACATGGATTCAAACCGTGAACAGAGCGAGCAGGTTGGACTGTCGGACCTCATTTCATTCATCACTGTCAGGATTTATTCATCCCTTCTTTTTTTTTAACCACTTGTTTATCGATCCCAACGTGTATTGAGGACCGAGGAAAGTAGGGGGCGCAGCTGAGATCATTTCGGTCTTTGTTTACAAGAATGAAGTGACAGCGTCTCCTTATTGGATGGATTTAACAATTATTGACTTTTTATTTGGCTTTAATTATTTTATTTTCTGTTGCTCCCCAAAGCAGCTATTTGTTTAATTTGTTTTAAAATCGAGCCTGGTCTGTATTTGTGCAAATCATAATTTTTATTTTGAAATCTCAGCAAAATTCAGGTTTCAGATTTAAAAAAAATAATAATTATGGCTAATTTATCAAATCATTTTTGTTTTCCCCCCCTTTCAGAATAGTTGGGACAAGCTATCTCCAACACATTGGCATACTTGATAAACAGAGACTTTTCCAAAGGTAAACCTGTCTTCTATTATTTGACATTGTGATTGCTGCATGACATTTAATCGGTTCATTCATTTCAACATTAACCGTCCTGGAAGTTGAGTTTTTTCATACACATTTAGAAAATTTTGAATTCCTAATCCTATCACCAGTTTACATGCAGTACAGTCATTCACTCACTCAGTGTCACTGTTATTCCATCACTCAAGTGGATTAAACTATATTCTGCATTGTTTTATCATGTAAATGAGTAAATCATTTTAAAGATAACTGCTTGTTGCAACAATCTCAGTAACGAGACGCACACGTCCTTCATGTCATCCCTCGTGCCAACGAACCACAACTCAACTCCTCGCCGAGCACTGACTACTTAAACTGAAAGGAGGCGGAGTTATGAGGTGTCACGCGACTAACAGGAGTTTGCTCTGCCCTCTTCCCTTCATCTGTGTTTTTCCCAACCATCCTGTGTGTGCCCCCCTCGCCCCTCGCCCCACCCCTCCAGGTCCAGTGTGAACCGTGTGGCCGAGTATCTGTGCGTTGCGACTGATTGGCAAGATGACTGCCGAATGGCTTCACCTGCCCCCGCCGTACCCCCCCGGCGTGGGGCCGTTGTGTGGTGCAGAGTTGGAGGCGTGGTATGAGGACCTGCAGGATATTCTGGGCTCCGACACGGGAGGGGCAAAACTGGCACGTGCCCCCACATGCACCGAGGTCAGTAGCTTGAAGAGGAAAATGGCTTTCACGCCCTCAATGAGTGTGAGTGTCTAGGTCCATTTTCATTAGGATTTTAATTTTTAAACATTTTGCAAAAATTTTATTTTCTCATACGACGTGATGTGAAATTCACTTGTACTTCAATATTGGAGAAGTTTTTATCGGGTGTTGACTTTTGCGCTTCGTGTTTCCAGAAAGAGCCGGAGTTCCTGGATGTTCTGGAGAGTTGTTCTCTGACATGGCTGACGGACGGAAGCCAGACGTGGGGCGAAGGTGTCCAGAGGGCAACAGAGGAGATCCACCCCAACCAGCCCCTGCATCACACCTCATCCTCCTCCTCTTCCTCCTCCTGCATGAGTCCAGCTGTTGCAGAGGAGCGGCGGGGCGAGGCTGAGAGCGGGAGAAGTGGAGATAGCTCGGCAGGAGGAGGAGGCGGCGGTGACCTGCTGCCTCCAGAGTTCTTTGAGTTGCTGAGTGAAGGAGGAGTGGGAATGGTGGATACGAGCGGAGTGGTGATCAGCAGTGGCTATTATTACCACCACCATCAACACCACCAGGCTAATAATGTCCAGCCTGCATCTCCCTCAGCCAGCGAGGAGGAACTGCCCTGTGTCCCCGATTCCCCGTCCTGCTCCTCCTCAGCCTCACAGTCGCCATCTCAAAATGGCTCTTCTCCCTCCTCACCCGAGTCTTCTCCTTCCGTCTACCCGTCCTCCCGCCTGGGAAAACGCAAGAGGACCACCAGCGAGAGGGCCAACGGTGCCTTGTCCTCTTTCGCCTCCTCCACACAGCGCACATCCTCATCTTACACGTCTGCCAAAAAGAGTCGGAAAGAAAGAGAGCACGAGAACGAAAGGAAGGTGACGGAGCTCACGGAGCAGAACGAGCGCTTGAAAGCAGAGATTGACAGGCTGGGCGAGGAGGTACAGAGGACACGTAGAGCCCTGATAGAGAGACTGGTCAATACCAGGAAGTGAGGATGAAGTAGACAGGATGGAAGACGGGAATGAAAGATGACAGGGCCTGCAGATTTAGAATCAGTGGTGGGAAAAGATGTAAAACAGTGGTCACGAAATGCCTCTTTTAGACAGGAATAGGATGAAAACCAAAGATATCATTTATAAGAGAGGTTTTTTTTTGAAAAAAACGGAGGGGTAAAGATGTCAAGGAGGAAAGTGATGAAAGTCAAGACAAGAGAAGGCACAGAGAGAAATAGCTGCAGCAGCATTGCGGCAAATAAAGACACAGCACGTTTAATGGAAGAGGAAGAACAGGCAGCTCACATCATACAGTGGTTCGGACGAATGTTTGTCATGTTGAAGAATTTCATCACTCAGGATGGTAGAAATAACGGTCGTGAGCTTTTGATGATTAGTACGTTGGACAGAAAAGGAACTTAAATTCAGAGAGCGCATTTCATTGTCATCTGTTCCCACCATTTTGCAATAAATTGTAACTCCTACTTTAAGGGCTGCAATCTGGCTAGTAGAGATTATTTGCCCCAATTTGTGGAGAGTTTTCGGAGCTCAGGAAAAGTTTGAAAGTGCCCAGAGCAGTGTGAGAGAAATATTTTTGTGGAAATAGAATTTACACCCTTTCTTACTTTTATAACCCATGGCTTGTTTGTACGTGGAACTGTGTATTTAGATAAAGCAAGTAGGACCCGGCTATACTTTCTAAACCGACCTTTTCTATCAATATGGGAATTTTGTGGGAGAATTATTAAATCCTTCTACCTTGAGTTACTATTTTTATACAATGCTGTAATATATATATACACAATTGTACTGTAATGGCTTGTACTGTAATATGCCAACATGTCCACGGTTATTTTCTCGTTGTACTCACATTAACTGTTAGTCGTAAAATAATATGCATGGCTTTTATCACCGGTGGCATCGAATACTGAACCCTTTTATTTTATCCATCCTTGTAATCCCAATTTTGCAATAAAAAAATAATATGAAATTTCTTGTGTCAGGTAAAATTATTTGTCTTGTGACTAAACTGTGTCTTTGGGGAAAATGGTGTAAAATAGCCGTAATTGAGAAATTGGAGAAGTACAGACAATTTACAGATTCACCGCTTTTATTTTCTGTATCTAAAAAGGGTATTTGTGGTAAATAACAAAGAAAAAAAATTCCAGAGGATATAAAAAACATCTTTAAATGCGCAACACACCTTCCAATGCTAATATCGTATGCTGACTTCATCACGGGGAGAGTATAAAATCAGTTTCTTTTGGTGTAGGGATTTGGAAAAATCCCTCCATTCTGTAGCTGTATTCATTTGACTCCCTCTTTGTGTGTTTTCATTTCCCCGTCGGCCTATCCAGCATTTCATTAGTCCTCAGTGCCAATACCACATTGTCTCAGATCCTGTCACGGCTTTGCCGTAAGCTAATACCCTCATCTCTCTCTTGGTGTACATCTTGTTCCCGTTCTCCACTATCATACCTCAAACCATTCTACTCTTCCCTTCCTCTGCCGAACCACTTTCATTTTGTTTCCCTCTGTGTCTGTCTCACTTTTTCTTGCTCTTCTGAGGTGCAGGCTCAGGGTTCTTCCCCTCAGCCATAGCCAGCTGTTTCTTAAGGTCCAACAGTTTGGCCACTTCTGCTGTGATCGCAGCCTTCTCCGCCTTCTGGGCTTTGAGCGCTCGCACCTTTTCTCCCTGTGATGGACACAATGAGCGGGTTTAATTAGTGTTTCACACCAAAATATGATTTGATTTAAATACCTCAGCGTTTATGGACACAAACAGAGATTGGTAACGTTCTTGTCAGATAGTCAAGAATGAACAAATGCAGCCGCTTGGCCGTTTGTAATTAGTCGCTTCTGTCTGGGTTTAGAAATATGGAGGTTTGAGACGCGCTGCAAAAAGTTGTAAAATTTAAAGATTACAAATTTGTAAATAATACAATTTTGATTAATGAATAATTCCTTGCATTACAGGATCAATTTCCAATTGGAACCTATTTCTAAATTATAAAATGTAACTCAGGAAACAAGCAGTTTATTTATGTGGCCGATAGTTTGTTGCGTGCAGGATTATATTTTTTTGAGGAACTTTCCCGTTTATCATGGACGACCGGGTCGGCTTTGTCAGCCGGTAATACGAATAAGGGTTTAAAAACAATTCAAGGAAGTTAAAATCTTTTAAATGAAATCTGGAACTTTTGCTAATAACACGCTATTCTGACTCTTAAAAGACTGAGGAGAGAATTGATGTGTGATCTCACCTGCTCAGCCACAGCCTGAGTGAGCAGCTTGGCTTTCTCTGGGTCCGCTCGGCTCACCGTCGCCGGCGCTGCCACCTCAGCAGCAGCAGCAGCAGCAGGAGGAGCTGGCACGGCGGCAGGCTGCGAGCTGCCAGCGCTCTGAGCTGTCGTCTGAGGGAGAAGGCAGCAGACACCAGAGGATGCTTGAATCTGAGGCGATTTGATGCTTATTATTTCTACATATGATTTACCTCATTCCAGACAATAAAACTCATCACTCAAAATGTCGACAGGGGTTTATGAGTCACGACGTGTGAATGGACAATAAGTCACACAGGACACACGTGTAAAAATGTAGAATATACGAGGACATTAGATGAGCTGCTGGTGTTAGTGGCGGCGTGCGGGTGACACAACAGCACCAGTGTGCTCACAAACAAATACCAGTCAATACCTTTTTTTGAGGTGGTTCATCTTCAGGCTGCAGGCAGCAATTGAGCAGAGGGTTTAGAGAGGGATTATTCTTAATCTATATGACGGATGCTCGTTACACAATTTGCAAATTTTTTGTATTGTTCTTCCAAATGCAGACACGCAAATCAAGGACAAATTCGTATTCCTCATAAATCAGACAGCAGCTCCTGCACAGCTGTGATTTATCAATTCTTTCTTATTTCATTATTCATAAATAGTCCACCTATATTACCACAGGACCTGACTGAACTCATACACCATTAGGCATCATAAACATCAAATACCTGCTGTCCACAAAATTTCTTCTTGAGAGCCTCAATCTGGTCCGCCTCCAGTTTCTGGAACAACGGACTGACCTGGGAATAAAACAGGGAATAAAAAGTTAAAATAAAATAAAAATGTATTTGCACAAATAATATAAAAAAAATTGCAATTGTGAACCCAGCCCCGGGCCAGCGTAACTGGAAGATTCAACCAGGAGGCTCTGTGCACATATTTGAACAAATAGGATTATGCAAGTAAGTAGACGACTGTGTGAAAAATGTAGTTTTTTGATCAGGATTGCCACTTTCTAATGCAGGATTACACTCATGATCCAGGGTGTGGTTCATCAGGGAGGTTGTGTGCATTGTGTAGTCCTGTAGCGGTCACGAATCACGATCACCTGGGAGACTGAATGCAGCGTCGGCAGGCACCTGCAGACGCCGGCCACCACAATTAGGCCTGAAGGGACAAGTGGCCTGAGAGAAACCTGGTGTTCGAAGGCTGGGGCCAAGGCTATTTATTCTTGAGCGTGTGTGTGCGTGTGTGTGTGTGTTCACACGACTACAATGTCCTCCAGAGGACTGAAATATTGACAGATTGTTGCATCCTCATTGTATCACCCAGCGGCCACACACTAGACATTTGGACATGTATGTACTGTGTGTGTTCTGTTTTTCGGGTCCTACTCACAGTGCCGATGCGGTGGCCCGCTCTCAGGGAACAAACAAAGGTGCCAGTGCCTTGGAACATGGTATGGAGGCCACACTGAGGGGCGTTGAGCTGATCCCTGATGGTTTGGCTCACTGTTGGCATGTAAGGTAACAGCATCACCGACAGCAAGCAGGCGATATTCACCGAGACGCCAGTGACCGTGCCCGCACGCTGCCTGAAGAGGATAATCAGAGAAACATCAGTCAGTCAGTTGCACCATCATACGTATGCATACGTATGCTTCATTCTGCATCATTACTGGTTTCCTCATAATTATCTTCACTTAAACTTGAAGTCATGAATTCAGTCTTTGCATTTAAGTTTTAATTTTACATGAAAGTACATTTAAAAAAAAGTATTTAATCGATAAATCAATTTACACGCATATCCAAACTGAAATCCATCGACAAGAGGCCGAGTTGTCCATCTCACCTTTCTGTGTCTCCTCCCTTAATTTTCTTCCAGGGTTCATTGAGCTGAATGTACTGGTTGCCATGGCGAGAGATGTTCATGATGTGTTTGAGACCATCACGGATTCTGGGGGAACATTTGATCAAAGCGTGACAACGTGCACCATTGATTTATGGTAGTTTTGCAAGCACAAGACATCCTACAGAGTCCACTGTAACTGACTACAAGTACACCTTTAGTGTCGAGATACATTTTAGAGATTTTAAAACTTGGGCTGTAAAATATATCTTTCAATGCTTCTGACAGGTGTGTGACTCAATCGCTCTTACTTGACTTTGTCCATGAGCTGGATGTACTGCTGCAGCTCCCAGTTCACCAGGGCCAGCAGCTTCTTATCTTCCTGCTGCAGCTCCATCGCAGGCACGCAGCCCTCAAAGAACTTAGTGACAAACATGCCGGCTCTGGAGGAGAGAGGGAGAGCGATTGAAGGGGTTTGATTGAGACAGATTCAAAAAGGGGGATTTCTGGGAGAAAATGTGTGAGCTGTGAGAAAAAGGCAGCAGGAGAAACAGAGTAGGAGGGAGATGAGAGAAGGCATGCTACTTGACTTCCTAATTGATTAGAAATTCTACATTTTGATGCCAAATGTAATTCAGTGCCCTTGGTGGAAAACTACCGCTACAGTGTACTGCATTGAGCCTCCTCACAGCTCCTTCATCATCCATACGTTGTAGCTGCGTCTGGAGCCATCTTTGAAATGAGTTGAGTGTGTGTACATCAGAACCACATTTGTAGCGTCAAAGTTTTTGTCATGTCTGATGCAACTAGCAGTTTATCTCTATGGAGGCTTCGTCAGACCAAAATGCTTTGACGTGCCTGTTAAATTGTTAAACTATGATTTTGATGTGAGCTTAAACCTTCTGTGACCTTTTTTGTCTTTTTATACTTTTTTTTTCATCCTTGGGAAAATAAAGAACATAATTCATTAAATATTCTAAATAATGACTGAATTATCCTAATCAATCAAGTAAGGTTTTACCAATTTTTGTCAAAGTTAGTCAAGCTCATTATTTGTGAAATGATGTGTCAAAGGTTAAGACTGGACAACAATTAGCTGGAACAACAAATCCCAGGATCGTTTATGAATTTGAAAAATGTACAATCTGTCACTAACAAGATAGTTCGGTGATTTAGTGACTGGATCCGGGCGAGGACAGAGTTTCTTTTCTGAAGCAGAATACTTTCTACCTCCAACACCTCAGGGTGGATGCAATCTACAAGATATTTTTGAACCAATTAAGCATCAACGTTGCTGCCCGAGACCAATTCTGAAGATCAAGGTACTTTGAAAAAAAGCTGCTGAGAAACATCTTTGATGTGGGATTTAACCCTGATCTTTTAAAAATCATTTGAGGCAATGGAATTGGGGCTAAATTACGCCATCCCAAACAAATGTAGAAAACTAGGGTGAACCTCTTGTAATAGTTACGGCTCCAACTTAATTTTCTCAATTAGTACAACAATCTGAAAACTTCTTCATTGGACTGGATCAAAGTTTTGCTGCATTACTGTACAAAACGCGAGCCACATTTTATAACATTTTTTACTGGTGACTGTGATGGAATCGAGATTTATCTGTTACCAACCTGTTGATGAAGTTGCCCAAGTTGTTGAGCAGCTCGGAGTTGTTCTTCAGAGCCATGTCGGCCCAGGAGAAGGCTGAGTCCTGTCCCTCTGGACGCACAAACAGCAGATAGAACCGCCACACGTCCGATGGGATGCCCGTGTCTTTAGCCATGTCTCCAAACACGCCGGTGCCACGACTCTTGGAGAACTTAGTGTCCTCGTAATTCAGATATTCTTTGGGGAATAAGAGCATAAGTCACTGTCCGATTGAACTCTTATCTCCAGTTATAAAGTGACTATTCATAATTTTTTTAAACATTTTAAAATGATTCAGATTAATACTTCAAATTAAATCAGAAGTATTAATAAACTGCTGATCAGTCAGTGATATTACGTGATTACCGGTGGCAACAAGGTGGTTGACCAGAGTGTAGTTGTCTTGAGCTCCCAGTAGGGAGCAGGGGAATACTACACTGTGGAACGGCACGTTGTCTTTGGCCATGAAGTTATACAGCTCCACCTGTTGGCAGAGATAGGACATTGCGCTGTGAGGATGACATCATATTAGATCATCATGAGATCATCCAGTTCAAAGAGGACTTATCAGCTCTCCCCAACCCCCATCTCTCTCTCACTCACTCTGCAAGCACAGGCCAACACACACACACACACACACACACACACACACACACACACACACACACACACGTATAACACAAGCTCAATCGTGGGCTTTTAGATGGACAGACATGAGATGAGTCAGTGAGAGTGTAGAAGATATGTTAGAGCTTGTTAGATTCTAAGTCTTTTTTAATCAAGCTGCAGTTAAATGAAGCCAAGTAAAGTGATAAGTAGCTCACTATCACTATTCCAGCTTGTCACATATTACTGTATGTGTGGGGAGTGGTGTGAAATCTTTAAAAATGAAATTCACATGCACATACAAAGTGTCAATTAGATCAACTTTTCTACGTGAGGCTGAAAACAGAATCACGAACAAGAAGAACCAGGGAAAGCAACAGAACTCTGCTGAGTGTTATCTCAGAGGGGAGGAATCTAGAAGAACTGTTACACTGACACACACTGTATCCTTATTAACCCATTCTACTGTGTCTGGAACTGAATATTACATTGTATTCAATAACAAAAGGAAAAGATTTTCAGGAGCTTCAGGATGGCTCATGAATCCTGTGTATTGTGGGTGTGGGCTGGGATGTGGTACCTGACTAGGATTCTTCCACCACTTCTCCCATTGGTCGGTGTAGTTGTTGGTAATGGACAGGTAACCAATCGGTGCATCAAACCACACGTAGAAGACCTGCAGAAAAACAAGTAAAAAGCAAATAAATAATTCTGGATGACATGAAGGAAATTGTATAAGCACAACAAGATTACGACGAATGAGGAAAAGAAATTATCCGTTTCCAAACAAATCTAGAAAATGCTACACCCAGAAAAACCCAGTGAGGAACCAGTGAACAATTAGAGAGCACAGCAGTATCAGCAGTCACTGCAGCAAACAGTGCACAGTCAATGTTTAATTAGGAACCATGACCTTATATAAATTGTGTGTACATTCATTATCCTCTAAGCAGGTAATACAGCTTTATTATGTTTCATTAAAGTGGGTTGAAAATCTTTCCCACTGCCTGCAGGAATACTAAACAATAACAGAACAATCTTACAGCAACATCTGTAATGTGAAACATTATGTTTTGCTTTTCATCTGCATGTCAGACCTTGTCTTTAAAGTCGGGGTGAGGCACTGGGGTTCCCCACTTCAGGTCTCTGCTGATGCAGCGAGGTTTGAGTCCATCTCTCAGCCAGGAGCGAGTGATCTGTTTGGCGTTCTGCGTCCAGTCTCCGGTGCTCATCGACTTGTCCAGCCACTGCTCCAACTGAGCCTCCAGCTGCACGAAAGGAGGAGAAATTAACTTACTATGTCTAAAGTGGATAAAATGGAAAAGTAACAACATTACAATGCAGAGTGAAAAACTAACCTTTGGCAGGTCAAGGAAAAGATGTTTGGAGGAGCGGACGACTGGAGTCTGGCTGCAGACCTTACACTGGGGTTCCTGGAGGGGGCAACAAGGAGAAGACTGATAAGGCTGAATGTCACCAGATGGATTTACAGTTTAGAGGAAAATCTAATTTCTTTCATGGGAGTACAAACTATTTCAGGAGTTACAGTGCAGCTATTGCGCTCAATAAACAGTAAATGGAAAGCTGTTGTACTGGAGGAGAAAAACTGTAGAACAAAATGACTTATGTACTTCTATCTATAGAATATATACAAGGTGCCGGTAGCGTCCTTGACCACATTTTCCAAATATTAGGATATGACATTTCCCTTAATATATAGATTTACAGTTTAATCATATTCCAGTATCTATCTCAATCATTTTCCTAATAGTCACAGTGACAATAATAACAAGGGACTGATAATGACAATCCTCATTTTGCCCTCTACATTCACTTTGTTCCATCTGTTCCTCCAAACGTACCCCGAGCTCCACTGCATTTATGAGCTTCCCGCACTTGTCACACTGATCACCGCGAGCTTCTGGGTATCTGCAGTGAGGACAAATGCCTTCTACGAAGCGGTCAGCCAGAAAACGCTGACACTTCTCACAACGCAGTTGCTCCACCGTGTCTTCCAACAGGAACCCGTTCTTGTGGAGTCGCCAGAATATATCCTGAGCAATCCTTATAAAAAAAAACACAGAGAAAAAATTGGTTGATAAATGCTTCTGGGGCTGTGCCCATGATGCAATTTTGCTCTTATGCTTGGTGTTAAAGGGGCGAAAACACCGTGACACTTGTCTTATGTGGAAAATAATAAGTCATTGAAACCTGACCCCAGTTTTCCCTTCCAACTCAAAATCACTGCTACTGCTCTCGTCAGCAGGAAAATGATGTAAACTTTCTGGGTCTATATGGTAATACAGAAAACAGATCAGACTACAACACAAAGAAGACGAATGGAGGAGTTTGTTATTGATTAAAGAAGACAGATATGAAGTATAATGGTGCAAAAAAAGCAAAGCTGACGATAATCTTTGCTTTGGAGTTGGTGAATCTAAAAGGTAAGACTTTACATCCAAAGTACTTGAATGGAGTCAGGTCTTTAATCTGTCGTCTGTTTTCAATTTTCAAAGAACATGGTGCTCGTGACAAACTCAAGGAATTAAATCAAAATTTCCACTCAAGAAAAGTGACAGTATTTTGTTTCCCATTCTCCCATGAGAATTTGAAAGGGATAACATTTCTTGTAAAAATAGGCTATATTTCAAAACTATTAAAATAAAGTGCAAGCCTCGCACACAACCACTGGTTAATTCACATGTGTTATCCCAATATTTGACTTCATAAGTGCCAAGTGTTACACATTATAATTAATAACAGAATAACTGGAATTACCAACTTGTGGTTTTATGCCTCATCCAATCTGTCACGTTGCAGTTTACATTTATGGCTGTCTAGACTTAATACATCCTTAATAGAAAGTATTAATAGAAGGTATTAAGCGTATTTTGTTGTCATAAGTGTATAAATGATTGAGTTGTGGGGAGTATCATGTGTAAGTGTGTCTTAAGGTCACAGTGACCTTGAAGAAACTCCAGGTGTTCCTGAGACATCATGCAAGAGCGAGACAGACGACCCAAACACGTCATGCATCCTGCTGCTGCCCCCGGGGCAGACGCATAAGACAAATGTAATTTAATAGGATTTCTTTTCTTTTTTTGGTAAACCTCGGAATAGTAAGCAATAACCTACATTCCACAATCATCCTTGATAATCTCTAAGATTAAGTGAAGCAGAATTTATGGTAGCAAAGGCTAGACGTCCACACCAGTATCTACAGCTAAGATTATAGTAATCCTATGTTATGTAATTTTGAATACCGGTAGTAACTGTATGGAAAAATGTTTGTGCTTTCATACCACAAAAAAACATTACAGGACCAGGAATGTGAAATGAATTCCTGATTAATACAGGAGACCTTTGTGTTTAGTATTTGTCTTGAGCTTTGTTAGATTCTTAAAAAATAATCTTTAATTTCTCACAAATCAGCAGATTCCATTTCCCCCCCACTGTTGACCCCTAACAGGCCGACACAGCCTCCTTCCCCTGCCCTCACTTACTCTGTCTGCTTCTCAGTGGTGGTTCTGCCGAAAAAGTCAAAGTCAATCTGGAACCACTTGTAAATGTCGTTGTGAATAGCATGGTACTTGTCGCAGATCTGCTGGGGGGTCAGGCCCTCCTCTCTGGCCTTGTTCTCCGTCGCTGTGCCGTACTCGTCCGTGCCACACACATACAGCGTGTTCCAGCCGCGCAGGCGAGCGTACCTGGAGGAGGACAGCAGGACGACAGGTAAGACACAGGGGTGAACGCGAAAAGGGACAGGTGTGGAAAAGAAAAATAAGGAAATGGAAAAAATAAATGAAGGAGCATAAGGATGAAAAAGAAGTGAATACGTGAGATGAAAAATTATCGACCTGTTTCCTTGTACAATTCAAAAGTCTGTGCAATCCATTACAACAATCCATAAACCAGTATGTTTTTGTGTTTATGAATACAAAAATACGTTTGATACATTGGTCGAATTCTTCTTCATGATTATCAGTTTTTTTCTCGCACCTACGTAGAAAAAAAGACAACTTCCTACCTTGAGAAGACGTCAGCACTGAGGACACAACCAATGATGTTACCCAGGTGGGGGACATTGTTGACATAAGGCAAAGCACTGGCCACCAGG
Source organism: Pseudopleuronectes americanus (assembly GCA_038501795.1). Classification (NCBI taxonomy): domain Eukaryota; kingdom Metazoa; phylum Chordata; class Actinopteri; order Pleuronectiformes; family Pleuronectidae; genus Pseudopleuronectes; species Pseudopleuronectes americanus. The sequence goes on along the minus strand of CM076717.1, from coordinate 16,554,099 downwards.
ATGTTTCGTTTGCCCTCCTGTGGCAGACTGAGAGGACAAAAGAACTATTTGAATCGGCTCCTGAACCAGGATCTTAACAGGGTATTTGTATCTTCCAATGTGTAGTTGGGACATGAGACTTGTCCTTTACTTACATGGGGTGTTGTCTTTCCGTAACCGGTGGGCTGTCTTTCAAACCAGTGCTCCAGGTGAGAGCAGCAGCCTCGATCTCCTCTTCAGAAACCACACGGTCTCCCTCTTCACACTATGCAGAGAAAGAGAACACGTTAAAAGGACGTCACACTGAAGTCAACGTGTTGGGTTGGTAATCTCCACAAGCAGTTATTTTACCCAAATGTAAGTACATATATATTAAAAAAAAATAACATTCATTTTGGTAGTTTTGTTGCACATGCCCCATCAATCACCAACTCCCACTTGCCCTCCTGATGCCCGTGGACCTGAGATCACGCCTCCTAAAACCTCCTGACCGGGAGCCATAACTACTGCTGCTACATTTTGAGGAACACCTGTTCAAACCCTTCCATGTTCAAACAAGATAGAGAGTGGAGGATAAAGAAATAGTGATGTACTGCACGTTCTGAACCCTAATATAGGTTTTAATATAGCTTTTAAAGGGCCACTATCTTTCTAGAGAGAGCCTTACTTACCTCGGTGAATTGTTATGTTATGTTAAATCTGTATTCTATAACTACAGAGCAGTAAGGACGTGTGGAAATACACGTCTTGTAACATGTTTTGTTTGTGCATCTACACCTTGAAGAAAACTCCCCCAAAAAGTTACAGGACATTTTCTTGGAACCCTGAGGCAGGAGCCCAAATGAAGACTTTTTGTGCTGAGAGAAAGCTTTAGATCTAACAGTTATCCTGATGATCAAGCAGGTACCTCAGCAGGGCTGCTATTGCATGGCTGTGCGTCTCTGCACTGGTTGCTCTGACGGGCAGGCTGCCTCTGCATGTAGCTCTTCATGCCCTGCAGGCCTTTCCCCTGCAGCACTTTCTGAGCAGCAGACTGGCAGCCGTGCATCTCAGCCATTCGGTCAAACCAGGCCTTCAAAGACTTGCGTTCCCCTGTAAGAAGTAAAAGAGAACCAGAAATGGTTAGGCAGAGAAAAGGAAGGGGAGACATTTTTTTTAAAGGATTGCAGTAAGGATCTTTAGATCACAGACAAGGACAAACTAACACATGTGAAGATTAAATAAATGAAAAGGGTAAAAAAGGACAGAAGAAAATAAATGTAGGTAATTAAATTGGTTTATTGTTTTTTAAAAGGGAGTCAATTAGTCAATGGATGGACCATTTATCTATGACCAACGACAAATAATTCAATATTCTATTACTACTTACCCAGTGCGAGTGACGAGTCAGATAAAAGAGGGTAGAGCGCAGCCCACAAAACAACATCAGCAACAGAGACAGCTTCCTAAACAAAGCAGAGTTAAAGTAACATTTAAAACACAATGTTCCTAATTGTACAGAAAAATCGATGCAGAAGAGTTATCCAAACAACCTCTTGTGATTTTCTACTTACAGAAAAAAATGTGAGAAAGACCATTCCTCATTTGAATGTGCTTTGTGCTCCCTAAATACAAACTGCTGCAATTGCCTCACTGCCTCCTTCCAAGTTTTATTTAACATAACACACGGTTCCTCCGAGGCACGCTCATCACCAAGAGATTTATAAAACATATTTCTGTACACATGAAATATATGACAGAGGCAGATGACTTGTTGCCCCAGGGGCTGAAAATACAATAGTATTGACCCCCTCACACACACACACACACACACACACACACACACACACACACACACACACACACACACACACACACACACACACACACACACACACACACACACACACACACACACACACACACACACACACACACACCACACACACACACACACACACACACACACACACACACACACACACACACACACACACACACACACACACACACACACACACACACACACAACACACACACACACACACACACACACACACACACACACACACACACACACACACACACACACACACACACACACACACAATCACACACATATCTGTACCATATGGGACCCCCTCTCCAGATGAATCATTTCTAACTTTAAAAAGCATCACTATGTCAGCATCAGCTGCGGAGAATAAGAGAAAAATAAATGTTGCCAGAGGAGCCTGATGTGGCGCACTGATGGCGCTCAGTTAAACCCAGCTGAGCTTCCTAAGAGACAATGTGAACTTTTGACGTCTATATTATAGATGGAAAATGTTTTGAATAAGTATGTTTGTGTTTATCTTCTTCGTGTGGTAATAAATTAAATGGCAGCTAAATGTAGACTGGAAAAATACAAATAAAACTGCTGAACAGGAGACGTTGATACCGTACCCCTGTTAAATATGGCGTGTTTCCCTTAGTCAAGCCCTGGTCCAAGTAGTTTAGGGGCGCCTGGAGAACCTGAGACACTTCTGAAGCCTTCCCTTGCAGCACTGCCATGTGAAGAGCCTGAAGCAGTGCAGGCTGCATGAATAAGACAAAACAGAGGTTAATTAGAAATGATCAAGAGACATTGAATCAAGCTGTAAACCAAATAAATGGGACTGAAGTTTTAAAACAATCATCCTTAAATGTTACACAGAACATCCAGGTAGAGTATTTACGACATATTTCGGTTTCTGCATCGTTAGCAGAGTCTGTAAAAAGACTGTACAAAGCATCAACTAAATATAGCAGGAGGACTTTCAAACTACATTTTTCATGTAGTTTACCTGGAGATCTGTGGCCTCCCATTCCAGCCACTGGTTGCAAAGGTCAGTGGATTCTTGTCCTTTTACTTCATAGAGGTATCTGAGGTGACACACACATAAAATACAGTTATCTGCAATATCAGTGCTCCATCTTCATGGGTTACTTTCAGTGTGCCCATAGAGTAGACTGCAACAAGCTTTAAGACATTATTAATAAGCTAGTGTTACATTCCATTACTGTTGTTGTCCTAATTTTATACCACCAAATAATCATAGTTATGTCAATACACTCTCAGATATTTGGGATCCATAAAAATAAGACTAGGTGCAAATTGAGGTAAGTGAAATATTGTGTTAAACATATGAAAAGTTATACAGGGGCAGTGACTAACCGGCTCTACATTCCTGACTAATTGGCGTTCAGTAATAAGAGGGAAGGACTGTGAGTGAGAGTCTACTGACTGGCAGATGGCATTAGAGCTGAAAAGGTGCAATCCACTGGGCAGGAGGAGGGCTGGCAGAGTTGGACGGCTAAGAAAGGGCACCACTGTCTCTGAAAAAGGAAAAAGAAAGTGATCATATGTTTGTTTAGATCATTCTGACTAAAATACACAACAGCAGAGAAGATTATCACTGCCTGCTGCTTGTTTGTTGACAAGTTAGACTGGTTATACTCGATTCTTTATCCCGCTGCTAAATCCTTTCTCTAATGTTTTTGTCTTTAGAGAGAGAAACAAGAAGAATCTACATCTATAGCAGTACACAAGGTCTTATTACAAAACATTCTGAGCCGATATTGAATTTAAATTCAACAGCACATCTTCTAAGAGAAGTAATAACAACACTCCTCAAATGCGTCAAGGATAATCCGGCGATCAAATTCTCCGGCGCAATACTTATCAGCAAAGTCATTTGAATGGTAAATGACGAACACAAAGGTCAAACTAAAGGTCAAGGATTTGATCATTTAATCCAGAGGTATGGCAGATGAGCGTAAGAGGAGATTCTGATTACATTTTCTATAGATATCTTTACTTCGATGGTTCATCTCACTGGTGTTATGGCAACTCAAGGATTTAATAAATTTGTATATTAGACTTTGTGTAAAAAAACACAACAATGGATGAATAATAAAAGACAGCCATGAAGACACTCATGAAGTAATGAGTCTTGCAGTCCACAACATGGTTTCGATGGGTAGATTCACAAAGCCAATATTGTGATAGGCGTTCTGTCGTCTTGCACTGTAAATATGGAGCATTATATTTGTTCTATATATGTGCTCAGGCCTTTAATTATCTACCAAGGTTTGTTCTTGGGTGCAACCTGATGTGACTGTCAGAAATAACACTGTCCACATGGTGTGTCAGATCAGATGTGGAACCAAAACAAGCCGGCAGGTTCATAAAACGATGTATTTTTCCTACAACCATTGACAGACCAATTAAATAAAATAACTCAAGATTTTAAATTAACAATATTAATTTGTTATCAAACCGGAAGTGTTTAAATGCAGTGCTTCCGATGTATATATAGTAAGTGGCAGTTTACTGTTGAACTGGATTTGTCCACAGAGATTGGTTTAACCTCTGCAACACAATCACAGGTATTAGAGTAGAATGAAAACATGACAGCTGACACCTTTACTCGTGATACACTGCAGAAGCTGAACACTCGACTCTAAGCCCAACACAAACAAAGGCTGTGTGATGCTGTACAGACGAACACTGTCAAAACACAACAACACAAAGCAGATGCAGGTTTCGTTCCAGTCATCGTGACTGACACTGACAGGTTGTTGACACCTAGCTAGCTTGCTAACACACATCATCAGCTGTAAGGTAAAGCCGAAATCGGTATATATAAACAAGGGTGTAGCCTTTAGCTACACGTCAGCAGCTGTTCACAGAGGAACACAGAGCTGTCTTACCCTCGTGGCTGACATACTGGACGTCACACGGGACCCCGGTCACCTGCAGGGCGGCTAACACCTTCAGGCAGTGCGGGTTGCCTTCGCTTAAAAACAGCTTCATTAGACTGTGTTGTTGTTAGACTTTAACGCTCGCGGTATTTATGTGTTACTTTAAAAACCAGGCACGCGGCGTTCGAAGGTAACTTTCCCACGCGAGCTGATGCAAGCGAAGCCGGCTCTTTTACAAATGGCGGATTTGTAGTTTTGCCGCGGGTGCCAGCTTCGTTGGCAGATACAGAAGCCGTCCGGTTGAAGGACTACAAGTACCAGGAAGCATATCCCCGGAGCGGAAATTCACCGAGCGGTGGTGTAGCTTAATTTTGTCTCCCACCGCAGCGCCGCCGGGCGGGATTGAGTGCTGAGGTCGGATCGCTAAACAACGGGAGATACCGTGCAATAAATTGAGCGCGACGCAGCCCACGCCTCCTCTGATTCGTCCAATGTGAAATCACATTGTAGCGAATCACAACGCAGCAAACCCACTCAGCGAAAAGCAATATTTCCTATCAGCTTAAAGAGCAGGAGGTTGTAGCAGCACCATGGAGCGTGTCCAGCTGCTACCTGTCAATCTATGACTGTTTGTGTTTATGAAACTCAGCTAGTGTCTGTTCCCTCAACGATGTGAGGGGAGGTCTCCAGAGTTCTATCTGAATTAAAAGTGCATCAAACTAACGCAAGAAGCAACTCCTGCTCTCTGCAGCTCCACAACTGAGCTGTCACCGATCTCCTCGCTGCCAGGTGAGTGCTGCTCCCACACAAACACACAAACACACAAACACTCTAACCCTCAAACCACTGTCACACACGTTTCCTATATAAATGTTACTGAGGAAACAGCTGCAGCTGCAGGATCCAGCGCTGCTGTGCTGCTCACGGCTTGTGTTTTAATCTGCAAATGAAGGGAAACTCATTAGATAAATAGCCTGACCACACAGGGGAGGTTGGCATTACGATAAATGCTTTTAAAGTTATTTGATCGTGTTATTTTATTAACTGAAACATCTGACTACAGGATTAATAACAATCATATAATATATACATAAGAATATAATATCCTTTGCTTCTCTCATTACTGTGGGACTCAAGTTGTGTGTTTGCTTATTAATGATAATAATAACAATAATGATGATACATTTATGTGTATAGAACCTATCTAAACAAAGTTACAAACTGCTTCCCAAAAACATTAATGGAAAAAAGAAGAATTAATTAATACATTTTTAGAAAAAATATATAATATTTATCAATTTTGTTTGCATTCATGGTGGTTGTTCATGCTTTATTTGGGGAATAATGCACTAAAGCTGATTTAAACGTTGTTTGAGTAGATAACATTACTTACTTACATAATACTATATATTTATAGAATTGCTCATTATAGACTACAACTTGTAAGTTGGTGTAAAAGTAAAAGTTGTAGCCAATGCTAAGTAGAAATACTTATATTTAGCAACATATCGGTCTGCAGCCACAACAAGAGGTTCCACGTTTCACAGTTACTAAAATAACAAGAGCCCCTCTTCCAAAACAACATATTTTTCCACATCATATTTTCAAACCACAACTTTTTCTGTCGCAAGTACCACGAGTCACAACAGCTGGGCCACCTCCAAGGCGCCACGAGTTAGTGCTTGTTCTACCAATCGTGCTCTTCAAACACTTCAACAATCTACCACTTCCTGTAGAGAAACACTTAATAAACCATTTTCTATAATGTGTGTATATATATATATGTAAATATACAGTTGGATTCAGGCTGACATCAGTTCTTTCCCATGACCTGAATTATTGGCCATTTCTTTGAACATATGAATGATAACAATTGCTTATCTCAACACTTTCCATATGACAAACCTCTTTGCATACAGACTTATTTCCATGCTTGTGCAATGGGAGTCGGGCCCTGCTTGCTCCGCAGGAAGTGTACTGACGGGTTAACCACAGTGTGTGATGGAAACAGTTTGACTGATGCTTGCATTTTTGCTTTTTCATAATCTGTCTTAAATCCATGCAAAGCAGGAGATTTGCTCCCTTTTTTCACCAGCCTGTGACGACACTGGCTCGGAAGATTATTCTCCGGTTGCAAGTTTGCTGATTAAAAGAGCCCTGTATGTGCAGTATTAGCAGCAGGGTTACGAGTTGGCTGTGATTACTCGTGCGCTCCGCAGATTGCTGTAGTGGATGCAGTTTGAGATTGAGAGAATGAAGCTTTTTTTGACGTCAGGGCTTGTTACTGGTCAGATTATGACGCTGCTCTGGGAAAGTCTGTGGCCTCGCTCTATGTCTAGAGCTTTGTCTTTTGTCCCAGCTGACTGTCTGTTGTGCAAACATATACAGTAGCAGACATTTTGAATGATGGATAGAGTGATTTTCTTATTATGGTGCAAGTGCTGTAAAAATTACATGTCACCTTTTTTTTACTTTCTACTGAAGGAACCATGCAGCTGACTGCAGGCAGTTTAGTGACGACTTAAGATCAGGGTTTCTCAACTTTTCTCAAGAAAAAGTCATCGTGACCCTGACCGAGTCACATGACTTTACAAGGCTTATTTTCACAGAGTGGCTCCAGCAGATTATATGTAAATTATTTTGTTCATTGATATCTGTAATCAAAGAACAAAATATAAAAGTTTTTGTTGGTGTTTTAGAGAAATGTCTTTGGGTCATTTTGGCTGCTTTGGTTTAAGGTTCTTGTTTATCCACTACATTTGAATGAAGTTAGATGGTTGTGTATCCTAGGGCCCCTAGTTTAAGAAACTCTCTTGAGCCCAATCTTGTTTAATGATGTCTAAGAAGTATAATTGTGACCACGTGCTTTCCACAGAAGATGCTAGGCTCAACATGTTGTCACTAATTGGTAGCTAACTGAAAAAATACAATCAAAATCATTTCAAGTTCAGTTTCATTACACAGACCATGTAACTAATAGACACTATCAGAGGTGTTTGTGGCCGAATCCTCAAAACGGACAAACCAGCTCTCCCATTTTCTCACTATACTGTATCTGAACTGGACTGTCCCAGCCCCCATCTGAGCTCTGTTTTAATCCAGTTTAATCCTGCAATTCATTTTAGTAACTGTGTGATGAGTTGTGCGCTCACTAGGCTGTATTATGCAAAGGTACAAACACAGTAGACTGTACATCAAGGTTTATTCCTTCCAACGTGCTCTATTAATAATAACTTTCAATAACCGGGCACGGTTTATTAGAAAGAAACTGAAGTCGCTGGTGAATGATTTTGCTAATACATCGATTATTTCAGTTAATTTTCAAGCAAGAATAGTGCAAAACATAGACTGATTATATAAATATACGATGTGACTGTTTCACTTTGGTCGCCTTTTAATTAGATTATATCCCCTTCCCGAGTTTGTCTCTGCTATAACATCCGAGTCACACTGCATAAGATGAAGTAAACAAGCACTGCTAGCCAGTTAGCCAGGTAGCTTTTTCTCTTCCACTGTTAATATTGATCACTCGTTATGGATCATGAATATTTATGGCTGTTTGCTGCATAAACCTCTTCTGTGAAAATGATTTGTGCCCGAGTCGCGTCAGGTAGATTCTTACTCCCATGACCCCACGCTGCATCACAATTTCATCAAAATAGGTCTTCAGTTATTGTTTTGATTGATAGACCCCTGGTGGTAGAGGGTGGAAGTTAAATGTTGTACATTAAAGGAAAATAAATAGACCTGAAGGCACATGGGTAAACAGGCCTCCAATGTTTGACTCATCCTAAACCTGTGTTGTTATTTGTCTAATGTTCCTTTATAGGGTAAACAACACCTTTAAGCCTCTGAAGGCATGGAAGCTTGTTTCTGCGCGTGTGAGTCTCTTCTCTGTAACATTTGCCTCCAGAGGTTGAGCTGCTCTTCTTGTGCCTCAACAGAATCGTGCTCACTTCAGCCGTGCAGGCCTGAAAGTGGGACTTTGACTTTGCCTGATAGCTTTTGACAGCTCACTCTCATCCCTGGTGGATCAATGGAGCTCAGCGCTCTTCATTAGAAACATCAATGTACCGCACATTCCCAGAGGCTCAGCCACAACCCACCAGCCCAGTCAGAGAGTGAGGGGATTTTTTTGATTTTTTTATCCTGGAGAAGATCATTCTTGACTTCTGTGGGATATTTTATTTTCTTCAATTGGACGGCTAATGCAGGGATACAGTGTTCTTGTTGTCTGCATTAATTTATACGCAATATATTAACAACGATGTGCACAACATTGGTCAACATCACCTTCCGTGTGAATAAAACAAGGATTTTTTTTCATTTGGTTTATTTCACATAGAATAACTGCAACTCATCGTATTCTGTCTGGTTGCTCCAGACAAAAATCAATGCTCTGCAAAATCCATAACTTGGCAGCCGTGTTCTTATACTCAATCTTAAAACAGTCTTTAGCAAGAAAATAAATCAGTAAGGTTGACTTGTGAAAGTATAGTTTCTTTACTTCTTTGAGAAAATGAATCATTTATCCCTCTTGTCTTGAAATGATTAAGTTGTCTTGTTTGAATGTATTTTCTTTCATTTAACAATCTATACCTAAATAGATGTGAAACTGCTTTGACAATAATTTCTAATCGCAACTATTTCTTAAATGTTTTTTATACCATTGAATCATTTATACCTATTATTTTTCTGCGCAAAATTGTAACGTGAGATTGAAAAGATAAGAAAAGCAGTTTACTAAAACAAGAAGCTTTTCTCTTGAGCTTTTTTCTCTTGCTAAAATAAGCTTATTATTCTTTAACTCAAAGTAAACTGGCTGCATGTTTTCCACCCTCCACTTTTTATAGAAAATGCACAAGCTAATTAAAAAATTTGATGCTTGAATTCATTCTTTCAAGTGTTTTAAATGGCCCCTGAGCAATTCTGCACTACTTTGCCTAACTGGCAAACATTGGTCTGAAATAGTGAGCTCTCTCTCTTTCTCTCTCTCTATCTCTCTCTCTCTCTCTGAGGAAGTTTGCGGTGTGTGTCGATGGAGGCTGCAGGGTTCATTGTAAACACAAGTATTGCATCAGCAAAGACTTGAAATGATGGCATCACACACATATGAAATGTTGTTATATGCAACAAGAAACACACAAACTGGAGACACTGGAGATGGTAGTTGGTCACGGAGGTTATTGTCATAATGATAGTAGCAAGAATGAGCCAATGGCTGCCGTTCTGTCATCATCTGCTTTTTGATTGGCCCGCTGACAATTTACACAGCTAATCACTGAGAGAGAATCCAACCCACCTGTTTAGCCTCACACACACACTCACACACACTCACACACACGCACACCAGCACACACACACACACACACACACAGACAAACACACACAGACAAACACACACACACACACACACACACACACACACACACACACTGGCAACCAGGCAGCCATCACACTGTGTTTGAGTGTCTCTCTCTGGTCTAATCATCAATAATGCATGGCGTTGGGAGGATGAAAGGCTGTTTTGGCTTGAGGCATGTGTCTCATATGGAGAGAGAGAGACATCAGCGCTCGTAGTTATAACTGTACATCCACAGACAGAGTGAGTGTTCCTTCACATGGCTGTCCTCAGCACAACATGCTCATCAGGCCGGGGGTGGACTGATTCCAGGCTCGAGGGCTAAATTGACAGATTAATTGGTGAAAGGAAAGGAATTCGAATTTGTATTGAGGGTTGTTCTTGTCAGATATGAAGCTCTAAGGAGTGATGGTCTATTATCTTGTATGTGTTGAAAGCACGTGGTCAGAGATAAAGATGGTTTTGAGGGCTTTGCAAAAAAAAATGTGGACTTTTGTTTCAGCTTCATTCATGTTGAAATTGGTTACTGTTAATCTCAGAGTCCATCGACTACCATCTGATAATTAATGACAAATTAACCTCTGTGGGCAACAGCTTATATTTTGGGGCACCCTGTAGACAACAAATATTCGGGCCAAGCCTCCCTGTTTGTTTCCTGTACACAGTTTACAGCCCGAGTCGAATGTTTCTCCTCACAAAACACAAACAGTGACACTTTTTGAGGGTGTTTGTGGTCCAGACCACATTTTCATCTCTATTTAAAGCTTTCTGCATGTGAATGCAGAAGAGTTAAATTCCAATAGCCAACATATGCTCAAATGCGATTGGTCAAACTAGAAACGGAGACCACAAGCCATCCAACCCCAAAATGCCAAAAGATTTAAATGTAAAAGGTCTTGATTTCCCTTTATGAGCTTTAAATCCATTTAAATCCAGTTCTGTAACACAGTGTTTGGTTGAACATTGATTTTAGGAACATTTCAAGGCACCTCTGTGTAAAATACTACACCCTGCTGTGTTACAACTCCTTTTTCCCCCATAACCCAGGAGTGTATGATGTGATGCAACACCTCATCTCACAAAGACTGCACCACGAGTTGGGACTCAGCAGTCGGTTGAGCAGACAAACCAGGAGGCAAGGCTGTTTTCACAGTGATGGCCTAAGATACGAGCAGTTGTTTGGCTGATAAAAGTTATTTAAACAGCTGTCATGGCCTTGAATATTATTTTCTAACTTGTTTTTGTGAAGATTAAAGTTACTGAACAGTTTGCATCACATGGAGAAACTTGCCTCCTCTCAGTTTCCTATGAACTCTTTGGTAATAGACATACATATGTAAATACAGTACAGACTGCGTATGTGTGTGAGTGTGAGGCTGTGCGTGTGTCTGTGTGTGTTTTCTACGGATGTGGGAGTGTACTCAAACCCTTTGAAGTTCCTCATTCACTCTATACTCCTCTTCCCCATGTCTTCTCTCTCTTTGAAGACCATGTAGCTATGATTTTTAAAGCCGCCCTCTTTCCACTTCAAACATATGGAATGAATATGGATATGATATGACGGAAAACTTTGGCACCATCTCCCTTCACTGCGCTCTGGGCCGCCTGTGTGGTGAACTTTGACTGGCACCAGTCGTCTGAAACGCTCTCTGTGGGAGCTAAGCTGCATGGTCCCTCAGTGACTGGTCATAGAATGAGGCTTTGCAATGTCCACCAGGGAGTTTGTCTTTAGTTTGTCTGTGTGTTTGTGTGTTTGTCAGCACAATTACATGAAAATTACATGTTGGCACCACACTGGCTAGAGGGATAGGACATACAAATAAGAATCCTCTCCAGTTTGCAGGGGATCAAGACTAAAGGGGCAGACCCTGGAATTGTAATTACTTTCCTTCAAATTGCAAGAGATTCAACACTTCAATTGGATTCATAGAAAAGAAGATGGATCTTTATTAGAGCCCCACCAATCTGGACTTTTGGTGCCTGATGCTGATCCTGATATTCTGAAGTGATACCGATATATCTGCCAAAATTGGTAATGATTCCCAAGATGTCGTTATCAAGTCTTTATTACTAAGAAATGCAATTGAGGCCGGACATATAAAAAAACTTTTACAGTTTAATCATTAATTTTACTATAAATAAAAATAAAAATCTAACTAAATATATTTAACTTGAATTGATTAGCTTACTTTTCTTCTTTTATCTTGTTGCATAGTTTAATCTGTGAAATAAAAATGTTAGAGCATATCGGCAACATTAATGTAGATGCCAATATGTCTGTCAAAGGCTCGTATTGATGAATCAGTCAGGTTGTTTGGCCTGAGGTCTACATGCTCTATATCGATCTATACAAATATATGACTGGAGTGTATCTTTAACTGACTAACATTTAAAAAATGTAATTTCACTTCAAATGTTCTCGTTGGAGGATTATCAATGGCAAACCGGCTTTAAGTGGACTTTCTTTCCACTGTTAAAATCCACAAAATGAATCTACAATTTGTTGTATGCTTTGGAAAATGTTTGACCAACATGTGGAACCACCAGGAGGGCCTGTAATCCCTGAAGTATTTAATCCACAGGTCTTTGGGGAGGGTTGATTATCCTGAAAATGTAAAATGCTGATGGTATATCATCCCTAAGATTAATTTGGATGAACACAGCATACTCTGCTCTGCCTCTAATGTCCCCCATGTTGTGGCTTTTCTAACTAACCGCCCGTGTGGATCTCTGATGTCCAGCGTGCACTGTTGACCAGGCGGCTCTGTGCATGGATCGATAGCTCGATCAATCCACTGGTCGCCTTTGTTTTCGTCAGCGCCCTCTCTCCACTTCTCCATATGCTCCTCTCCTCTCATGTGCAAATATGGTTTATTTGCATGAACGGGCAACAGCCAGCTGATGCTCCCTCTGTCTCTGTCCCGCCTTCCGTTTCTCTTTTTGTATCTCTCAGGCAAAATGCGGGCTGAATGGATGAAGGTAGGGTCAGCAGGGGTTCAGTGAGTGGAGGCAGAATCATTTGGGGCATAGGATTAACTCTGTGTCCACGAGAGAGCGAGAGAGAGAGAGAGAGAGAGAGAAACAGATTTTTGTGTGATTTTCTGCAGAAGGGAGCTTGTGTCCATTTTTCTGGTTTTCTACCGTTTTCTTAACTCATCTGTGTCAGGCAGTGCTTCTTCTATTTAGGCTTGAGGAGAGTTGTGTGTGTGTGTGTGTGTGTGTGTGGTGTGTGTGTAAATTTAACCACATGCATGGATCTGACTGTAGAGTGAGCTGACGACCCTGCTGACGTAGACTCTCTCACTTCAGGACTATGGTGAGTCGAACCGCTCTCGGTCTGTCTCTCTCTTTCTTGCATGCATGCACAAATCACATCCTCTCCGTTCCTTCAGCTCGGTCTGACTCACACGCACACACTCACGTACACTCACGTACACTCACGTACACACACAGTCTGAGTTTAAGTGAAATCAGTCAAGCAAAGGCAGACAGGCATTTCACATGTAGCACTCCCATCTAGTCTTTTGTCTTCTGAAAGTTTGCTCTCTTTTTCCATCTTTTCATTCCTGTTTTTTATCAGGATTACACAAAAACTATGGGCGGGAATTTGACAAAACATGTTGGAAGGATGTAGTAAGGGTCAGGAGAGAAACCTTTACATTTTGGTGCAGATCCGGAATCCGAGCATGGATGAAGTTAATGAAAGGAAATCAGGCATATATTAAGTGAACTGGTATCAATAAGAGTATGTACTTTGATGTGGCTGGATTTAAGTTAAGGGGACTGTTGGGCCTTAGTGGAGGTATTCACTCAGCTGAGTGCCATTCTAGTTCTGTCTGTGCCTCTGTCTTTCCATTTGTGTTGTTGATGCAGCATCATAAGCCCCCGTGCCCTCAGCCCCTGGCACAAATCTATCGCTCAACAGCCATGGCAGGATGCCTGTAGCTGTGGCTGACACCATATGGCCCTCTCTGTGTGTTTAGGTGTGTGACGCCTAGTTTCCTCTCCACTGCCATCTGAACTGCAAATACATACAGGCCCGGCCTCTCTCTACCAAATCATAATTTGTTAGTTTTGTAGAGATTTACTCAATTTGTCCCATCATTCGGTTTCTGTCTGTTCTTAGTAAGAAGTCTGAGATGCTGCTCTTTAGGAATGTCATTAAAGTGTCCGATACGGAATAAAACATCCAGGGACTTTAACCCAGCGATTACAGCCTAATTTGCACATAACATGATGCAGCTTCCTGTGTCTGGCTGAATTTTAGGCCTGTGCTGATACGTGAATGGATGATACCTATTACTGTTACAGAGGTTATTGATTCACCCATGTCATTTGTTTATTGTTGGGCTTGTTTGTTTATTTGTTTATAAGCAATAATGACAAAAGAACTCAAATAGTTCATCATCATCATAACTGGCAGTTATCTGTGCCAGACTGAAACTAAACTACTAAAGCTGTCTCACTGTATTTAGGCAAATGGTAAGATCCAGAGGATATGACCTAAACTGTCTGTGGTAGAACCTCGATATGAGTGGTTTCCTGTTTACCTGCTCCCCTTCTGACTCTGACTTCTGCCTTCGTCCTCCCTGAACACAACTGCAGATCTTAGAATGTTTCTGAAAGATTTTTTTAACTTAAATTTTGTCTTTAAATAAATTCCAGTGGGTCATTTATGTTAGATAAGATAAGATTAGACCAGAGTATATTCATTCTGTGTTTCAGGAAAGACAAGCATGAATATATTTAAGAGCAGCACAATATTGCACATACAGGTGGCTGCAGCAGTTTAATTCCTGCATACAGAGGTAAACATTATCACACCAGCCAGGAGAACCTCCCTATGCATGTGATCGGTCTTAATATGCAGTTTAATTGGTAATTCAATTTGCAGGTGAAGACAGTGAGCACATGGTTGAATGAAAATAAATTCAGGTGTGGACTCCCATCTCCATTTTAAAAAGAAATCTGATATATGACCAATCATGTGTTAAATAATCAGGCATCGCTGAGTATTTCCATCTCAACAAAACATTCCTAAGAAACTGGTCCTGTCAACATTGCAGGGTGGGGGCTGCAATGGGGCCTGGGGTGTATCTGAGGAGCTGGATGAAAAGCCTGGTCGGTATTTTGCAAGCTAAGTTAGCTCAGGGAGCTAAATCAGAGCTGGTGACGGAGCCAAGTTTAATCAAGCAAAGCTTCTGGATCTAGAAGATGTAGCTGGAGATGAGTTGCTCACTTCTGTTGCTTGACTAGCTGCCACCTCGTGGTTTGTTTTGTTTTAGCAAGTCAGAGCTGCAGGACAGGACAGGGGTAGGTGGAGTTAGAGGCGGTGCTAGTTAGCATTTTTATAAACACACACATTTCTAAATGATGTAAAGGTGTAGAGTTACATAAAAGACATGTTAAAGCCAAGAAATGGAAAAACACTTTAAAATATGTGATGTTGAAGAACTGAGAGTTTTTTTGGCGATTGATCACTTCCATCAAATGAACCTTAGAACTTCTTTATATTTATTTAAAGGCTCTACAGAGGGGCAGAGATGTTTACGCTGTGCATGTATGCAGGTGCTTTCAGGAACTCTCCAAGTGGAACCGCTCGTAACACATTTTGCGTGCGCGTCAAAGGGGAAACAGCTTGCATATGTGCCAATGGCCTTAAAGCCAGATGATGCTATTTGTAATGAAAACAATGAAAACACACATTCAAATGATGAAAGTTGAATTTATAAGAAATCAAATGCAATCTTGGTCACTTCAGTTCACGTCCTTCTTCGTCTGGTGTGACCAGAAGCTTATGTTGAAGAGTAAGCATTATCAAACACTGGAGATACTCCTGTGTGTCTTGCAGTGATCCTCCTGACAGTGTCAGTCTTCCAGTCCTTCAGCCCATATGCTGGTGCAGAGGGGTTTTATTGTAATTCTCTGTGGCCCTGGGGTCACAGATTGACTCCTTTGCTTTAATAACAGTGGGATTATCAAGGTCCAGCCAGCTAACCCCGCCCTCCAGCTTTCATTGCCATTAGCTCACAGTTTTGTCTATTCCTCTGTAGCTCATGCTGACTGTCTTTCTTATTTTCTAATCGACTGTGCTCTTTTTGCACGGTTTGGTTTGCTCCTGTTGTTCACACTTGTCTTCTTTCCCCTGACCTGTATCTTATCGCTCTCTGTCTCTGTAACGACATGCGTTTTCATGTTCATTATCTGTGATCTCTCTCGTTTGCTGCCATTCCTCCGACTAAGAGTGTGGCTGAAATTGACTATGGTTTCTATGGTTCATAGGGATGTTCCCCATTCTGTGAAAGCTTCTCTGTATTTGCCAGAGCATGCATGTGTGGGTGAGTGGCAGCAAGTTAGATGCTCTCTCTTATGTAAGTGGCTCTTGGCTGGGTAGAGCAGGGGATGCTGGCTCAGGTGGAGAGACGCAGACGGATGCTATTTTGGTTGTGATGCACTTACAGCCTCCGAACGCATGAGTTATTTACTCACGTGTCTCCTAGTTCTGCCATGATGAAAGGACAATAGAAAAGCAGTGTATTGTGAGGTTTTGCAAAGTTCTGCATTGACATTTCTGCAAGTGAATATTTTGATTTCATACATTTACACAAGCAGTCACTCACCTCTCTCTGGTGCTGAAAGGATGAATTGCTTATTTGATTTGCAGATAATTTAAGACTACCAAGATATTGGACTATTCTTTAAAAAATATATATTTATAAAGTCAGAGCATAGAAACAAATTTAAAAGTAAAAGACCAGCACTCAAAAACAGAGAGATATTCAGTTCTCGATTATAAAAAACAGAACAACTAATAAACCCTCACACTTGAGAAATTGAAACCAGCATGTGTTTAGTTTATTTTGTTAGAAAATGGAGAGAAGTAATGTCTATCGATTTCAGACAGGTCAGTGATTTTCCCCACATTAATCCACACTTCCATTTTTAGCACTAAAATCATCCACGTTGTCTTTGGAACCCGCTCAGAACCATGATGTGTTTCATTGTTCTCTGTCAGCTCCAGTAATCGCTCTCTCTCTCTCTGGTTCTGTGTGTGCTTGTTTCAGAACATGGCACCGGCCTGGCTCCTGTCTCACCTGCCCCACGCTAACCCGACCAGCATCTCCACCGTCACACAGCAACACTCCTCCGGTAAAGCCTGCTGAAAGGGACTGCACACGTGAGCCATGCTGTCAGGGACATGGCGGCGCTCTGTGGGGCATCAGCAGCCTTCTGCCACGCCTGTGGTGTCCACCAGGGGGATGACAGTGTGTGGGGTCCCCAGCGGCACGGTGGTCCTCGAGGCCCAGTACGACTACAACTACCGTGGTGCCGATGGACGGCAGGTCTGCATAAGGGAAGGAGAACGGTTTGTCCTCCTGAAGAAGACCAACACGGATTGGTGGCAGGTCAGAGAACAGGTCACCTTTGTTTCTGTGGAGCCTGAGGAAGTTAGTGTGCCAGAGTCAGGGACATCCTTAAAGTCCCTCCTTAAAAGCTTTTCCTGATTATATCTGAGTTGTTTGTTACCTTTAATTTTTATTATTTTATTCATTCATGGTACACATGCTTTATATAATCAAACTACCTCTAATAAACACACTGGAGGAAGTGACAGTAGCCCACAAACTTGTCTGTTGACATAGTATTGACTGTGTGTTTCCAAAGAGAAGTTGTGGGTTTGATCATTACCTCTGTTGCACTCGTAGGACTTGTAGCGCTCGACCTTTCCGCACTGATTGTGACAATCTGTTTGTTCTGTGGCAGGTACGGAGGATTGGGGCAGCGAGTAAAGCAAAGCCACTATATGTACCTGCTACATATGTGACAGAGGTGCCTATTGCACCCATGGCGTCGCCACAGCGCCTGGTAGGGTCTGCCTCGCTGAGCTCCAACCTCAGGATATTGCCACGGTTGTCATTCTCTCCCAGCCCTTCAGAGACTAACTACCATGGACAGCATCAAGGTAAAGTCTGCGAAAACATCTGTTGTGGGCTTTCGAATCATTGTTTAATTCTCTATCATTAATGTGTCTTTTGAGTACAGAAGTAAAATAAGGTCAGAATTGTACATTTTATATTCCTCTCCTCCAGTGAACAAACCCATCTACCGCTCCATGGAAAACCTCAACTCCAATAGTGCCTTCCAGAGGCTGGACAGAAACACCGGTAGCACAGGTGGACGGCACTTCCCCACCCTGCCCCTCTCTGGATTCACCTTCACCCCCAACTGTCCCACCTCCCTGTCGGGCCACCTCATGGCGCCTGCTGCTTCCAGGCCTCAGACAGCGCCACCCAACCCCAGGGTGGTCCCCATGATCACACGGAGCCAGAGCTCCAGCAACCTGCCTGAAAACATGACGGAGAACCCGTACGATGAGGTGGGCGGAGGCTTCAGCAGCCGGGTCAACCACAGGGCACCGAAGAAGTCCTGCAGCCAGTGGGACATGGTCGGGGCGTCGGGCAAGAACAACCATCTGCAGGTAGGAAGAGAGGAGACCTGCACAACCTCACAAAGACGTTCTATCAAATGTTTCACACTGCAGAGCCAGGACGTGAAGGGAAATCTCGAATCTGATGGATGTACAGGTCATAACTAACTCTGCCACAGAGCAGGTTCTAGGCCTGGTTGCAGATATATGAAATGCTATGCCTAGAAAACGGATTAATGGTTGAGGTATTTTTTTCCACTTAAAATTGATTTACATTGAAAAAGTGCTAAATTATTGGCTTTCGAACTTCAACTCTTTAGAATAGTTAAATTTTTAAACTTCCTATAATCAGACAAGCTTTCCGGTTTGAGGCAACTGACCATAGTTGTTTGTTTTGTACCAAACAGATCAAAATGTAAAAATAGTGCCTACTGTTAAGATCCCACCAGACGTCAGACTTGGGCATGTCAGCACAGGTTGCCTACAATTTGCGTCTGTAGTTGACCTCAATAATCCTCCCGGAGCAGCAATCAAATTCACACTGTCATGACGTCAGTGCTTCCCCGTCTTACATCAGAGGGGATTACACAAGACAGGAGCTCTCCGAGTTCTCGGTCCGTCAGCTGAGGGAAGATCCCTCCGCCGAGGATCCGAACTGTCCCTCCGCATGGGGGCTTTGTCTCTGCCGAGCTGCGCAGCCAAGAGTGACTCTGTATAGCTGTGATGTCAGTGGAGATGACAGTGGTCTTTTTCCATCTCTCTCATTCTCCTCTTCCCTGTCGGCCTCTGTCTGCGTCTCACTCTCTCTTCCTGACGATCGTCTTTGTTCAAGCCTTAACCACCAGTGAGCAGGATTACTGCAGCCACATTCAGGACATAGCTCCACATTTGTCATCTAGAAAACACACTCGCTCCCTCTCTCACCATGCATTTTGGGGCCTTTCTTTTTTTAAGGATTTATTTATTGGCCTTTCAACATACAATAAAGTATATTAACCCTTGCATATAGGGCTGGATATGTGAGGTGGAAGAACACATTCTGTAAAAGGAGGTTTGAAAAAATTCAATGATAACATATATACAAGGGATATTCTCCATCTTGTGTTCTGAAATTAACAGAAATGTTGAAAACAACCTCTCACAAAACAATTCCTGGATCCACCTCGAATTTGTTGAGTAGTTTTTACATAAATTGAATATCCTCCAGGAGTTGATGACTGTATTCTTGGGAACAAACCAAAGAAAAGTCTGTTGCCACTGTAAACTCTTACCTGTGTACAAATCACAAACAAACACACACAGCAAAATTATTGTGTTCATTGTTCTGGAAACAGCAAACCGATACAGTTGATAATGTTTGGCATGACCTTACTAGACAAGTGTGCAGGCAGTGTGTTTGCTCTCTTATAGAAGTTCCATGGAACATAGTTTAGGAAGTAACTATTGTCATGTAATTTTTGTGTCACACATCTTATGTTTTGCTTTCTTAGTTGTTTCCTGAGCTTATTCCGTATTTACAAAATCATTAATCAATCTTAGAAACACAATTTGAGAATATTGACAGTCCTGTGTTGTAGCAGATATTTTAGAAAGTTACATGTGTATAACCTGTGTGAGTGCACAGGAGGTGTTAGACAAATATCTCAATTATACACTTTTCCAAATCTGCAGACCATTTTATTTTGTTAAAAATGTTATTCACACTTCAGCCAGTATATAACTTGCAAAATATCTTTAGTGGAAATAAGTTTGTTTGACACTAATATACATACTGCACATATTTTGCACAAATATAGACATTAACATAAAAATAGTATTTTTTCCTTCTGTCGTTCAGGGCTCTATTTTCTATATATTTACATTTGTCCTTGCAAAACATGTTGGTGTTGGGACAGGAGGGTTCAGAGGAGCTGAGGACTCAGTGCTGCCCCCTTGAGTAAACTGACATACATACAGTTTTACGTCACTTACATTAGATTACACATACTCTGCATCAATAACACAGCCCACACACACACACACACACGCATCCACACACATCCACACATGTCCCCTGTGTCATTATCAGAAATGACTTTGTGTTGTGTGTTACGTAACAGGGATCAACCAGCCAGTCAGTCAATCAGTTAGTGAATTATGTCTCAGCTATGATTCGTGGAAAGATGATCTTCCCTGCACGTCCCTTCAATTAATTTCATTGGATTTGTAAATTTCTTATAGCCGTTATTTAGTCCTCGCTATCTGAGCGAGCACATGCATTTCTATAAGCTCCGTCTTAATCCAAAGTCTGACAGGTTATTTTGCAGTAAGAGGCGGTGGAATCTATTTGTTTCTCTTTGTGGTTTCTGTGAGGGTAACTGTCTCCTCTTTGCTCACTGACACGAGCGCTCCTGTTCAAGGCACCGCTATCTGTGGTGGTTTTATGAACATGCTAACTATGCTAACCCTAACCTCTTTGTTTACATAGTGTAGATGTAAAGAAATCCTTAAGAAGAAATATAATGTTGCACAACCCAATTACATACTATATAGACATATTAATGATCCCACACTAACGCACAAGCTACACAATGCACACCTACTATACTAATATGGGTTGTTCTCTCCAGCTTTGGTGATATTCAATAGATTCTTATCCCACAACAATGCTTCAACAATTCCCATCAATAAAACATCCAGAAATAGCTTTTTCTTCAATTTCGAGTAATTAAAAGAAGCTTCTGTAGAAATGTCGAGTGCAATGCAGGGATATTTTATTTCCTAGATGGAAGTCTTCATAGAAAAACACCAGGGTATTTTTTATTTAATCTTTTTTTAATATCTCGCAAATTACTGAAGAAATAAATATCCAGAATTTGGAAATGAATATACACTGCCAGAAGCAATGGAAATATGTCCCCCTATCTGAGTTACATTTGATTCATAGAGGAGAGAGTAAAAAGGTTTATTTTATGCAAGGTTATAAAGACTGTATGGCAGATTCTCCTGCAGTGTTTCATGTGGAAGTGGATCTGATCAGGTCCACTGCCGCCTGTGATGTTCTATACATCGTGTGTCTAAATCTCTTTATAAGAAATATTTGGAAACTCATATGCCAGACACAAGAAGTGAATAAAATGATGACATTAGAGTTTTCATGGTCACGGTAGTTTATTTTGAGTCAATCCCACAGACACCATCTTGCTTCCATAAATACTCACCAGTGAACCAAATGTGCATTAATCTGCAGCTGAAAATAGTCCCCAACAAATGCACTGCTGAATTATTGAACATTTTCCCAAAAACTTTCAGAAATTATTAAGACGTTTTTAAAAAGGAAACTTTGAATTTCTGACCTGTTTTTAAAGATTTACTTTATTTCTCCTTTCTCTATTTCTGCCTACAAGGTCCCAACAGAGTCGTACCTGTCACAGCTGTCCTGGCAAGACTCTCCTCTTTACACTGAAGGCGTGCAGCCAGACAAACAGCCGTCGCAGCCCGAGCCGCCCTGCCCTGCCCCGGGTCAACAGCCTCTTCAGATCAAGGAGCACTGGGAGCAGTACTCGGACCCAGCTACCGATAGACTCTACTATTTCAACACCATCACCAAGGAGAGGTCCTGGAAACCCCCTCGTCGGGCTCGCGGACGCACCAATGGCAAGGTACAACGCACAACCACACTCCTGCTGAATCTATTTAATTAATTTCACTGAAATTACCATAATAATTGAAAAGCTGGGCATTTTCAGAGCTGGATGAAAGCGTCTTTTCTCAGAGGAGACTGAAGAAAAGGGTCAGAGTGTCGAATGAAACAGAAAACTAATTTATATTCTCACATAGTTTGACTGTATCAGCACTAAAAAGGACCTTTTCAAGCAAAGAACCTAAAGGAAATCAACCTGCCTCACTTATTTGACTCAGACACGAGGTGATGATCACAGCTTAGGTTTCCACAGCTGGAAGCTCAAGCCTCATGCACATGGGGAGACTCGTTTATGAGTGAGAGTTACTCTCTGTATTCTCACTTGGCAAAGAGTCACATTGAACTTAACACCAGGAAAGTTGCTGAAAGGTAACTCTGTAACTGAGGTCAACAATAGGGATCATAGACTATTTTTAAAGATGGACGACATGACGGCTCCCCGAAAGTGAAGCCAAAGAGTCTTGATCATCACCTGGTGGCTAACTGCAGTATAGGTCATAAATCCTGACTTTTCCATGTAAGCAGATTGGACACGGACCAAACTAAAAAGTCAAAATACATGACAAATACCTTTTTCTTAGGTTTCTGTCATTGTAGTTCTTATCACATCGGTGTTTCTTCATTTTTAAATAGTTTTGGCTTTTAATTAGATACTTGACAAGTTCCCTGTCCCTCTTTGTGTTTGTCACTTATGAAGCTAATCAAGAGAAAGTTAGCTTAGCGTTCAGACTGAAAACAGAGGGAAACCTAGCCTAGCTCTGTCCAAAGCTAACGAAATACTCTTACCAGCTCCACTGAAGCTCATTAACTAACATAGCACGTCTCATTTATCTAATCTATACAAAAACTCAAGGATAAAGACCACATTGAGCAATTTCATCTAAACTAGCCAGACTGGCTGTATTTGACTGTGCAAACATGAGGATTGGGTCAATCTTCTTATCCCAAAATATACAAACGTTCCTTGTACAGAATAATGTACAATGAGTGGATTAAATTACTGACACAGACAGTTTTAATTCTGGGATTATGAGTGCAGCTATTTGAAGCAATGAAGGTTGGACATAAATACCTCACAGCATATTGCTCCAACAATAACAGTGAAAATAATCTAACAGAAACTTGGACTGTGGGCAGATAAGGTCTCTTGTTCGTCTCTGGTTCGACTCCACGGAGAGACAACAAAAGACGAACCTGGATTGATCTGCCCAAAAATCCAAGAGTCTGTTTAGACCCTGTCTAGTGCCCCTGAGCAAGGCACCTTACTCCCCCAACATCTGCTCCCCGGGCGCCGTACATGGTCGCTCACTGCTCTGTGTGTCCTGCACCAGATGGGTCAAAAGCAGAAGTTACATTTCCCTACCTGCATGAGTGTGGCTGTGCATGTCTGTGCATGTGTTTGGGACTAATAAATTAAGTAATTTGGTTAATTGTGCATGTTGAACAATATGGGGTGATTATCTATGTGGATTTAATGTAATTTCAGCTAAAAGGAGTCAAAGATTTCCTCAGTAACAATCATTGTTTTCTTCTGTTTCTGTGACAGACCAGTCCAGCACAACCTCAGACTTTACCCAGGGACACCAGCCACCTTTCACTACCACTTTCTGAAACTGGCAATGGAAATATGCGCAGGGTAAGTCTGTTGTACAAAGATGGTAAATTAAATAAATAAATATAGAGCCATGTCCCAGAAAGGTTAGGGTTCGCAAAATGTTTCTGAAACACTTTTTTGTTATACTTGTTGAAATCCTCGATAGCCATCGATGAATTAAGTTGTCTGACAAAAAAGAGAAAAAGTCAGCACATTAAATTACCTTTGGACGGAATGAAATGATTGGCTGGTGAAGATGTCTGTGGCCTGCCTTTGTTCACCCTGTTCATTCTCTAACTGCATATAAATGAGTCTTCAGCCGTGAAGACAATGGCCAGATGTCAGTGAACGAGTCACAGAAAATGTCCCTTCCATCAGTCGTCAGCCATGATGGGAGGGGCGGATTGTATCAGTTGCTTTTTTTTTAAAGTAGCCTGCGCTTGGTCACTTTTTCAGGATTACCAACCCTAGCTTTAAATTGATGGGTGTCTTTTATGCTCTTAACCTATTGGTCTGTCTCTTACATGTAAATATGAATCAAAGGAATTCAATAATAATTATTATGTTCGATGGTTTGTATTTATATAGCGCTTTTCTAGTCTTGATGACGACCTGCCATCCTTCTGGTTGGAGGACGACCGCTCTACCTCTCAGCCACATGTGCTTATGTAACCACTGAGCTCTGGTATCTGTAAACACAGACGTACAGAACAGACCACAGCGAAAACAACAACACACGCCCATCTGCCCGTCTCTCTCTGCAGAGGAATCTGTCGTGAGCCTCGGTCGCCCAGACTGGACACGATGTCAGGACCAGATACGCTGAGCCAGGTCAAAGGGAAAACAGGGTTACATCATCCCCTGTAGGCACATCGTTTACTGACAAACCTGCGGCCTTATTTATTTATTAACCGTCATGTGACACACGCCTCCTCCTCTGGAATGGTGTTTTTTTCAGGCTAATCCCTGAAGGGAATAACGAGGTAATGCCTCTTGATCTGATGTAGATGAGCAGAAGCCATTAGGGCGGCACACAGGGAGACAAGGGGGACGCACAAAACGTTACAGAACATTGCTAAATTTAAAACCACTCACTAAAACTTTTCATCAGCTGTAAACCTCACCCTGACCTCGCAGAAAAGTCGAACTTCCACTTTTTCATTAGTTTCTCCCATTTGTTGTAAACTTTTGTAAACCGCTTCGATTGAGGAAGTTTATCTGTTGTTTCTGGCGTGAAGGTTGTAGGAATTTCTGCAACTCTCATTGAAATGGACCCGTCCACGGATTCAGTGACGACATCGCAAGATAGAGTGACACGAGCTGCGTGATCCAGATTGTTAGGGATAAGCATTTTGCATCTCAAGGTTGCGTTGCCTCAATGTTGCGTCAGTGTTTCAAATTTAATGTAGCTCATCAAAATCATACGCACATGATCAAAGCAGTGATACCCCATCAAGTCGGTTTGAGGTGCATTCTGTTGACCTATATGTGTCAGTTCTCATACAGCGGAACATGTGTTAGAAAACAGGAACCTTACCGATGATATATAATGCATATGTGTGCCACATGTAAATGAAGTAGGTGTAAGAACCAGCACAAGTTGTTCTCTACTCTGGATGGTTGTAATCCTTATCATGCTGACTAGTGGGTGCATAAGTCCAAAAAGAATAACTTGTTTTTGAGTTTTTAAGTTTTATTTATTTAAAGTTTATTTTACATACTGATACACATAGGGGGGAATCTGTGTTACTTTTTTACCCTTTACATATCGTCTGTAAGAGCTGCAAATAAAATTGACAATTTCATGGCTTAAGAAAAAGGGCGATAGTCAACAAATGGTTCATCTTTAACAAAAGGATTCCTTGATGACATCTTTCCCTGCTTTTCTCCATTTCATCTTATCTTTGATATTGATTAATCCATAATGCAATTAGTTATATCATCCAGTTGTCGTCAATGATGATGTACGCGAGTACCTTTTATAAATTTGTATCTACACGTTTGCATTTACTTTCCTTCGTATAACAAACATTTGGATTAGTTGTTTTTGCTGCTTTCATACAAACGCATTGGTAATGATGTGCTTAAAAAGTGTTAATAATTCATTAAATTAAAAGTATTAGAAATAGAACATTCAAATTCCCCTGCCGCCCTTTACTTCACAGCTTACAAACAGAGGGTGTTGGATAGTGGTGAACGTGTCATTCTGCTGTGGTGATTCAGCTGAGCTCACCTTCCTGGTTGAGCGGCTGTGCATGAAACTCAGTTGCGCTGATAAACCAGCTTCTCTGTAGAATGGGGAAGTAGACACGGGCCGAGACGAGAGGGAGAGATGAGTGGTTTCTACATTTCCACACGCGCCATGAGTTGAGGACATAACTCGACACATGAGAAGCAGTCAAGAGACGGAGGTTGTTCTAGATTGTTTAACTGGGTGTTTGTGATAATGAGCATCTATGATGTAAGTTGATTTTTATTTTCTTACACAATATTATTATGAAATTCTGATGGCTTTCTTTCAGCAGCACGTGTCTTTAAAACTGGCTTTTTTTTATTCTCAGAGGTGTTAGTACCGACTTTGACATTCTCAGAAGAAGCTGATGTGACTGTTCTTATGTGGGTGTTTGTGATGTGTGGCCCAGTTCAACAACTAAAAGTCCCCATGCCATTTGAAAGACTGGAACCAGAGAATAATTTTGAATGTCTCACTCTTACTGAGCAACTGCCTCTCACTAGCTTCAGTTGAAAACTTGCAAGTGTGTGTGTCATGGCGAATGAAAGATGATTTTGGCCTGGCAGGATGGGGTGGGGGAGGGAGGGGTGGGGGTGGAGAGAGGTTTCACTGCTGGTGTGACAGTTAGCCGGGGCCTCGTTGCCTGAAGTAACAGATAATCTGTCAGCATCCTGTTGCTCATGTGGGTGTAATTTACCCAAATTGCTGTCATTCTGCATCACACTTATTTCTGCACAAATAGAGACGACTCGTTTCCCCCAAGTTACAACATTCTTAGATCTTTTCTTGCCGGTCCATTGCGAAGAAAATTGAGGCGACTTGTGTTTTAAATTTGCATTAAATATAAATGGTGTCTGTCTGTTCATGTGCGTTTCCTGTGTTTTTCTTCCTCCTGTCTGTCTCTCTCTCGGCAGCTGTCATCCGATTTGCTTTTCGGGAGCCACCAGAGGAAAAATGACTGTGGCTGGCAGATGAAACAGGTGAAACTCTCCTGCTGCACTCTTTCATAGCCAGAGGCCCTCTCACTCACCTTGACTCTCACCTTGTACAATAGTCAAAAAATTAAAGTAACAGATAAAACCCTGCTCCAGCTTTACATATTCTGTCTACATAGCATCATGCATTTGTTTAACACATCAGGACACCAGAGACCTCTGCTGGCTTTATGTGCCATCTTGCCTCTGTGACAGAATTAGAGAAAATCCTGCTTCATGTTCTGCTCGCATACAACACGAGAACTTTGACATGGATATCTATAGATTGCTTTGCTTATTGCGCTTTGAAAAAACGACTTAAATGGCAACTCTTCCTATTGTTTGCATGTCTGGCTGTGGTAAGGTAATCCTAAGTGTTTTGTCAGCGCTCAAAGGGCTTTTGATGGAGGGTATTTTCCTCATGAAAATCAATGAACTTGAATCATTAGATTTGCAAAAACTGCATTTCCACTGTATTACTGCAAAACACGTTATAATACTGCCAGCTATGCTCTTTAGATTCTCAGAGATCAGCGTTTATGCATATGAAGGTGGTGAAATAGCAACTCATGGTGTAAAAAGAAAGGCTGTTATCCATGCAGTTCTTACTGCAACATGTTGCATCACAGTGGGGTGTGGGTGCGCTTGGTTTAAAGCCCTTTTAAAGGCCTCTTCTTAGCAAAGGAGCAGATTTGGCTCTTAGTGCTAATCCGCCGTGCATGAGGAGATGGCAAACATTAGGAGGGATATTTAGTCTGATTGTTGAAACTGGGTTACAGGGAATCACAAAGGTACTTAATTATGGCTGTTGCTGCAAAAAATGAATTTGTGTGAATATGGGCATTTATGTGGGATGATTCATTCTACATATGCATGGGATTGTAATTGAGATGTTTTGCATGTAATGTCACACGTGTGCATGTATGCATCATTGTGTCTGTGTCAATCTGTCTCTCAGTCGTTCCCGGGAACTCAAGCAAAACTAGTGGAACTTTTAAAGGAAACTAGTTTGTCTCCATCTGTTAATGGGCAGAGTTCTCATGATGAGCACCGATGCTTGAGGTCATTGACATTTCTCAGATTGCCAGAATGCTTCTATTTGCAGCTCATCAATTACTGTTTTCTCTAATGAAGTGCTGCTGCATTGTTCACCCTCAGTGAACTTAAGCTTAAAGGTATAGTTTACCGAAAAAATTGTATTCACTCATTATCCACTCACCACTATAAAGGAGGGGTGGGTGAAATGTCTGAGTCCACAATTGAAGCAAAATGGTGACCGATTCTTCAAACGTAAACAAAAAGCTAAAGGTGAATGAGTTTCAAACCGGCATTTAGTGGCCCCAACTAATACATTTAAGCCTGTCAGAGAAACAGCATCGAAGTTTTTCTCCGTATGATCTACATCCACTACAGCAAAACATGACCTTGAGGACAATAAGTCAGTAGTTCTTTATCTTAGTTATAACATGGAGTGAAAAGTTCAATGAATGAATCGGAACAAAAACAGCAACGGACACAAAATACTTTTTTGTGGAGTCAGTACTTACAGTATTCTATTGAGTAAAATACTGTTAAGGCGGATTATAAACGGAGAGTTCCGTGCAGACTGAAGATTAAATATCCTTTATTCCTGCGTTATGTTTCAGGCTTTTCATGCATTGTTTGTATTAAGACTGCAAAGCTCACTGATCTCAGAAGCTCTCAGAACAAATCAGGGGAGAAACTGCATGATGAGTTTGACATTTGTGCTGCTCCTTACTGTTGTTTATTTCTAATTTCAATCGTTAAGGAAATAACGCTCATTTTACTGTTGTATTCTGTTTACTTAAGGCAAGAATCTCAATTAAATGCAAAAATATATGGTAAACATTGTATAAATATACGATATATATATATGTACCTTGATCATCTGTTTACAGTTATTATGTGGAAAACTAATCTCTGTTGACATACAGTATAATAAATCCTTGCTTCTCCCTTGTCTGTCCGTTCCACCTCTGGCCCAAACCTGTGACCCTGAACTTTGAACCCCTGTAAAGAGCATGCAGCGCGCAGCCTCCTCTGACACCCTGAGCATGACGGCATTCAGCAGTGCGGGTGCCAAGTGCCGTAATTCTGCCTCCATGCATGATGCCAAGCAGCAGCTCAACCACTCCCAATCTATGATCCTGCCTGAGAATGGCAAGGTACTCGCCTCCAGAGCACATACACACAAGCTCGTAAGCTGTGAGACACATGGAGAGACAGGGAAGCGGAGGGAAACACTGCTCCGGTGCAATGACCACATACTGTTTTTCAGGTGGCCCAGCAGTGCAGAGATTACACCTGTAACGTGACCAACATCGTGGTGGAGCCTCCGTCCCCTGAGAGCTCTCCAGACAGCGACGGCTGCACACCGGTGGGACCACACTGCCTCTTCACTGATAATGGACTGAGAGTTTTCTCTGTCTTTATATATTATACTCAACACATCCAACTTCATAGATTGTATTAATTCTTTTCTCCTGCACATTAAACGGGGCCATACCGCAGTGGGAGACTGTACAGCAGCTCCCCTCCCGCTATTCTTTGAATGATGCAACAATCAAGTTAAATGGGTTCGCTCAGGATGCAGTGCATTTCACAGAGGAAAAGCCCTCTGCTGCACTTTACTGTTAACATGTCCTCACATACTCTTATTATTATTGAGAGATAATAAATCTTCGGGCTTCTCTTCCTCTCAGGAGTTGGAGAAAGCCGGCCTCTTGAACAAGACAAAGATTGCAGAAGGAGGCCGGAAACTGAGGTGAGGAGACACGGATCAAAAAGAAAAAGAAAACCTGTTTTTAGGAATGTAGAGTTTAAGGAGTATACTTTTGGGGGCTAAATACTGACCGAGCAACACACACCTGTTTGTTGACTTACAGGAAAAACTGGAGTCCGTCCTGGGTTGTGTTGGTTGGGAACAGTCTGGTTTTCTTCAAAGATCCTAAATCACAGACACCGTCCAGCTGGGTAAGAGCTCAGAGCAACCTCCTGTTTGATGGTTTAAGTCAAGGTTAAGGTTACGGTCACAAAGTGAAGTTTTGCTGTAGTATGTTTTTTTTCTCCCACAATTAGGAAATAATTGCATAAGGCCAATGATGTCTTGATTACAAAATCCCCTCCCTTAGTGTGAGTCATGTCAGAAATGCCGATGTTGCTAAATGGCAACCTACACAATCAGCTAATTCCTGTCCCAGTTACTTTCTCCTCACGGGTCATTGCAGTAAAATGATAAGACTTCAGCTTTTGTGATCAAGCAAACCTGTTGTTGGTCTATGAAAGAATGATTTGATCAAAAAGGGGGAAATACGGTTCAAAATAAACACCAAGCTCCATTTTTGAGAAACCAATCCACTAAACTGAATGTTGAGAAAATGTTACAAATATGTACCTTTTACATGTTTATTGAAAAACAGAAACCAGGAAACAGTCGCCCAGAGAGCAGTGTTGATTTAAGAGGTGCCCAACTGCAATGGGCCAATGAGCTGTCCAGCAAGAAGAACGTCTTCAAGGTAAGAGACAAGTAGGATAACGAACAGAAAATCAAGTAAGAAACAAACTTTCATTATTTAAAACATTTATGTGAACTGACATATGAGGGAACATGGTTGGAGTGAATAGAAAATTCACTGTCTGATTATATCTGTCAGTGAAGATCCCTTATATAGGAGAGAAGTTGAAGTGGGAAGCGTACTTTCATCGGTCACTTATCAACAATGACATAGAGGAAGCAGTAAAAATAATTCTTCCAGTTAAATGTGGCAGAATTAGAAGTCGTCAGAATCAAAGAAAATTCCATAGAAGCGGGAAAATACACAGTCAGATCCTGAATGAGGAACTTTGAGGACAGTTTTTCATTGTTTCATATCTTAATTTAGAAATGTTGATGTTTCAGCTGAGGACAGTGACAGGAAATGAGTTCCTGTTGCAGTCGGAGACGGACTCACTGATCAGAGAGTGGTACAAAACCATCCAGAGCGTCATCGACAGGCTGGTGAGACACAGACACACACACGACACACACTGAGTTCGACTTAGTAACAAAGTATTTCACCGTTTGGTCGACTCACAAACCTCATCCCTTCTCTCTTTACTGAATTTTAAACATGCAATCTGTTACGCACCTTTCGGTCTTCTTTTCTTTTTCAATTTGAATGTCTTATGTTCTATTCATTGTCTTTTATGTCAATGCCATATAAATAAATGGCCTCACTTTAGGAGACGTGTAAATTCATTTTATAGTGAAAGGATGACGAAAAACCTTTGAACAGCTGAAAACTGTAAAAATGTCCCACTCACACATATGTTGGTCATAAATGTTGAATCAACAAAGTAGTTTCATTTTGTTACTGCTGCACTCATCAGTGTTGTTCTACTGGCTCCTGTTTTGCAATTAAAAAGATAGAGGTTCATATTAAACCACAGTTTACCACACATCGGAGTAGGTGGAGGCCAAAAATGGAGTTTAAAGAAATTCTGAGGCAACTTTGTTTTGTGTTTTTTTGTTCCACTTAACAAAATAATGTTTACGGGTTGTTTGATTATACCCATTTAACCAAAAGACTTAATACTGTTTTTAAAAAAGACTTATATAGGTCAAAATATCTTAGTAGCTCTATATTAAAAGTAACAATTGGTTTTCTGGTCAAACCACCACTTCTGCAATATGTAAATACATCTCTGCTACTGTGTGCAGCAGATTAGTGGTAAACCAGTTTTAATAAAAGATCAACAGTGAGTAGCATAATGTTTAGATGTTCTACTCTTGTCCTCCCAGGACCGTGAAAACCCCCTGGACAATGTCCTCCTGTACTCTCTGAGGCGAGCCGGCAGCGTGGAGATGCTGGACCACAGCGGAGATGAGGATGACAGGAGAACGGCACGTAAGTTCTCACCACATGACGCTGCTCATCGGTCCATTCAGACATCCCTCCTTCACACAGGCATCACATGAAACCCGTCCCTGCCCTCAACTCCACACAACAACCTCTCACTCCATCATCATCGCCACTTTTTGTTTTCTTCAAACTTCCCCACAGGCTTCTTACATCCCTCCATCCTCTCCTCCATCCTCTCCTCCATTCAGCCCACTTATATTTTCACACGGCCCCCCTGGCAAATAATCCCCCCGTCAGTCCTGTCTCACCTCCGCCGTCGCCCGGCCCTGCCACTCTTCATCCTCACCACCATCCCCTCTCACCTGCTCTCCTGCCTCGCAGCCGAACGCCCCACACTGACCCCGTCCACCTCTTCTTCCTCCTTCTCTTCCTTCTGCTCCACCCTCTCCATTCTTCCCTCTGTAGTCCCTCGCTCATCGTCCAACCTGGAAAACACGGAGAGGAAGAGGGTAAAGTCGCGACTGAAGAAGCTGATCCTGAAGAGACCTCCACTGCAGACTCTGCAGGAGAAAGGCCTCATTAAAGGTGAGATTTCTTTTTGAAGTCTAAAGTCTATTTTAATGCGTTCGTATCCTTTATTTAGCGGCGGTGAATAATGGACTTACAAGTTCTCTTTTTCTCGCTCATGAATTTCACAGCTAAATCTATCCAGCGGACCTTTGTTGTGAAGTTGTAGATATTCTTCCTTTGAGCCGGCTGTCGTCACAGTTACGAGAGCAGGAGAGAAATCTGTGTTTATCCTGTGGTGATGCCTCATCAATCGAGGATGTGAATCGCTCTCCTTCTCGTCCAGAAAAAAGTTTTTTCACACAGCTTGTCTGTCGATAACACTGTTAGGACATCTGTTATGTGTCTTTCTCAAAAGCTGGAGCACTCCCTGGGCTTTCCATGTTTTTTTTAATGGGTCAAAAGAAGTGAAGTCCATTTTTATGTCCAGGCTGTCATCTGAAAGTAACAAATAATATATAAGTGGACAAGAAAGCCCCTTGAGTGCAGGTCAGGACACGCCAGAGGAACGTGTGAAAACGATGTGAATCATTTTCTGTGGCTTCTAAAAAGAAGGTTGTTTGGGTTTTTCATCTCTGTAGATGAAACCTTTTATATGCCTTTTCAGCAGCTATTTGAAAAGCTTAAATGTTTTAAATGATAGTTTTTTTTATCCATATTCTAAGCTCAAATTGAGCTTAAATGCAAAAGCTGCTGTTTGGGGATATTTTCATTTGCAGGTGATTTATAACAAAAATATCTTTCTTTTCCAGCTACTATGAGTGTAGTTGGAAAGTCTGATATAGTTGAATGGGATGCAGTGAGCTCATTGACTCAAGTTCATTAGAGCCCTCATCAGAGAGCCACACTCTGGAGTCAAGGTTTGCATATGATTTGTTTCACCCTATAGAATATATACAGTGCAGGGGTTGAGTTGCATCATCAAGTGTGAGCCTTCATCTCTGGGAGCAAAGTCCAACGTATAGGTTTCCTCCCTCAGAGAACTATCTTCTCTTAAGATTAACGTGAGCTTTTAGCACTTACATCACGTCTGTTATGTGAGAAAAAGAGTTCACAGTAAATTGTGCTTGTGTCCACTCTCCAGATCAGGTGTTTGGCTGTCGTCTGGAGATGCTCTGCGAGCGGGAGAAGAGCAAGGTCCCTCGCTTCGTCAGACTTTGCACCGAGGCCGTGGAGAGGAGAGGTGAGAGTCACTGCTGATGGGATCTAAAGGAGCATCAGTCTCTGCACCTGCTGTTCAGCACAAATCATCAAACTGAAATTCACAGGAAAATGTTTTTGATGTGAAGAAAGAAAGTCGACTCAATTTTGCACAGATTATGACAGTTGCCAGGGAGAGATTGATATTAATGAAAATTGAGCTTTGTTTAGAAACAGTATCGCAAGTAAATATTTACTTCACATTCGTTCGATGGTGTTTTGATCACGAGGGCTTTATAAACTTAGTTTGGCGTTCAAGGTGGAACAGACTGAAAAAACCTGATGGTTCTCATATCTATAGTATAAAATTACTTTGGCAGGAAAGGCAGTATTTTTCTTCAGCTCAACACTAACAAGTATGTCTTAATAGAGGAGAGATGTTTCTTTTCTGTGAGATTTCTCCCGCTCCCCATTAAACTGAATCTTTACTGAGAGTCGAAGTTTAAAGGATTCTAATATCGAGGGGCAGCTCACAATTATTTCATCATCAATTAATCTGGAATTTATTTCCTTGATCAGTTCATAATTTAAAGTATGCAAAATGCCATAAAATGTTGGAATTTTGTCTGGCTAACCCGAGATATACCAAAAAAGCCCTGGTAGAAAAACAGCCAATATTGATCTGAGGAATCCTGATCGGGGTTAATTCATTTTTGCTTAGACTATGTCTTAAACCACTGATCTATTATCAAAATGTTTTCCTTTCTCTCAAATCGAAAACAGACCGTACAACCTGGACCAATAAAAACGTGTTTGAATCACAACAACATGGAAATAATAATCAACTATATTCACTGTTCTGGTGCATATTAAAACATCTTCTAATAAGCTGGAGTGAGGCTGTGTATTGTATAGCCGTATCATGATACATGAACTGTCACTCAGTGGCTCCTTGTGACTGTGAAGCTGTGTAGTCTAAGTTTACTGCAAGAGTAGAACAATCAGTGTTTCACAGAGGCTCACTTGTTCTTCCGTTTATGTTCAATGTACGTTATCGTGGTAAAAGCAGAAACTCATTAAACGTGTCGTGTTAAGAGGAAGTTTAGTTTCGATCAAAATGGGCCTTTACTTTATTAAAAAGTAGTAAAATAATAAAGTAGGTGTGTGTGCGTATGTTTGTGTGTGTGTGTGTGTACCTATATCCTTGTGTCTCATATTGCAGGACTGGACACCGATGGTATCTACAGAGTCTCAGGAAACCTGGCAGTGATTCAGAAACTCCGCTTCCTGGTGAACCACGGTGAGGATGACAGGGAGGAGGAGGGGCCACACTGAACAGTTTGTTATGATTAATCCTGATATTTTTTGGCAGGTGGAAAAAATCAATGCATCTTTATCCAATTCGTCTTCTCGTTTTTTTTACTTCAATTCAAGACAATCCTCCCTGATGGTCTCCTATTTATTCAGATTGTACATAACGATTAGATATGAGTCATTTTACACACACATCTCTTTATCTCTCACTTCTTGTGCACCACATCCTTTCGATGAAGTGAGGAAAAGCTGACTGAGTAACTGTTTTCCGCAGAGCGAGCGGTGACTACTGACGGCCGCTACATGTTCCCAGCGGAGTTGGTACAAGGTAGATTCAGACGGACGAGGAGAACAGTGGCTTTCATGTATAAGTGCTGGCCCTGCTTGTTTCTTGTGCATTATTTGTTGCATAATGCGAAACAGATCTCCGTCAAACACACACACACACACACCCACCCACAGACTAACACGCCGAGCTGAGCTGTGTAGCACCGACGTGCACTGAACGTTGAAAGTTTGGTGCCTGTGCTACCATTTGCTTAATGTGTGTGTGTCCCTTAGGCTCTTCTGCTTTAAGTTTTCTGATGTAATAACACGGAGCAGGTTGTACAGAGAGCTGCCGCACGGTGCACGGCTGCCACCAAGTGGAGGAAATGGAGAGCCAGCAACTTGTGTGCTCGGAGGGGCTCCAATCCCTCATAACATCTCACTGACTAATGCTTCTCTTCATAAACGTGATGGACATGTTTTTTTTTAAATATTTGAACCATTTATCTAATTGACACCGAGGTCAAATTAAAGCTCTTGCTTTCTTTGGAATACATTTTGAGAAGCACTAGTCAGGCCTGGATTTTTAAAGGATGTGTGTGTGTGTGTGTGTGCTTGTGTGTGTGTGTGATTTGTGCGTGTGTCTCCTCTGCCTCTCACAGAGCATCTCTATCTCCCTCCTGCAGCTACAAGCCTTCATGTTCCGCCTCGGCCCTGACGTGAATTCTCGCTCTGTTTACGTTCCTCCGTTTACACGACGCCATGACTGTAACTCCACTTATTTTTCTCTCTCTCCCTCTCTCTCTGAATTTAAACTCTTTTGTCTTTCCTTCACGTATTGCCCCACTTTTCCGTCACTTCCTCTGACCCTGTCTGTCTGAATTTCTCGCCGTTCCCCTCATCCTCTCTCTCCCTCCCTCCCTCCCTCCCTCCCTCCCCGTCTCTCAGAGGAGAAGCTGAATTTGGACGCGAGTGAGTGGGAGGACATCCATGTCATCACGGGAGCTTTGAAACTTTTCTTCCGCGAGCTTCCCGAGCCTCTGGTGCCCTACGGCTTCTTCACAGACATCGTGGAGACAGTCAGTGAGTGACCACGTTCAGCCCCAATCAGGCTCCACTTCTCTTTTACTCCCTCCCCCCCCGAACGCTGCTTCTGAGCATCAGTCAGAGACGCTCGTCTTTGATCCGTCTGAGAAAGAGATTAAAGAACTTTGTCGGTTGATCTCATCACTGTGTACAAAGCTTGTATGAAATTAAAACTAAATAGCAGCAAGAATTATGTATATATATATAAATTCCCTGCATTGACATGATCAGCATCTCAAACATCGAGGCCACACACACACACAAACACACACAGGGGACTATAATCTCACTCTGGTTGGTGCATTCCCACTTTGCCAAACATTTTTATAGCCGCTTTATACTTTAAAGACAAAGATGTATGAAAGAAAATGAAGCTTCCTGAGATGAAACGTAAATGAATTCTGAGGCCAGGAAAGAGTAATTACATCCTGACACAGCTGGAATTTATTGAGCAGTTTCAAATTAAAATGAAGCGACGGTTTCTCTGCAAAAAAAGAAAACTTAAATTACAGATCTTCACATATTCATAGTTGCGCTTTTTCATACTGTAAATACATTTTGACACCTTTTATTTAAAGGATGAGGCTGGTGTTGCTCTATTTATATATATTTTCTTTATTGTCAGCGGATCCCATGAATGAAGAAAAGCGGCAATGTGTTATTGTTGGTTTTCGTTACTTTATGGCTTCTCCACCCTGCCTGTGGCACTAAGGCTCAAAGCCCATTCACTCGTACTGACGACATAAATCTAAAATATGTGCCACAAATGTTTTAACAAAGATTCTGTATTGTCCTTAAAAATATAATTTAGGCTCTGTATAACAAATCCTTCTCAGATTGTGTGCGGCAGCAATGTGTGTGTGGGATAACTTCCCTTTATTGTCGTTATTCACATTTCATTTACTGAAGACCATAGTTCAGTGTTCTCCGAAGACACATCTGGTCCATTCCCATCTGCAGTGACCATAGCAACCAAAGTTAGTGAGGAGGCTCTCAAAGATAAGACAGACAGAGACGGGGAAGGGAAACACCAAAACACCCAGTGTCTGCGAGTCTCAGGGTCGTTGGAATAAACATCACGAGTTGATGTTTAGAATTAAATAGAATTTCCAGTAGAATATTAATAAATATGAATATAAAGGTATGGGTGTGAGGAGTTTTACCCAATTGGATTTTTTCACATCCTGATGTTTGACCTGTAAATGCTGGGGATTATTTTGACTAGTTAATGGTTAAATAGTTAATGGTCTGTATTTATATACAGTTTTTCTAAATGACCACTCAAAGCACGTAACAGTACAGTTTTCCCTTTCACACACATTTTCACACAGTGTTTCTCCAGTTTGTGCAGCACTTTCTCTATCATACATCATTCACGCACTTCTGGCACAGCCGTTAGGGCCAATTTGTGGTTCAGTATCTCGCCCAAGGGCACTTCGGAACGTGGAATGGAGGAGCCGCACCAGAGTATAGCGAAGTGAACTCTGTAACCAGCACCAGCCCTGATTTTGTGCTCATCTCTTTCCTCCTTCAGTCAATAAATGCTTCACTTAAAGACTCCTGAAGTCTCCAGAAAGCTTGAAAACAAGAATCTAGGTTGTGATCTTTTCATGGGATTCGTTGAAATGAAGAATATTACGAAATATCTCCAAACTCTTTATCTATGTGCTTCAATTAGATGCAAATTTGCCGAGACCTCTTTGATACGACGTTGTATCACGATATCTTTTGACTGATCCTAAAACAGGAAATAATCTGCATTTTAATATAGATTACATTCAGTAAGACATTTTGCATATCAAGAATAAGAAATGTAGTTTAAAAATGTAAATGTATTCATGTGTCTGCACAGGCTGTGATCAGCACTTCACTCTTCATCAAACCACGGGGGGTGATAGTGGATAATTGCGAGCTTCTGTATCGAATTAGATGGCGGAGGCTAATAAAGTACATGTGATATCAGTTAGTGGATGTAAATCAACTTTTTGGATGTTAATACATGAATGTGAAATCATGCAAAGGATAACAATGCGATGCGATCTGATATGTGTGTTACTCTGTGTTGCTTTGTGTCGCAGAGATGTCGGACCACATGGACAAAGTTGATCGTCTGAAGTGTCTGCTCCTCAACCTGCCCCCCCCCGAACCACGACACACTGCTGTTCATGTGCCGCCATCTCAGACG
This sequence comes from Pseudopleuronectes americanus, assembly GCA_038501795.1. Taxonomy (NCBI): domain Eukaryota; kingdom Metazoa; phylum Chordata; class Actinopteri; order Pleuronectiformes; family Pleuronectidae; genus Pseudopleuronectes; species Pseudopleuronectes americanus. Next base: position 16,515,722 of record CM076717.1, on the reverse strand, counting down.
GTGAGAGGGTGGGATTTGAACCATGTGCAGTAAATATATCTGCTGTTGTGTCTGTCCTCATCTCCACTCTGTTTTCCACGCAGCCCTGATGGTTTCAGGGTTATTTCATAAGGCCGAATAATCCCCCTGGCACATTTAGGCCATGAAAGAATGAACCAAATGCCCTCGAAGGGAAATCGTGTCTCCTGCTTCTAACTTTTCCTTTAGTACTGACCACAAGATGGTGTAGTTCCCTTGTGGATGTCAGAGATTTTCTGTCGGGGATTGTTGGTCTCTCGGAGCATGCCAGCGCCGCTCCACGATCGCACTGTTGTTAAGTTTGGGTCGTCTGAAGATGAAAAGGCTGGAGGAAGATGAATGGTGCACAATGTTATGTGAGCCAGTTCCTTTTACAGTACATAAAATGTGTGTTTTTTTACCGCTTATGGTTTTTCCTTCCACTCCAGGGGTGAGTGTTCGTGTTCTGAGGCCCATGTTTGTGCCAGGGTGTGGTGGGCCCCATGGATTTGTCAACTCTGTGTCTTTCTCTCATTTTCTCTCCGCTGTCATCTTCTGTTTATCATTTATCATCGTCCTGTTCAATCAACCTCTGTCGCCTCCTCCCTTGCTGGCTTGCCACCATTGTTTCCTCAAGTCCTCTTTATCCTCTCCCCTCTTTTTTCACTCTCCTCTTCCTCTTCCTCCCTTCTTCCTCCCATTTCTCCTTTTTCTTCCATCCTCCTCATCTTGTGCCTCCCTCCGCTCTCCTCCTTGCCTCGAAGGTCCCATGGGAGCCTTGTGGTTCGTCTGCTGGAAGGCATACCGACACCACCGCCGCCACCACTGGAACCTCTCTCTTTTCTCTCTCTTCGCCCTCTCCCTCGCTCACTACGTTTTTTTTTCCTCTTCCCTTTCCTCTCCTCTCCTCTCTCTCTCTTTTTTCCTCCTCTCTTTTTAATGTGGAAGTTTTGAGCAATTGCTGGCTGCTTCTGTGGCTTGGTGGGAATGGCATTTTTAGAAGAATGCCTCATGCTGTGGCTTTAACCCATTCCTGATTCTCCCCAGATCACACACACACACACACACAAAGACACCAGGATAGGTCGATACAGGCAGGGGGACACTTACATGCATGTATCTACTTTATAAAAATGCACAAAGTCATGAACATGCATGCAAAAACTGAAAAGTTTCAGTCCTGAGTTTGCAAGATTTATGTCACAAGTTGACCTCATATATATACGTGTAATTCCAAAGATTAACTTTAACAAGACTAAATGTCTACAGTAGTAATAAGTAACTAAATGCTATTATCTTAACAATGTATGTCATGGTCAAGACCTCCGTAGCCTATCATCTGCTAGCATGCTAACAATTTTAGCACTTAAAACCAATGTATAGATGAGACTTATTGAAATATCATTAGCTTCACAGGTTTCTTGCCATAAAGCTGTTATTGGACCATTTTAGATTTTGACCTGCTTTGGTACTTTAATCCAAAGTGACTGAAAGCTTCACTACAGCAGGAAACCTGAAGGAGAGGAGGTATGATCTTCAAGAGGACAAGAGAGGATTAGCTCTGATAGCATTTGGAAGCTCGGAACACCGTCGGAAAACCATAAACGATACTGAGATGTCCTTGTGTTCAAAGATGGCAATGCCAGACCACGTTCCTTGGAGGAATGCAGTGGCTGAGCACACGGTTGTATAATTGAGATTTAAGTAGGGGGGTGCAGAGCTCAAAGCCATTGGATTTTGATTTAGGTGGCTTGGGGTGGCCAGTGGACATCAATTTGCACCAGAGTGACATGTGCCTTTATGGGCTGATCAAAGTTGCGGCATCACATTCTGGACTATCTGAGTTTTCCTGTATATGTATAGGAGACCTGCCAGAAGGGCTTTGCATTGGTCCAGGGCAAAGAACAATTTTTTTTCAAAGTGGCCCAACCAGGATGCAGATGCACAAAAGTCAGATAAGCATAGCTGGTCATCACACACACACGTTTCTCACAACTTTGGCTGGGTGAGACATAAATATATTTTTCTATCCATATACAAATATTTTCTTCATGTGGGTATGTCTGACATACAAGCCGAGATCTAGCGGGGGTCTTCTGGCAGGGACGACAGCTATAGTTGGGTATCATCTGTGGCAGTGATATGAGAAGCCGTGCATGAAGATAATTAGACCCAAGGAGGTGGTGTCCTGAGCTCTGGGGCAACCAAGACGAGAGAGAGAACTGAGCTGCAGCTCCAGCTCGGCATCTGGCAACTGCACCTAAGCAACCAACTGCAAATAAATGATGGAGATGGTGCTTTTGGTCATTCTCTTTCCCACAATATCAGTCTGATGGTGATGGTGTGTGTTATTCACTGTTGGATTCAATCTCTTGATTCTTGACTTCCTGGTGCCTGCAAAGTGGCTCACAGCGCCACCTGCAGTTGTGGTGAAGGGAGGACATTTGTGAGAAAATCCTCTGCATGACCAACAGTGTGTTATTTGTATTTTTTCCTAATGGTATATTTTTTTTTAACTTGCAGAAAATATGTTTTTTGTACATGTATGAAATGTTGAAGGGTTTCATTTATTAGAAACAAGTTGCGTATTAGTTTGTCAGATGTGTTTTGTGATTACAAAATAAAATGCATTAGTTTGTTAATTGTGTTTGTATTTGCAAACCACACTGTGGTTGCAAGTGAATGGTGGGGAATGAATATTTAAACCAAAATGTATACTGGTCCATCTACTTTCTGCTGAGATATTTCATTCTGAACCACAAATGTTACCCTCCTGGTGACTCCTGAAGAAGTTTCACTGAATCACCAATATTCATCATCTATTCATTTCTGTTTGAAAAGTCATGACAATCCATTCAGTAGTTTTTGTTGGTGTTTTAGATTTTATTCAGAATTGTATTTTTCTCTCTTTTATTCATTGCAGAGTGTTGGAAACGTCAGATTCCAACAGAATGACCACACAGAACATCGGCATTGTGTTTGGGCCGACGCTGATGCGCCCGGAGAGGGACAACGGCAACATGGCGGTGAATATGGTTTACCAGAACCAGGCGGTGGAGCTCATCCTCAGCGAATTCGACCACATCTTTGGAAGGAGAGGCCCCCCTTGATCTTTTTCGGACAGCGCTTTGGGGGGGGGGAGGCTCCTGCAGATCACACGAAAGCACAAGTAGTGCAGCATTTGTCCTCTTCGCCTGTTGACTCATATGGTGTAAAATGGATTTCACATCAAAAGATAATTATGGGGTAAAAAGAACCAGGACAGAAAGCTGCTAATCATGACATCTGGCCTCCATATAAAGCCATGTGAAAACAATAATAGTAAAACAAGCCAACTTTTAGCTGCAATACTTGTGCCTTTGCCTGCAAATGTGGAGCCCAGCCCCGCAGTTCTTTACTGCGCGAACAGACGCCTCCTTGTCACTTTTCCTTCATGTTTCAGACTTGATCATGACAAATAAAAAGCCATAAAAAGTGATGAATCTCCTCCAGCCTCCTCAGCCAGCTTTGTTTTAACCAGTTATTTTTCAAAGTATGAGAGGAAAGGTGGGGTTTTTTTGGACAAAAAACAAAACCATCTCACTGTGAAACAGCAGCACCTCTTGCAAGGAGGTTCGACAGATCCAGCCTGCAGCGTAAGAGTAGGTAAACTGTAAATGATGCAGAGAAGCAGAAGGCAAGCTGGCCGTGTAGATGTATCGGCATCTCCACTGAAGTTAAACAGTGTTCAGAGATTTCATTTGAAGGAGCTCTTCACAGATATGAGCATACGTTCAGTGATGAGGAGATTGTGCCAACAGGGCAGCAAATGTTCCTTTGTACCAACTTTGTTGTGTTTGGATCCTCAGAGTTTATTTTATTTCTATTAGTGCAAACTCCTCAGATTAGGTTAAAGATATTAAGTTGTAAATATGTGACATAGTGTGTTTGTCACCTTGTAGCACTTTGGATACAGTATGTAGCCTAACAAATAATATATTGGCCACTTTCAAACTGATACATTTCCTTTGAAAGGAGCGGTGTGCTGTTGAACAAATGTTACTCGGACCTGATTGTTAACTCTTCTGCAATAAACACAAAAACTGAATAAAGTGCTTGGATCTGTTTTTGTTGTACTTGGCCTGTATGCGTACATCAGGTTGTTTGTGCCGAGGGATGGGTTGCATGAGAGATAAAGTGTGTGGAGGTATTTGGGCGTCTCACGACTTGGCGGTTGGAGGCCTCCCCTGTGATTGGTGCAAATGCTGCTTTTAATAACAGAACAAAAGAGGAACTGGAAATGCATATGTTTAAAAAAAATGTGGATTCTCCCCCCAAAAAACCTTCTCACTCTCTCTCTGGCTCTGTGGCTTTGGTAATTTTATATTGACTGTGGGTTTGGCAAAAGACGAAAAGGAGCAGAGAAGAGGCACAGGGGTGGAGGGCGGGGGTCTCGTAGACTTTGCAGAGTTTTATTAGATGTATTTATCCATTTTTATGCTTGTTTTATTTCAAGTCATGTGAGCGTGCGAGGAGGGGCGAAAAGAAAGTGATCATTGTGTGCAAGGTTCGAAACGTTTTCTACTTAATTTCTACTCAAACAGACAATTGCACTTGTATGTTGTTGTTTAGGGAGTCGTCACATTAACCGTATCTCCCGCAGTCATTAGTGCACTTTCTGTGATTCTTTCTTTGTGTCCCAGAGCGTCATATTAAACTATGCAAAGAAAGTGCAACATCGTGAAAGCAATAATTGATTCAAGGTTTCTTTAAGTAGTTTATTGTATGTTTTGTTCTCCAAACTGAAGGGATATTCCATCAATAAAAACCCAGTGGAACAAAGAACTGCCGTCGAGCTCTGTGATGTGTGTTTTCTTTCACTTTGGTGTGATGCTGCTAAACAATTCCTAAAATTAGAGTCCGTAAAGAGACACAATCAAACACCCACCCTTCTGATCAGCAGCCGTGAAAGTCAGACTCTGCTGCTCTTCTACTTCACTTTTTTAAATACATGTGCTCCCAGCTACAGATTACTGAGCCGTGAACTGATCACTATATCTGGGCAAACATTAGCTTTTCATTTTGTTATCTGCACAACTGAAACAAAAATAATTCTTGTAAATAAAAATAAAAATAAATATTTGTAATGTTTTTATCCGTCACATGTTTTTTTCAGCCTTGTCAACCGCTAAACTAATTAAATCTTCACAGGTCAGATTTAAATCAACCACTTTTTCAGATACTTTTTCCAAGTGTCCTCAACAATACTGTTCTGGAGCAGTGCTGTCTAGGGCCCATGACAGGTTAAGTTAACTCTACTATCTAACAAAGAGCAGATATTCTGCAGTTTAAAATGAGCTCATGTAACAATGTCCTATAGGCAGGAATATACAGTTAATATGCTCCAACATCCTGAGGCAAAAAAGCCTGTATAAAAATGTTGAACATAATTTAACTATATAATAATATATTACTGGTACAATGCTGCTGGTTTACCATTAGCACCTGTGAGCATCTAATATATGTTGTTCTCTAATTGTATTTGGTCAATTTCTATTTCAATACATACTACTTCCGGGTGCGGGGTGCCGGCCAAATGAAGGTGAATGTGGGTCCTGAACGTTTTGGCAACCACGTGACCTGAGGCTGCTCTTTAATTGGTTGTTCCTGAATTCACACGGAGCGCAGCGCTCTGCCATTAGGACACTCCCACTTTTATTCACAGCCAACAGGTGTTGATTTTCTTTTTTCTTAACCTAATGCGATTGGTCGACGCCGTCGCAGGTACGTCCGACGTCACTGAATTACTTCCGGTGCGAGCTGCTCGGTGTCAGGGGAGCTGCGCCACATCCGGTGAGTTGATTTACAGATTCAGCAGCAGGTGATGAGGAGCTCGCCCCCTCTTCCTGCTCTAGTTCTGAGAAACAGAGGTGACTAACTGGTTGTGGTTTGACTCAAGTCTTTTTCTGCTTCACCTGTTTGACCTAAAACATCTCGCTGACAAATGCAAACGCCATGAAAGTTGCTACCCTCACGATGAGGCTCCATTTTGGATGCAGGCTACAGAACTGACGTTTTGTGCTGTTTTTTTGTCGAGTCTGGCTTCAGTTTGTTTGGACTGTCCCATGGCTCTTCACAAACTCATCGGGCTTACGCAAAAAAATTTGCTTTTTCAAGCAAACAAGAGTGAATTGGATCCACCCTGTATAAATAAAGGTGGAATGAATGAAAAGACGTCCTGTGATGACACCCAGGTGCCATGTTGCTCCGGTGGACAAATAGTTTCTCTACTTAATTAACATGTAGCTGTGTTCATATTGAGGTCTGTTTGCTTTGTGACTGTTGTTCCTGCGAATCAAAACTTAAAAAAGCTCAGAAGCAAATGTGACAACGAGTTGCTCAGGGGTCGGCCTGTCGCCTCTGTCTGAGTAAGTCGAGGCAGCTCTCTGTTAGATGTCCTCTTACTCATGAGTCCAAGACAAATGTCATAACATCCCCTTAATGTTGCTAAATGATCTGACCTACGTCACAGCATGGTGTTTGTTAATGTTATGGTTAGCTGATTGTTTACTCAACCTAATGTTTAAAGTTCAGTGTATCAGGTATCCGCGGAGCTGCTCAACCCCACAGTTCCCCCGCTGCACGCACCGAGCTGCCACCTCCGATGAATCATCATGCAAATCGATCATGAGCGCTGATGGGAACTGCTGCTGTGATGGGAAACTGAGCAGCAAACATGAAGAGATTATGGCATTTGATCACTATATAATTTAAGGCCTCGTCGGATTTGATATAACCCAATATATTTCATAGCCGCTGAAAGAAATTTAAGTAGTAATACTTTTAGAGTGACTTTTAAAAACTTTACCACATCAGAAAACTCAATTTAATATCAATGAAATCAAAGATTCGGCTGTAAAACATGTACAATTTTATTACAAATATCCACAAACATGCAAAAACAAATAAGTATAAAAAGTTAATACAAAAGTTGCATCTGTGCAAGTAAAAAATTTAAAAATACTGCTCAATATTAAAAGTCTGCAGATAGTGAGTGAAACCAGGCAACACTTTTTTTATTTATATGCCTATTTAAGACACAGAAGTAACAGGTAAGGCACTACATGGTGACAGTTGACGTGGCACTTATGCATATCTGTGGTGAGAAACACAAAAACACACACACACACACACACTGATGATCTGATGCATGAATGCCACAAGCTTAGTCACACCTAATGCACCACCGTCTTATCTTGTCATACCAAGGCTCTGTCGGATCACTCACTGGGACTGAGTGCATCCGAGGCACTTTTCACGTTGACTACACTGCAGTCAGAAAGAGGAAGTGGGAAGTAAAAAACCGACGTGTGCATGAGTCCTGAGTCTTGACCCTCTTGCCACATCTCAACGGACACCCTGAACGTGTGACACCTTCTTGTTCCTGACAGGCTGCGGCACGTGTAAGATCATTGTGAATAAGACGAGACTTTGTATCTTTAGATAAAATAAAGTGGCTCCGTGTGGTTATTACACAAACACTGAGAAAAGTACAAAGTTTAATTTACTCCCTTACAATTAAAAATCCAGAAGACCTCCCCCCTATAACCTCAGACTGAAATGACTTCTCTTACTAAGGCACGCCGTTAAAGAGGTGCAGTCTACGTGTCTTCTTAAAATAAAAATAAAAAAAACTGCTGCTTTCCAGTTGTTCCTGTTTCTACTGCTCACTCTAAACACTTAATATATTGCTGATTAATTAAAGCCACTGAGAATCCATAGTTACCCTGAAGATATGAGTTGGTTTTACCTTTTTTTTTATTTCACAGCATTAATGGCATAAGTCCTTGCAACAATAATGGTAAATTGTAAATTGTAAAGCGCTCACTGGTTTTAGGAACAAAATAAAAGCATTACAGTTATTGCTCTTTCTTAAAATACAGGTAAAGATTGATAATGAAATACACCACAGGATAATCAAAGGTGATCTTCTTTTTGGACTTATGAGGAGGAATAAATATACTAACTAGGCATCAGGTGATTGTGTTGATTTGGTTGCGTCTGTAACCTTTGACCTCTTGCCTCAATGGCATTTTAAGATGATAATAGATGTCCCTCCATCCTGCAATCAATCACAGAAAATTCCTTCAGGGCCCCATTCACTGGTATGCATCTACAATGTGAACAGTTGGAATGTTTCGAACAAAGTTAAAAACAAAAGCTTCTGGTTTAGGGGTTGTGCAGCATTCAGCAGCAGCAGCAAGCAATTGAAAAGTTAGAAATCTGCAAAGCCACATCTGGATATGTGACACAACCGCCGATAAGTAAAAAATGTTGCTGTCCTGGAAAAATACAATAAAATAAATGTATAAAATACAACAAGGTACATCAAGTCTATTTTACATGTTAAAATATTGGCACATGTATTTTGTTTGTATGGCTTGATCCTCTTTAAGGCCACGTACGCATTGGCAGGTTTGTGCATTTTATCATGATGTGAAATTACAGAAATCAGAGGAGCTGTTATATATATTTATATGATAGATAAAAAAATTATCAAAAGTATTTTTTATATACAGTATATGCATTGTTTTGGCTTGTTGAAGTCACCTTAAGTCTTTATCCTGGGTAAATCTGTTAAATCCAGGTTTAGTTCATATTTGTCCAAGTCTCCACTCTGGTCCTCAGTGCCCCGTTCCCACGCGTGACTGTCTGTAATGTTTCCACCCTTCGCAGCCGTTTTTCTCATGCTGCTCTCTGTGCTCCCTCGTTGGTGAATCCTGGACGGGGCGACCTTCCAAATGCTCTCCTGACACACTCTCATGGGCCTCTTCCACATGACCATCACTAACCCCTGCCTCTCTCTCTTCCTCCTCCTCTTTGAGTCCCTCTGGAGCCCCGTCCTGACTGGAATCGCTGAGGAAAGAGTGCGGAGTTTGAGTGTCCTCCAGGGACAAATGGTTGTCGTCAGCCAACCGACCCACGAGAATGCCGCCTGCCCCCGGGCCGAAGGGCATCTCCTCTGGGTCTTGGTCTGGATCCTGGTCTTTGCTGCAGTAAGCGTAGCGGTGGTTCATGTGCTGGGAGTAAGAGCCGGAGTGAGAGAAGCGCTTGCCACATTTGTCACATTGGTATGGTTTCTCTCCAGAGTGCAGCCGGCTGTGCTCGATTAGATGGTGCTTGTGCTTGAAGGCCTTGTTGCAGATCTTGCACTCGTGAGGACGTTTGCCTGTAATGACGACAGAGAAATTATGAACAAAATATTTGAAATCACTTAAAATTGTTTTAGATTTTTTCAAGATTGTTTTGACATGGTGTATCGTAACTAAAGCAGATGGTTGCCTTAACTTACAAAAAGGTAACAAACGGGGGAAGGCCTTTAAGATATGATGGCAGCCAATAAACAAAATTATATGTCAAATGTTTTTGCATACTGCAAAAGGTACTGACCTGTGTGCTCATATTTGTGTCGAAGCAGCGAGCTGCTCTTCTGGAAGGTTTTTTCACAAATGTCACAAGCATACATCCCCTCATCTGTCTTCTTTAGCCTCTTCCTCCCGGGTCCACCTTCTCCCTCCATACTTTCATCCATTAGAGAGAGATAGTCCAGTGCTCCGCGGCTTAAAACCTCACCCTGTAAAGAAATCATGAACGTTATGACTATGCAGTAGTTTGCATTGGTTACTTCTTTAATTCTATGCACTTTTTAAGGTAATTGCTTAATTTGTGCGTTAAAGAATTTACAAATTAAGTAGAGGCAGAGAAAGTGGGGAAGACATGGAGTCCAAACTGAACCTGCGATCATTGCTAGAAGACTCACACGAGGCACCTACTCATCCAGGTGAGTTTGGTGCCCCACAATGCACTTAATCTAAATCCTAAAGAGAAGCCTTACTCACCATCAGAGCTTGTCTCTCCTGGTGGATCTTTTTCAGCGTGGCCTCTGCATCCGCCTCCATCATGTAGGCCATAGGAGAGAGGAACCCAGCGCTATTAGCTGGTTGACTGAATGGAATCTGTGTGATGGCATCATGTCCTGAGAGCCCCAAACCAGACTGGTTGATGAGAGGAAACCCATTGTATAAGGACCCTGAAAACACAGGAGTTCTGGCCCCACTGTAAACCGGGTGGTGGTAGTGTAAGGGTAGATGTGAAGTCGGACTTAAGTTGGACATAAGTCTCTTCAGCTGCTGCTGGGCCCCAAGCTCTCTCTTCTCGCCTCTGGCTGAGCTGCCGTTAACAGTTTTGTTTCTCCCCTCTTGGCCTGAGAGCTGCTTGGGCAGGGAGAGGTCCAGAGGTTCATTCTGTGCGGACCAGGGGCTTCCGGTCTGGTTCTTAGGGGAGGAGATATCAGGAGGGAAGTTGGTGAGGTCGAGGCAGACAGGAGAACTGAATCCTGACGAGGGAACTCTTCTTCTGGATCTGGGTGAAGACAGATCTGGGGAGAGGTTTATCTGTTGGCTCGGGCTTCCCTTTTCCTGGCTGGACCAAAACGCCCGCGCAGACAGGGTATCATGGTGGGACGATGTGGGAGAGTGCATTGCGACCAAAAGCTGCTGCGGTACAGAGTGCCAGCTGGGCTTGTGCAATGGTGACTTGTTTCCAGAGAGACCATTGGGGACCTCTCCTGGTTTGCTGTTCTCTGGTTGGAGAGCAGATCTGGGGAAAAACAAAGGTGGCGAGGAGTGGTCTTTGCTGCGAAGACCCTCGGGCACCTCCATTGCCTCAGGATTCATCTTGCAGAGGTAGCGCTCGTGCTGCACGAGCACTGCCACATTGGGGAAAAGCTGTGAGCACCAGCGACACGTCACCCCAAGCACACATCTCTCCCCTTCACCTGACTCCCTCCTTCTGTCAGGGGATATCTGACTCTCAATCCCTCCTCCATTGTGTGTCACCCTCCTTTCCTCTGCTGCGGCGCCCCCTTCTCTTTCCATCTCCTCATTTTTCTTCACCTCCCTGTGAAGCACCTCCTGCAGCATCTCCTCAAATTTGGTCCCAGAGTAAGGATAAGGCAATAGGGCGGTCCCTTTAAGGATACTGGCCCTCAAGGACAGCTCTGCCGAGGGGTCCGAGAACCGAGCCAGATCCAAAGCTTTGGCGAAGGCTGCAGGGTTCTGGTTAAGGTCTTGCAGCAAAAGCTGATGAGGATCTTCTGGTACTCGGCCCAGAGACCTGGAATTGTCTTGGCTCTGTGAAGACAAAGGAGAGCCGTTGTCGCTGCTGTTTCTCCCCCTGCCTGCAGAGGGAGACTGGAGATATGAGGGGTGGTAGGGGCTTTGGTTGTGTCCATTAAAACCCCCGCTGGCTCCTCCTGTATGTCCCCCTCCAATCCCTCCACCGCTGTGGCACTTTTTGCTGCTTAAGTGGGAGCTGTATGAGCCCGAATGAGAGAAACGTTTCTTGCAGTTGGAGCACTCGTAAGGTTTCTCACCTAAGAGACACAACACAGAAAGAACGCAATTGTCAAAAGATGTTGAGTGGTCTGAAAATACTTTTTACTAGGGTGTCATCATTCTGCATTTTTCATAATCGTTTTTCAGCGCATGAACTGGGTGTGTAATTTCACAAGTGACATAAGTAAGGGTTAGTGATACAGAGGAAACAATAGCAAATTAACGGTTGAGTACAAGTGTTTTGATGTTATTTTGTCTCACCACTGTGGATGCGGAGATGCTCTTTGAGGTGGTGTTTGTACTTGAACGCTTTGCCACACTGCATACATTTGAACTTCCTGGTCTCCATGCCTTGATCAAGCATGATGGGACTCTAGGAAGACGGAATGCTGTTATTAGTTTTACACTGGAAGACGTTAAGGTAGCAATTTCAGGGTTGGTAAAAGTATGATTATGGTAAATGGTCTGTATTTATATGCATAGATACACACTTGATGACCACTCGAAGCACTTGGCACTACAGTTTGGCCATTCACACATTCACACACACATTCACACATTGCTATGTGCTATAATCTTTGTGCAGCACTTTCCCCATCTCACATCATTCAGACACAGTCAGGGGCAATTTGGGGTTCAGTGTCTTTCCATGCGGACTGGAAGAGCAGGAGATCAAACCAAAAAAATGTGGTTAGCGGACAACCCGCTCCACCTCCTTAGCCACAGCCGTCTAAAGGTTATTTATGTATAACACAAAGTTACAAATATATCACTACTGAATAATTAAAACCTTAAACAACCATGCTGTGGCATTTTTCCCTAATTGCAGCAGGGAAGGTTTATGCTACTCTGAGTCTCACCTTGTCCTGCATTTGATTGTGAAGTGCCAGGTGCTGCTCCATCTGTGCCCTATGGGGGGCAGTGTATCCACAGAGTGGACACACCATGTGCCCCCCCTCCCGCTCCTGACAGTACTTGAGGTGTTCCCTCAAAGTGGCTCCTCGCTGATACATCCTGTGGCAGAACGGACAAACCTGCTGGTTTCGCGCTGCATCTGAAGCCCAGAGAGAAGAGACGATTTAAACAGGGCGTGAGAACTCACATATACTGTTTTCAGGCTTGGGGGCTGAAGCCTGTCCTGGTATATACATAAATTCAGCCAGAGTAAACTTTACTATTCAAAAAATAACGGTAAAAAATGTATTTTGAACTTTGTTAGATATAGTAGATTCTAAATGTCAATTTCACAGTTTTTTTACGTAGTGTGTCGTCACACACGTTTAATGTAGAAATAGGAAGATGGATTCTTACGACACCTTTTCTTGTGTGTCTGTGGTATGAGCTACAGAATGAAATGTGTTCTCACAGGTCTTAGAGTAATAAACTCAACATGATGATTTCATATTGTTCACTAATATTTATGGTTGGATACAATACTGTTTTATCTCATACCCACATGTATCCCTAATGTTTTTATTTTGTCAAGTGAAATTACCTTTTCTTCCTATTTTCCAAGACTGAATATAGTATAGTATGATCATTATAAACGCTTATCATTATTTAACGACATCCTGCAGTTGAGTTGGTTATTAGAACTAATAACAGTCATTTCATTGTCATTGCAGCCGTTCCGTCATTCGCGTACCTGCTCCCTCAGGCGAACTGTGCTGAGCTCCTGGTGACCAGATAGCGGGCGGCAGGTCGTCGTGCCTGCTGCCCTGGTGGTACGCGGCAGCAGTGCCATTGTGGCTCAGATGGTCCAAGAGACTGGCAGAGGTAGAGGCCCTCTTCAACTGGGCCAAGAATTCATAGTGAGCCAGGTCCTCAAAGGCGTTCTGGGAGTCTGAGCTCTTACCTGGGGAACAGATAAAAATACACTGAAATATGTACAACTAGAAATATGTTCAATTTGAAGCAGCAGTTAAGGTCAACATAACTGTGAGACATGCAGACACTCAGCTTTATTAGTGTTCCTACAGATTCTACTACAAGTGTCAAGGAGAAACTTTTTTAAACAAACCTGTTTAAGGTTTGTTTAAAGAAGTTTTCCTTACCTACATTTTACAGTTATCCTTATTAAACCAAAGAGACTATCATAATTTGTTTATCTTGTTTGAGCAAAGCAAAATTCTAATATTTTATTAGTAATAAGACACTTTTACTAGATCTGGGTTATTGGAAAACCTTTTATTTTTTACCCAATTTCTTTGATTTGAGTGAGAACGGATCAGATAAAATGTATAATCAATGATTCATTATATATTACATAATCATCTCTTTTCCAAGAAATCACATTTCTTTGTCAAATTCTTTTAAGGTAATTTCATCCACACGTACTTTACAGTCGCACAACTATTATCGCAGGCATCTCTGTTATATTGAAAAACCTTTTCAAAGATGTTTTCTCAGTCTTTGTGTCACTGTGCAACTGAATCTAATGGGATTAAACTGTTTACTCAAAAAGACCGAAAGATAAAACAATAAATCGAGGGATCGGCCAGAAGCAACACACGCGATTTGAAGAATTCTTTGTCATTTGTGTCTTTGAGTGCAGTGACAGGCAGAGCGAGAGGGAGACAGCCACAGATGTACTCAATGGGAAGTGGAGAGGGTGTCTCCTATCTCAGGCCAGTCAACTCTGCTCACAGCGACTTTGAGGAAGATTTTTCAAATGTTTGCAGATGTTGGCATATTTTGAGCTGTTTTTTTATGTGGCGAAGGGAAGAGCCTGTGCGGTGGAGTGTTGTAAAAACTCAGCTCTGCCTTCATCAGGCGAGGCCGAATCACACGAGGCGAGGCAGCTAAGTGATTGTTAGTAGGCGAGCCGCGCAAGCCTTTGATCTCCGCTAAATAAAAGGGAAAGCCTCACGTCGCACTGTGCTGATTTCAGTACCGTAACGTCACCTCTTTGATGCATGGAAATATTGTGACATTGTGTGGGATGAGTTCTTTTGTCATGCTTTCAGAAGGCTGCCTTTTCAAAGAGAACAGCGAAAAGAAGAAACAGCTTTCAGGGAAGGCATGGTTACACAAGGAGCTGATACGAAGGTGTATCTACGGGGCTTTGAGCAGCATCGTGAGGCTGGCACTGTCTTGCATCAGAAAAAGAAACCCTGCTGGAAAACTTGTTTACTGTAGAGTCCACGGCAGTCTCATACAGTAAACCTTACATTTTTACACTTGTACCTTCTTCACAGAGCCAGTTAAGTAAGTTCAAATCACTAGAGCTGGATCTTTATCTGAATCGGAACCAAATTGCACACACTCTTAATTATCAGTCCGCTAAATATGCCTGATTCTAACACAGATGCAGCCCAACCTCCTTGGCGGAGTTAATAGGGGCTTAAGTCTGACTTTTCCTACATGAGAACACTACACTTCAGTTTATCACTTACAGTACATCCTCAATGTTTCATGGTCTCCATCCTGGTCAGTGGTGGATGCAGTGATGCCGTCCTCAGCCGCCTCGGCATCCGGCTCCACCTGCACCCAGTAGTTCCTGGCGCCGGGGCTGAGGCTGTGCGGGCGTGTGGAGCGAGCGGGGCTGCCGGGCTCCTCCGTCCCCTCGCTGGGCGTCAGGCTCGTCTTGTCCAGGCTCTCCTGGCAGTCCTGTGGCTCCAGGCTCCACAGGCCCACCTCATCCTCCCCCTCAGATCCCAGTGAAGTCGCTTGCTCAGCATCCACTGTGAGAGCGAAAGTAACAGAGGAAAGTTTTAGTGGGGGCTCTGAGTTATATTTAAATGCCATGCATCAATTGTTCAGTGAGCTCATTAGGGGATGTTGGATTTTTGCAATGCTATATTGTGTTTTCAGTACGTTAAAAATCAAATAACACCAACACATGTCTTTAATCTGGGCTAAATGACATACCAATTATTTTGTTGTGCTGTCCAAACCTATAATTACTATTTAAAAACATGGTTCATAATGAAATGGACATGTCTCTTGTTATTTCAGATGGTGTTTAGTTATTTGAGCTGTAGGTTGTGACCACTGGAAACCAGACACAATAATGCATGGTTTAAAACAAATATGTAAGGAACCAAACTGAGGAAAAACACAATCAGGAATTCAAAAATATTTTCTAAATGCATTCTTATTATTATTTCAATATTCCCCTGTAAGTAAGAGGATGAGGTTTCTTTCATGTTGTTCAATGTGGTTTTGATCAAGAGATATTTCACATGGCGTTGTCGATGTGTGGATAATGATCAATGCAAACAGACAAGCTCAGCATGCGACAGACATAACTGAGGAAAGATGAATAATTCTCAACACTTCAGACAGAAATATAAAATATAAAAATCTATTATAATACAAATTTCTGAAGATTTTCTTTAAAGGGAAGATCAGTACGAGGCTTTCAGTTTGATACAAATTTAACCAAAAAGTATTTTAAAAAATGACAATAGATATATTTAACAAAAGAGTGTTTGTATTTAACTGTCTGCTGTTAATGTGTCATTGTGATGTTTAAACTTCATGCCAAGAAAATGCAGCTTGTTTTAATGTCACTTTAAATCCCATTTACCTACAACATATACTTCTTTGTTACTTTGAGTTCATGTGTAACTGTTTTTAAAGAACAATTCGTGACTCTAGAATGAACGTGCACTTTTATGTTTCACTCTATATTTCCATCGTGATCCGTGATGTGCACAGTACATGACCGTGAGGCAGTGGAGCAGTAAGAAGAGAAGACAAATAACATATTGTCATTTTAAAAGTGTACCCCCGGTGCCCAGGCTGCAGAGAAGAGTGGAAGGGCGCGTTACTTTTTCCCAATGGCGAAGACAATAAATGACAATTACAAACACATGCCTGGGATTTCAGCTGTAGGCTCTTATTTCCAAGGCTTTCTTTGAGGACTCTCTGTTTTCCTCTCACTGATTGGCAATATCTAATCACAACCAAGTAATGACCATTTAAGAACACAAAGTGGACTCCTTGCCAGTGCGTTTGAAATACAGCATCAGAGAAAGCCAAACCGTTGTCGAGGGGAGAGCGCGGCCTGTGCCAAAGGGCAGAGCTTCCAGTTCCCCCCCCCCGCCATCCCCTTTGTGTTGTGAAAAATAAAGTTTCTGATCAGTATTTGATGACGGCCACACTACAACGTTGTCATGCATCCTATTAGCCTTAAAGGAATTTTCCTTTTTGGCTCAGAGAGAGATCAGAGAGAAACGTACAGTTTCACAGCTCGTTAAATGTCACAAAACACAAACAAGGTTTATTCATTACGCTGTCAAAACACACTCGCACTCACTCCCTCTGAAAGATTATCATTTTTCTTTCTTTGAAGTGTTGCGAGTACAGCCTCGCTCACTCGCCTGTGGACAGTGCTCGTCGTACAGTTTGCCTTCGGCTCCCTTGAACATGTCATACGACCCACGGCTGTGACCGTATCCACTCGGAGGAACTTCATAACCTGGTAACCATGACACCTTCACAACCGAAAGACATGCACTGATAACACACACGCACAGTCACTCTGCTACTGAAAGAGCCGAAGGGGGCGACCCACAATCACATCTAAGTCACTCCAACAATTTACACATATTCTTCAGATGAGTGTATTAAGATGTAACACCTACACGTGTATCTGTTTGTATCAGCATGTTGTACGTCCTTCCCCCGGCTTCACTGCACCCCTGTTAAAACCTGTGCTCATGCAAAAAGTCAGATAGCATGCCTCCTACAGAGCTGATCAACTAACATGGGCAGGACGGACTTGCTCTTTAGGACGGTGAAATTCTTCATGAATCATGCATCATATGAAGTTGATGAAGTTGCTCTATCGGTGCTGGAGGAGTTTCCTCGGGATGATAGGACATAAACCGCCAGGGCCCAGAAAAGGGTGGGGGGGGAGAGTCTGTTCCTGATTAGCATCAAATTGGCTCTAATTTTCTCTCCCATGACAGTGAGTGACACTGAGTCTATATGTCCTGTCATTAAAGCGGCACCGCACAGGGATGGCTTTCATTATCAGGCCCGTTGATTTATTTATTTTGATAGAGACTGCGTCAAATAGATTCGTTTTGCGTGTGTGTGTGTGTGTTTGGTGGAGCAACACAGTCTTTGAACAGGGCAGGGGGCTTGGGATCGCCTCCATGAACGGATTGAGTGTCAAGGTACAAAATGAATTTAAGAGTAACACAAACTAGCACACACCAGTACCCTGCTGTTGTGCATGCACATTATTGTGCGTGGGAAGATTGTGACTCATATCCAGAGAGTGCTAACCGAACTGTGCTGCATCATGCCTGACAATGTTGATCACTCGGTCGTCTGGGGACGGTTTCTGATGGCTTGACAACAACACTTGTGTTCAGATCACACACTGCAACGCTATTTTAATCTGTCTGTTGCTGCCTCTCCCTCCCTGACGGAGGCTGAGGTGAAAGATTGACGGTCTCTGCCTGTTAGAAAGAGGGTCACGTTCTCCAGCTTGGACACGCATCACTAGAAATGCAGAATTGCACTCAGAGAAATCAAAAGTCTGCTCTTTTCGAATGTGTTTATTAATCATTATTGAGTTTCCTCTGCAGCCTAAAAATAATCACCTACAGTCGTGGTTCCAAAACTAGTTGTCGGGACCCCTTGGGAGGTTGCGAGGCACAGACAAAAGGTTGTCATTGATCAAACCAATTAAATAAACCATCATTTAACCATTAATTCATTACAAGAAAAGACACAAAAAGAAAATTGTTAAATTGAAGATAAATAATTATTTCAAATGTTAAATATTTATTAATATTTAATCAACCTTATAATTCTCTCTGTCCCCACATGATCCCTGGGTTGTTTTTCAAAGATTAGTCATAGCATCAGTTGCAGCAGGTTAATTAGTCGCACCTTATGATACATTACAACAATAGTTCAAATCTATATCCTCTTGGATAATGTTGGTCCTTAATGTAAGAGCCTTATTTTGTGGGTCACAAGCTAAAACGTTTGGTAAACTCTGAAATACAATATTCATTTGCTTATTTACATCATTAGGTCAGGCAGACATGAATAATAATTATAAATTCATAAGGACATATTTTTGTGAGACAACTTTCCCAAAGCCACAGTTAAAAGTCTGCGTTTCTCTTGCACTGGCTCAGCACAGAGATAGTTTCAGTCCCGTCCACGCGAACCCTCCTGTGTTTATATCCCTGAGGACGTCGACTGTACAGACGCTCGGCTGCAGTTTATTTTACAATACACATATGTGATCTGGTATTGACTTAGTAATTATGTGGCTAAATGGTAAGCACGCAGTAATTACCTAAAAATTACCTTGTTTGTTTATCTTGGTTTTAAATGGCAACAAACGGGGCCAGGCCCAATTTACCACACAATGAATTTATTACCATTCTGTGGATTTTTACGCACTTTACACTCGATGTTAAAACCAAGCCAGAATAACAGTAATACAATATTATCAATGGAATTTAATATATATTTGTATCTTACACATTCTAATCACAACCAAATAAAATTAAAAATCTTTTGCACAAATTAGTTTGAGATATTTTAGCGGCGCTCAGATATACAATTGACAAACACCAAACAAAAAATAAATTATAAAATATATAATGAGGCTTTGTTATATACAAAAAAAGGGATTGTACACACACACACAACATATGCCTACTAATAAAATTACGTAATAATAGGAAATAAAAATCAAATACATATTTTACAAGATCTGAGTTTCGAGGGAAATGTGATTTTTAGGCAATCAACTTTTCAACAGTGTTTATCATCTCTTAGAGATTTTAAAAGTTTTGTATTAATCAAAAATGATCTATACCTGTAAGAGATGATATCCACGTTGCTCTTTATATGAGCTAATGCATGAGTGTAAATATGACAATCGTTTGGTGCAAATATCACGTAACTGTAACATCTGGTACATTTCATGAAGTACAAAATGTAGGCGGTAAAACTGTCAAACCAGTGAAATGAACACAGCCCATGAATAAAAACTCACTGATTCCCCATATTTCCATCAGAGCTCCAGTAGATTTCACTTAAATACATTTTCAAACACCTTTCTACCATTATTTGCTTCTCAGGAGTGAGACAATGCTTCTTCCACGACAGTTTCATTCGCGTCAAAAGAAATGAAGCACTTGCTATTTTGAACTAGATAAATTACCACATGGAGGTGCATGGACGCCCACGTGCCAAACAAACAGCCAAGCACAGGAAGATGTGTGTTTATTGTCATTTTACTATACCTATGAGAGCAGTTCAGAGCCACCAGGGATCCATATTCATCTCCAGAGCATATCGCAGGATTCAAACATGTCATTTGTCACTGTGGCTGCTCTCTTGTTCATACCTGCTGTGTCACATTCGCACAATGAGTCAGGGGAGGACCACAACCAGCAGCAGACGCCTCCCACCCGATCCTCCTCATGTTAGCAGCCACCCGCACTCTCTCACTCACACTCTCTATCAGAGATCAATCCTGACAACCGGTTATTAATGATTTGTTTAGCAGAATTAGGACAAAATCGAATATATCACCCCCCAAATTCATAAGCACACAGGAGTGCATGATTTCTATAATATTCCAAAGTGAGAGACTCTAATTCACAGAAAACCTTTCACTGAAATTTCTTGCCTCACTCTGGAATGCAACTTTGATTTCAATTCAGCCGAATGCATCTCAGATTATACGCTGACAGCAAATTGAGGATTAAGTGCTCTAAATGACACGGTAACCAATAGGAATGGTGGTAATGGGATGTTTTGCTGCGTGTTTATTGCATTTTTGTGGCCAGTGAAAAGGAAGTGCAAACATTCTTGTCTAATGATCGAGAAAATAAACCCGTAAACGCACTGATACCAAAGTCACACGGTCGAGTTTCAGCTCAATCGATTGGGCGCCGCTTCTACAGAGTCTGCAAATGGCTGCTGAGACTGAGATAGAGATTGTAAAGGTCATATTAGTGTGGAGGAAGAGTTGCTAAAATGTGCAGCGTGTTGCAGAGTGTGATTGTGAGCTCTTGCACTAAAGTGTGTGTGTGTGTGTTTCTGTAATGACATCTTTGTGAGGACCATTTTAAGCATAGACACTACAGAGTGAGGACATTGTGAACAGTCCACACTGTTATAGGGTTAAGACTTGGTTTTAGGGTTAGGGATTAAGTTTGGATGGTTAGGGTAAACTGAGGAATGTATTATGTCCATGAGTGTGCTCACTGAGACACAGAAAGTACAAACATTAGCGTGTGTGAGTGTTTGAGAAAGAAATGACAAAACTACACAGAGAAGTGATGGAGAAAGAGAGATAAGAGAAGAGCAACGGAACAAAGGAACAAAAAAAAAGGTACATAAAAAAAGACTGAAAGCAACAGCGTCAAACCGTCCTGGGCACAAATCCTCCAACTGATGATGAACTGTGAAAAACACACAACAGAGGGAAATTCCCTCAACGCACACATACATACACACACCTACAGAAAATGGGGTATCGAGTAATACAGAAAAACAAACAAACAAAACTGATGCGGTGGAAAGATTGGAGAACTAGACCAATGTGATGCGGAGGAGAACAAGACTCATCAAGCAAACAATAATCTGTGTGAGTGTGGTCCAGTTATTACTCATGTTGTGGGGACCTAAATCTTTTGTCACATTATGTTTTTTGTCACTGATATAATTTGAAGGTGAAGCCATGTTTGAGGGATAGTAGGGTTTAGTTTGAGGTTAGACTTTGATATGAGACATGACTGTGTGTGTGCGTGTGATCAGTTGTGTTTTTGTGTGTGTGTGTTGCTGCACGTCCTCAAAAACAATCTGTACTTCAGTCGCAGATAGCAGGATCGAGGCCCATGCGGTGCCGCAGCAGCCGGGTCGCAGCTCTGTGCCGTTAGATGTCCCCCTCATTAGGAGACACCACCCTGTCAGAGTATTTACACCAGCACCGCAGCCCAGGGGCAACATCTGCACTTTGAAAGATGCGGCGTTGCACAGCAATCAGCTCGCGAAATAAACACCCAGCTAATTTCCCCGTATTGATTAAAGCCCTTCGAAGAAAACAGAAGTGCGGACAACAGCAGTGCGATCCTGCACACTTTAGCTTGACAACAGACGCCGTATTGAAACTATTTCACCCCTTTGTTCACTGTGGCTTTTAATGATGCTCTTCAATTAGGGCCCTTGTGACACAAAAACAGAATCTCCCTTTTGGCATTTTATTAGCTTCAAAGCCGCCGAGCCATTCGCTGATACCACACACAGGGTTGATTTGTCAACGAGCTGTGCTCTTGGTGTGAGTGTGCGCTGGTGTTAGTTTCATTATTCACATATGAGTGCTCGGTGCGATTTCAGAGGAGCCTGCATGCACGGGCGAATCAAAGCACAGCCCCGAGACAGAGACTGTGCCGCTCTGTGGTGTTGTGTACTGCTGCCATGGCCCCCGCTCTGGAAAGGGCCCTGGCATCTGAAAATCTATTGATTTCACAGTATTACTGATCTGTTATTCTCTATCTACACGTCACATCACTGCACTGCGCCCGACAGTGAACCACATGTGCGCAGTGGAAAACCTGTTCTCAAGTGGCTTCAAACAGACCGAAACATTTGACTAACGGCAAACAAGTTGATAAAAGTTAAATATAGTTACGAGAGCTGTAAGTTACTGTACCGTGTGTACATGTGCTGCAGCGCAAGATCAATCTACATCAAGATAAAAGGTCTGTCATCATCCTTTACCTTCAAAGGAACATTTTCTTCACGTCTGATAGACTTGGTGAAACTCTTCCTGTTTACCATGATGCACAGTTAACTAGGCTTTGTTACATCCACAAAGGAGGTTATGTTTTCACCCCTGTTCGTTTGTTTGTGAGCAGCATTACCAAAAAAACGAATAAATGGATTTCTATGCGACTTTGTGGGAGGATGCGGTACGGGTCAGGAAAGAAGCTATTACATTTTGGTTTTCGGTTGATCCAGGAATTTGTTTTAACTTTCTTTAACAATCCGAGAAATTGCCGTTCTAGTCGTTTTATTGTGAATGCAAATATGGTACATATTATATTTTGGTCTATTTTAAACACTTATGTGCCAATTTTGTGTTTCTTATTTCATATTCTCATTGTTTCAGTATCATTAAGAGGACTTTAAATTCAATTATATTTAACGTGTAACATTTAAACTGCTGCTGCATGTCCCGTTCCCAAGGAGCTCATTGGTTCCTACCTGCCGTTGTTTCACGTGGGACAGGTGTAACAGTGGCGTATGCCTGTTAAGAGGTCCGAGAGTTACGTTGGTTTTTGCTGTGTTGGTGTTTATCAAATAAAGATAGAAGAAGAATAAACCCCTGTGCTTTAAAGACAACTTGTAGTCTTCTTACTGTCCAGAGCTTCGAAAAACTGGAGCACGCTTTCAACCAAGAAAAGAAGGTTACACTATATATACACTGCACAACATGTGTGAGGTCACTTAATGGAATTGCATTACATTTTTTGTATTTGTGACATTAGGTGAATAGAAAGTGGAGCAGTGAGACAGGAAGACGGTCCCAAATAGCTTCAGGCCTAAACGGTGATCACACCACAAAGGTGTTGACAGAGCTGTGAGGGGAGGTGGTGTGAAGGAGAAACACACTCACGGCGTGTACTTTCGCCCGTCCTGTAGATTCCCAGCCCAGCTATGTATATTATCAGATCATGTGGTGAGTCATCTATAGAAATCCACGGTGTATTTTTACAAAACCTATAATGATGGTAACTTCCACAGCGAAGTCGAAATGAATAGGTTCCCATTTTGCACAGGTAGAGCTTGTCATTCAGTGTATCCTCATAGCAACAGCCTCTTAGTGTATATATAGGGGATGTTGTGTTCAGAGTTTCTGCAATAGGACGTGCAAACAAACCACAGTTGGGTTAATGCAACACAGTCTCGTTATCTATGAGTTCATCCCCTTATCTGTTTTTACATCATTTATCGAAAACGGATAAGAGCAGGAAGGAAAGTTAAAAATAATTAAGATCACTTATGTTTGAATATTTATCTCTGGGTGCAACTGAGATGAAGGCGAAACAAGGGGAAAAAATGCAGCAATCAGTTTTTCTCTTTGCATTCAAGAGGCTCAAGGTGTGAGTGAAGAGGTGCGCAGCCAGCCATTGTGGTTGTGTGTTCTTCCTCTGGAGGTTTCCTGTGTGCTGCTGCTGCTTGCGTGTTTGCCACCATGTTTACCTGTCCTCCAGACCACCACACTGACATTTATAAGAAGAGTCACCTCCTTTTCTCACCGGCCGTTACCTTCAAAGCGACAGCACACTTTTTATAAAGCCTGCGTGCGGCATAAAGCAGTAACACACTAGATGCAATGATACAGCAAGTAAATTGATTCTTGGTTTTCCCCACTGGATTCACTAACCCAAAGAAATTTACAAGTCTTTTGAGAATTTAAAGGGATTTTATAGAGTTGTTCTGTCAAGCGATTTAACATCCAGAACCTATAACAGCCCTAATGACTTACAGCCTCTGCTTTAAATGCACTGTCTCTTTCTTGTTCTCCTCATCACACATCTGTCATAAGCTCTGTCGCAGAAAACAATTTCCACTGACCCACCACACTAGGTTAACACAGGAAACACCGCTCACATCATCCTGCTGCTGAATTGTGTATATTGGGTAATTCACCATGTCAGTGACTCACCAGCAGTGACAAACTAATTCAGCTTATGTGTGTGTGAACTCTAGCTTTCACCCCCGCCATGTTTGAGCCGAGTGCCAGTGCCACCGTGCACTGGGAGCACAGGGGCCCCCGCGGCTCTGAGAAAAGGTTAGCTCGGTTTGAGGAGCACGTTATTTTGGAGTTGGCCCTCCGCCTCCTCCTGTGGCCCTCGCTGCTTTCCGTGTAGCGAGGAACCGGTGCTGGAATGCAGCGACGGTCACAGAAGGACCCACGCACTCACCACACTGTGAATCAAAAAGCCAAACTCCACTTCATTAGACTCCTGTCATTGCAGAGACTCTCACACCACTCTATAAATACCCCCGTCTCTCTCCCCCCCCACGCCAAATTTGTTTTCCCTCTTCTTTTTCTTGACACATGAAAATGCTCGGGGACCGTTCCAGCTGTCTGATGTGGCTCTTTATTTTGTACGTTGGCGCAAGAAACCACACAATAGTGGCTCCTTTTGAATATTAAAACATTCTCTGACGGAGCACAAAGGTTCTGAAGTTTTTTAATAGGGGTGCACGCTAAATAAAACTTCTCTTTTGAGTTTAACAGCTACACAATGTGGGATTTGGTTAGTTCGACTCGAGCTGCAACTTTCAGCTATGCCCACGACAGGAGATTTGTTTTGAGGGCGAAACAAATATGCCTGGTATCCCACGGACTTATGGCGACTTCAAACGTCTTTTATATACGATCTCTCTGAGGTGTTTTCTGCATTGAAGCCCTAAAATGTTTTAATATAGCCACTCGAAGCAGATTTAAAACACAAGATACAAGAACTCGGAGGAACCCACAATGAGATATAAAAGATCAGAGCGCACATGTGAAGGTATTCACGACACAAGTAGTTAAAACAAAACCCAATCAACTCCTTACAGCTACTGCAAATAAATACAACTGCCTTGTTATTTCTCTGCACTTTGACCAATTAAAAGCAAAAAACAAAGACCACAAATAGTCATTAAAGAACATGACAACACAAGACATTTATCTTTTACTGCTGCATTCAGGAATCAATCAGTAAAATAAGAAATTATAAAATGCAGAAGCATCAGTATAATAATAGTATGTTTCTTTACAATGGTAAATGCTCGTCCGCCTGCAGATGAGACCTAACAGTCAGATCCTGTTTGTAACGTACAGACGGGGCGCCATCCTCTGGCCCATGTAGACATTACATCCCTTAAATGAGATGATAACACACCAGAGTGTTTCCAGTGACCACAAGTGACCTTGGAGGCTTTGAAACATAGAAAAGACGCCTCTCTCTAATGTGGCGATCTGCTCGTGTTCTTTGTCTTTCTCTCAGTCGTTCCCCACGCGCCTGCACATGGACACACACACACACACACACACACACACACACACACACACACACAGACACACTCTCTCTGTCTCGGCCTCTGAGCGCGCTCTCCCTTCTTTCATCACTTTTTCTGTACGCACAAATACAAGCGAGGAAAAAAGGAACACACACACACACATCGTTCACACACTGGTCTTTTTGTGGTTATGGAGTTTTGATTAGGAAGATGTATGAGTCATATTGCATATTAATTTACACACACTCGTACGTGCTTTTGTTTCAACTTCATGTGTGTGTGTGTGTGTGAGAATGTGATGCCAGAGCCCGTGCTTTGAAAAAGAAACTAATTAAAGTCATAGAGAAAAATGCAAAGGCAGCAGAACTGCACGAGAGAGTGTGTGCATGTCATTACTGACCTGGCCCATGTTAGAGAAAAAAAGAAGTGATGGCAAGAAGAGAGAGGGAGAAAGAGAGAGAGAGAGAAAGGGAGGGAGAGTCAAACCTCAACCGTCGAAATAATGTATATAAAAAAAGACTGAACAAGAAGAAAGGTTTAGAACGCAAACTTGGGGAGTTTAAGAGGATCTTTGATGTGTATCAGAAGAGGAAAGCAGCCTCGCGACTGGGACGACAGTAATTTTAAGTCGAAGCAGAAGGCCGGCTGGCTGACTGGCTGCCTTGCTGGCTGCCTGGCTGACTGCCTGGCTGACTGACTGCAAGCTTTGATGGCGTTGGCTGTTTGAAGTGGTTTTCGGGGGATGGGAGCAGCGTGTGGTGTCAGTGGGACAGGGGAGGCACTGGGGGGGGGGAGTGTGGGATGGGGGGGGGCATGATGGCAACTGTTCAGGGCTCTGGGAGAAGGAAGGCGCAGAGGATGGATAGATGGAAGGAGAGGGGAAGAAAGCAGGAGAGGGAGTGGATAAAAAATGGAAGTGAGTGAAAGGGATAGAGGAGGTGGGGGAGATTCGATACAGGACAGAGAGAGAGATAAAGAGGAATCAAAGGAAAGAAAGGAGACGGAGTGGCGAGAAACAAAAAGATCACAGATGAAGAGTGAGCGAAGAAAGAAAAGCAACAGATGACGGCTGAAAGAAAGTGCTAGTTTGAGAGAGAGAGGGAGAGGGAAGAAAGAAAATCCGATTTGTGTCAGACATTCAGGGGCCCGTCCCAATACGAGGCCCGGACGCATTCACACCTTCCTATTACTCGTATCGTTCAGATGACGTTACCTCACTCTCAAATGCTGCCAGGCTGCCTTATAACTTAACTTCCCTTTCCATCCCTCCTGCAAAGCTGGACACACGCACCATATAATCATAACTGCACTGCTTCCCCGAGGTACCCCGCTCGACCGCATCGGCAGAGAAGGAAAAACGAAATGTACGACTTCAGAAAGTTTTTGTTTTTGTTCTCCGTGCCTATTCATTTTCTTTTTATTAGCTGCTGACCTGTTTCGTTTCAAACCGATGCACCAGTTTGTCAAATGTGCAACACAAACATGATACGTAGAAATGAGATTAGAGCTGGGAAGAGTGAGCATATGTGTTGCTGCCTGTGTTAGATCCTGTTCTTACCTGAGCTAAAGACTCATTTGTAACCTTTAAATATGTTGTGCTGGTTGGAAACATCAACATCTTTTTATTTTTGTGAGGTTTTTATTGATCGGGCTTGAAAGTGACTAAATATAGAGGCATGATTTATTACAAAAACAGTCCAATTCCTTTCCAAAACCTCTCCATCGTTGATTTGTGATGCTGCAGGCCACATTTCACATATACTCTCGTGTAACACAACTAATATGTTTGCATTACATGTCTCACTGGCAGAATGAATGCATGAAATTTCGGCCGAGATGATGCATTCGCCGGTGGGCCCAGAAGTCAGCGGAGCGTGTTCTCTCCCCAGAGGAATGTGTTTACTCCCTTCCAGGTAACTGAGTACGTACATTATCTGAATGTGTGAGCGAGAGAGAGAGAGAGAGTGGGATGTGCAGGTCAGACGGAGGTGGTACCAGGTGATCACAGGTACAGGGAAACAGAGCGAGAGAGGAGGAGGAGGAGGAGGAGGAGGAGGAGGAGGAGGAGGAGGAGGAGGAGGAGGAGGAGGAGGAGTTGGCTGACTGACCCATGCCTTTTCTGTTGCTGGTCTAAGTTCTCACACCTCAGCTGATGCAGTAAAAGCTGCAGATAGAGTTCATGTTGGTGCACAGATCATGAGTGTTAGAAAGTCTGACTTTCAATAGGATGTAAGCATATGTACTGTGACAATATATACATATATTCTAAATATTTCTATTTTTCATTTTAATTTATTGCCTACTTTATTTTGTTATACTTTCACATCCTTTTTTGACCTTATTTTGACGAGGCTGCTGTAACATGGAAATTTCCTCAGTGTGGGATCAGTACATTTGTAATTGTAATTAATTATTGGTTTGTTTCCAAAATCCCATTCAAATGACAATTACACCATCAGGGGTTGAGACTTATAATAACGATCCCACATCTCAAAAAGTGAAGACAAAACTTTTCGAGCCTCAAGCCTCTGGTGGCTGGCTGCAGTCCAGGTCATAAACTCCACCCTCTCCATGTTAGCAGATGGGACATGGACCAAACTAAAAACACATCAAATTCATATCTCTTGAAGAAGATTTCTGTCATTTTAGGTAATTTTACTATGGTTATGGTTTTTCAAATATAAGTTTAATTTCAATTCGTTGACACATCGGGACTGACAGCTGAGATTTACTCATGATTGGTCGGGCAGGTTAATCAAGGTGGCTCTGATACTCTCAAGGGCCGGTCAGGTTTGTACTGAGTTCTGCTACCTGCCAAGAACTGCATGTCCATCGTGGGGACGTGTTCAGCTAAAGAGGAAACTACTGGTGTTGTGCAGATTTACCATCAGCTGACAGCGCCGTCAGCAGCCCTGCAGGGGAGACATCCTCTGGGGTGCGGCATAGGATTTCATAACTGAGCGATGACCAAGACAGCAACTTTATGTTCAAATGAAAAAAAAAGGAAGGAACAGAGAAATCTTTTTTTACCCGAACTGACACATTCCTGCGAATTTTTTTTTGTTTTGCCAATGTGCTGCCATGGTTGCCCGTTGGGTGCTTAGTAGACAAAAAAGATCCACACAAGAAGAAAAGTTAAAAACGAGAGAAACATTTTGTTTAAAATAAGGAAATAAGAGAGCAAAGCAGAAAAGAAATGGGAAGTGATTAAAAAGAAAGGTGTCAAACTGTAAACCACTCTGTTTCTCGAATCAGTCCTTTGAGGTGATCAAAGCAGATCCTCCACAGACGCCACCGCTCGCCTGTCGTTTACCACATATCAACGTACTGCCCTGTTATAGAAGCTTCCAGAACACTGACACACTCTGGGTCTGTCCGCCAGGCCGCTCTCCCCTCTCTCCCTGTCTCTTTTCTTTCCCCCCGCCATCCCTCTCTCGCTCTGCCACCCATCTGGGCCTTGTAATACATGACAGCTGAAGCGGGGTTCCACATTTAATTTGAGGTGTGATAAAACGGCACATATCTATAAATTGTGTGCAGAGATCCTGCCTATATCTGGAGAGTTTGAACCCCTCTCCCCTGTCACACACGTGCGGCACATATCAAACGCACCAAACCCCAGCCTGTCTGCGCAGAAAGGGGAAGATCTGCAAGTAGACTTAAAGGTGAGGCGAGTTGCCAAAGCAATGACAAAGGATGTAATAATAAAACGGGGAAATGGAATCTGTCAAGAATGAAAAGAGAGCAGTTTGCAACATCATAATGTAAAAGTACGTAAAGCCATTTTCTGTCAGATAAAACGCCTTGATATGAAAATAGAATTGCAAGCCTTTGAGTGAGAGGCCGTGAGAAATATTGTTGGTGTTAAACGTGTGAAAAGTGCAGCCTGAGGCACCTTGAGACTCACACACACACACACACACACACACACACATATACACACACACAAACACAGAGACACACACCTAACGGCCTCTGTGGTTATTCATGTTGTCTTACAGTTTAAAAGAGTGTGATCCTCAAACAGTCAACTCTTAAGTTTCTAATTAAGTCTTATCCGCTCTTCCTGGAATTGACTTTCAGCGACGAAGCCACCGTTTGAGAGAGTTACATTTCTCTGCGCAGATCAGTTGGATTCAAAAAGATTGATTCTAGATTTTGCTGCAATATTTCCGATGATTGAAAGTCGATGTAACATCTCAACAAAAGACGTCCTACATCTCCAAACCATCACGAGCCGACACGGCGGAAAGCCCCCCGTGCGAGTATCAATCCTACGATGGCACCACAAAACTTTCCAGATAATAATTCCTCCTGGAGTGGATCATCAGTGTGGCAGCCACACAGCAGGAATGTACAGTACGACATGGGACTGTTTGGGCCGCATCCAAGCAATAATCGAATAAACATGTGAAAAATACCAGAGGGACTCAATCAAGGGATTCCCCATCTCTGCTGCGTTGATCTGGCATCAAACGCTGCAGAGCTGGGATGGGAAAAATATGTGCCACTTGGAGCTTATGGGAACGTTGAGGAGCAAATAAGGAAACACTTAAGATGATCCCACATTCTGTCGCCCGGTCCCGTCTCTTCTGCATCTACCCATCGTGCCCCTCGGAACCCCACCTCTGTCATCCTCCTCTTCTTTCTTCCTCCTCTGTCCCACCCACCCGCTGGTTCTGACGCCTGAGCTGAGCCCCTTGAAGAGTCCCGGTAATAAACTGTGGTGCCTGAGCTCTTCATTGCTGTCTCGCTCTCTCCCCCCCGCCCCTCATCCCCGAGCGCCGATACATCTAGGCCCGGTCCAACAGGCCCAGCCCCTGTGCTTTGTACAGTACAAGCGCCACAGTCTTTCATTGCTGTCTTTCCCCCTCCCTCTATTCTCTCTCTTTTCTCCTTTTCCCCCTCTTTTCTGCTGCTTGAGTCCTTTGTGTACAGTGTGCTATGCTCACTGTGGCAGCACTGTGCCAGAAAAAACCCACACAAACACACATGCATTCACACATACACACACACACACCCGTACATGTATGCACACACATACACAGTCACAGACACACAGCTGGGCCCCAGCTGCATACAAAGACTGGGGTTTGGAAATCAATGAAGGAGAAAGAAGAAAAGGGGAAAGGAGTTGAAATAAATTGGCACTTGAAAAAAGGAGAAAAACGAGAACGAGGGAGTGAGGGAAACAGGGAGAGAAAGCTCTCTCTCTCTCTCCCTCTCTCTCTTAAATAGGCACATCAGCTCAACAACAGAGCGAGGTTTTTCATGGACTGACAAAACCTGAAGCACAAGGCAACAGGGCTAAATATGTTTCTGAGGACACTCGTGAAATGCGGCCCTGTGTCTGATTCGAGAGCCGGGGACTGGATGAGCGTGATGGGGTGGGTGGATGTCTCTCTGGTGGAGGCGCCCGCTACGTTAGAGGGGAAAGCCCGGGTATAATCCAGTCAGCGGGCCTTAGATAAATGAAAACACTGGAATCTAAACAGCGGGCAGGGACCAGTTACTGCACCAATTAGGTGGCTTCTTTGAATCCGCTATAGAGACTAAATGGCTGCCTCATTAAAGTTGTCCTGAAATTGAAATAAAGACGTTTCAATGAGTAAAAAATAGGTTTTCTCCACCTTTAATTCCAAAATGATGCAGTAATGTTATTGATGTTTGGCTCAAATGCAAAAAAAGTGAACGTGTAAATCTCAAAAAACCCTGATAATTAAAAACCTTCTGAGAAATTTGACCATTTTCTCCATAAATATGAAAAATGGAGCATCACACTTTCAAAATAAGCGTTATGGAGTCAAGTGTGAGTGTGTATGGAGGCCTGAAATGGGGCGGGCATGCTCCGCTAATTAATTCACACTCTTTGAAACCCAAATCTCTCTCTCACAGCCAGAACAAAGGTCATCATCTCAAATGGATGCGTTTCCTTCCCTCAGCCCCAGGACTGTTTTCAATCTGCCAGGAATGAAGAGTAGTAATTTCCTCACGTTGCTTGATATTGGTGAACATTGACACTTTTATTGGGGGAGACAGAGACATAATCAATAGGCGCCTTTGGGAGAGAAGAAAAGTCAGCGTATGGTTTTTTTTTCAACCTCTTTCTTCTGGTTTGGACAAGATCCGCACATCGCTGTCTTATGAGTCAGGCCTGCCAGATTCATTTGGGTTTATCAAGGACCTTTAACTCCCTGCTCACATTCCAGATCCTAAACACGGCTTTAACACACGCGGATCTGCGCTGGCATACGTGCAGCGAAGGAGGGCACGCGCAGATTCTCCACATGCAGCGATGCGTGTGTGTGACACAGGACACCGATGAGCATGCAATCTCCACAGACATGCACGCGAGGTTGACTTCCACTTGTAGAGCAAGAATCAATAAATACAGGAGAAAGGGAGCAGCCCAAACAGAAGTGACACAGAATATATTATATAACAGATCTTCAACTTTTTTGACTTCTAGGACACTTTTTAGATTCTCGGCCGAATCTCAATTTGTAATCAGTGTCCTTTTCTGTTTTTCTTCTCCACCAATTTCCCTTCTTAGACGGCCCTCAGGTCTTGAAACTCCACCACTACTTGAAACTGAC
Organism: Pseudopleuronectes americanus; assembly: GCA_038501795.1. Classification (NCBI taxonomy): domain Eukaryota; kingdom Metazoa; phylum Chordata; class Actinopteri; order Pleuronectiformes; family Pleuronectidae; genus Pseudopleuronectes; species Pseudopleuronectes americanus. The sequence continues at coordinate 16,483,741 of CM076717.1, read as the reverse complement.
CAGAAGTGATGGTTAAACTTTGCTCTGAGGTCACAGCAGGGAATTAAAGGAACTGTACTTTTCGTTTCTTACAGCTACAGTCTGATACCGACATGTCCTTGTCAGTGAGTAAACGTGCCGGGGGGGTTATTTCTTTTTTTTTGCTTTCACAGCACTGCGATGCTGTTGATTTGTGCAGTCGGTCGACAAACTGCTACGTGACGGTCAAAGGTGAGAGTGTGCATGTGTGTACGCACCGCACACACCAGGCTGATCTCACCCTGGTGGCACTCTGCCGGGCGTCACACCTCTCCGAATAAAATGAGGAAACACTGACAGCAAACTCTAATGGAGTCCTGACAGCACACGACGTTGAGTTGTCACTTCAGAGACAAACAAGCACGGTGCCTGCTTTGTGAAGCTCAAGAGTTAAGAACAAAACGAGTTGTGTGTTTGTGCGCTCTCGTTCCATTCCGGGGACAAAATATCCTCTCAGGGACCGAAAGGTGATTCAGTTAAATGCTGTGTTTGCACTTTGACTTTAGGTTATGTGTTTTAAAAAAGGTATCCTATGGTTTCCCCTGCTTTTCTCTGCATCAAATACAAAGTCAACAGCAAGACACAGCATCACACACACACCTCAACAGCGTTAGAGGGATTTAGACTCAAGCTTATAAGGATTTAAGGTTAGTTTTATAGATTTGAGCTCATTAAACGGTTGTTGCCTGCAGTTAAATTTAGGCCCAGAGAAAAGTTCAATGTTGAGGATAATTTTAGAGTTTTTGCGGCTTCGGGGTTTGGGAGGCAGCGTTTGATTCTAACATAAATTTCCAGTCCTCATCAGAAGAATAGAAGACCGAATGTTTACGTGGGTGTCCATGTGCGAGTGTGTTTATCCTGCACAACAGTCAGGGAGTTCAGAGGCAAAGACACACACAAACACACACACTTGCAAACAGCGCACAGTGTGTGCTGCATGCAGAGTCTCAACAAAGTCCCTAAATAAGGCACACTGTCAACAAGTTCCTCTCGTGCAGCCCTGCTCTAGGAAGTGCATTCACACTGATAGCTGATGACATCTTTAAACTGTGATAAGACCACTGATGGTCAGAATTACACAAAGATCGATATGACTCACTGCAGCAGGATTAATGGAGAACATGGGGCGGGGGGAGGTATTTTAAAGCCTTTGTATTGGGCAGAAAACTCAAAAACTAAAATGACGAGTGATTTCGAAATTTTTAAGATAAAGCAAATTATTTTTGCAATTTGATTTGTCACTTTTACCTAAAATGAAAGTGATTTAGAGATTTGACAAAAAAAAAGTTATTTACACTGTGGTTTAAGAAAAAACTTCTATTTAGAAGATCAATTTAAAATAAGCCATTTTCTTAATGTTGTTTCTGTTACAATACTCGTTCCACGAGGGAAAATGTTGACTTTTAAAAAGTCATGCAACTTAAAGTAAAACAACTAATTTTAAGTAAAGTAAAAACTACAAGGGAACAGGATCCTAGAAAGAAACCTCATGAACAGGTTCAACTTTTTTTTTAAACTCAGGCCGACATGAGAGAGAGAGAAAAACCTTTTTTTAAAGGAAACATTTTTCTTAAGAAACGTTTTAATTTTTACAAAAATCATCTCTTGGATATAAAATCAAAAATAGAACCACTCCATGCTCTGCGTCAGGACGTTCTAAACAATGTGGATCTTCCAAACTTTCCAAAAAAGTTGTGGAAAATTTGTTTTCGGATAAAGATAATAAAACAAACAAGGTTCTGGAGATTCCACTGAACGCGTGCACGGGGTTGAGGGATGTTTTCAGCGCCTCCTCCTCTTAACGCACGACTTTACTCCGGCTGTAACAGTCCCAGCTGCCACCCTGCCTGCGCATCCTCACTTATTAATACTGCAGGGTCACGAATGCAGAAACACAACTGTAAAAAGTTGCACAATGAAAAACACGATGTATTTGTTTCCCAGAAAGCTCCCAAGGAAATGTCCCCCTGTGATGGGCTCCTGCGCGCAACATCTGCTGCACCGTGGAGTCCCCGACTTGTTCGAACTTTCTTCTGTCTCCCCCCCCACCCCTTGCCCCAGCAGCTTGGTTCTCTCACCTCGGTTCCTCCTGGGGTTCGCCTGTTTCCTCCGCTTGCCTCTGCTTTCCTCTGTCATGGTCAGGCTCGGCTCGGCGGCGGCGGCGGCGGGGAGTTGTCCGGGGCGGCGGCGGCGGTGGTGCGTGGCTGTGCGTTCGTCCTGCGCGCCTGCCTGGAGAATGAATGGTGTCGAGGAGGAGGCATCGCCGTCGCTCGCAGCGGGAGAGACTCGAGTCAGCCCTTGGTGGGACTCCTTCCGAGGCGAGAGGCGACGAGCCGCGCTGAGGAGGAGTGATGTCAGCAGCAGAGGTTGGCCCTGAGGTCAGCCTTGGCATCGCAGACCCGCACCTTCCTCATTTACTGCGGAGAAGTGCTGGTGAGACCTGCGCGCGCTCGCAAACACACGCACACACAAACACACACACACGCACGCACGCACAGCCTCGACATGTTACACACACTTATTATTGTTCGCTGCACTGCGCCTCCTCTTCTCGGTACCGAGGAGGAATCTGCGTGTTTCTTGTTGGACTTCTAAACGCTCCTTTTGACTTGTCTCCATTTGTCGATTGATGACATGCACGAAAATGACGAGTTCTTGACTCATTAGTTCACTCTTAAAACTTTTTAGAGACAAGTCCACGGTGGAGTCCTGCCCTGTCTTTACTTCCCCTTATTATTTGTGTAGTTTTGATACAATCAGTTAAGAAACTTGCGTTTCCATATCTCTGCATCTCTCTCACTCGTCACACTGACACCAGCTAAAGTTGGCTCCCTAATAAATATACTCTTGAATCTTATTTATACAAAATATGACAACATCTGAAGTGTTGTCCTGTTTCAATCCCCTTTTATTAGAGGTGTAATGAGAGGCAATAACAAACCAGAATAAACTCTTTGTGCAACTTCTCTGCATCTGAAGCGTCACTACTTCAGCCACTATCATTTAGTTTACTCTTGAATCTGATAAAGAACGAGGACTTGTTGGACGCATGGTGATTAGTTTACTCTGGATTCATGTATTTTCTTCATCACTTGGTTAAGTGGTGAAGCCAAGTCAGACACTGTCTCTGGATCGGATCCACGCTGCAGCTGCAGAGCTCCTCGCACCGACTCAGGAGGCGCAGCGTCCTAACTTGTAAACTCTCGGTGCCAATGAGGAGGATCATTGTACCAACTGCAGGTTAATTAATGGTAGCAGGTAATCTCCCCTCCCCTCCCCTCTTCACCTCCTCCACCTCCTCCTGTGAGTTTTATGGCCTGCGACTGTTTTATGCGCGTCGCACCTGCGCTCGGCCGCCCCCGTGGAGAGACCCCGTCCTGCGCGCCATTCACCGCTGGATGGCTGTAGGAAGTGGTGCATTGGCAGTCTCCCTTTGTGTTGCAACCTGGACCTTAATCTGTTTTGCAACTGAAAAAAACATCCGAAATAGACCTCTAACGCAGCGCTCGGGACCCCCACCTTGGCTCGGCAGTGTAACACCCCCCCCACTCCACACCTCTTTAGCAACTGTGTGAGATAATCACGTGTCCTGCAAACTGACAAACAAACAGGGATCTGACCCAGGGGAGAAGATTAGAGAAATTAAAAAACAGTAAATTGCAGTGATCATGCAGCATTAACACAGATATAAAGACCTATAACAAGGTGTCACTAGTGTCACTATTGCATAGTCCCTGTATATACATGCTACAGTCATACAACTTGTCACATAAGATAAGAATATTCTCCATAATAGTTCATTATTTACATTCTCTTATTATGAGGATCCCCTTTTCAACCTCAAACACCTCCAACTTATCCACTTTCATGACTTAACATGTCATATAGCCTAAGATACTTTCCCCCCTACATTAACGGCTTGTGGTGATAAACACAACACCCCCGCCCAATTCATTTCTTAACCCATCCTGACTGCTAGGTTGTTGGGGGGAGGGGGGGGGGTGTTGTTGGTGGTATTTTGTCTCTTTATTGGATTGTGGAAGAGAAAGCATCCTGAAGGTGGGGAGGGAGCAGAGGGACAGAAGGGTCATCACGGCCCTTTGTGGTGGGATGGATGGAAGAGGGAGGAGTGAAAGAGAGAGAGAGAGAGGGAGGGAGGAGAGGAGGTGGGTGAGGATGAGGGGGGTGCAATAGAAGTTTGCAGCGGATGAGGGTCAAATGGGTGCAGGGGTTCGGCAAAGGTCCTGGGAGCTGGGCTTTCAAAGAAAGAGTCATGTTCGTATAAAGGCCACTGTAAGATGTCAGTAATTGAGATGATGAAGCAGATGTTTTCATTCTTTTTAATCCAACTGTTCATATCTGACTGAGGCCAGGTTTTTTTATGGGTAAATTGTAGCTTGTTTGCACATGAAGTTCAGTCCTGTAGCTTTTGTTGTGTTTTAAGCGTCATATTGCATTTCGGGCTCAACCAGACACTGATAAAATAAACCAACCATTCCCAGTATTTTCCTTTAATCAACATATGATGCACTTCCTTTAAAAAGATCGGTATGCTGAATGTTAATGAAGATACTTGTTTTGGTCAAAAAGTTGTGCAGAGAATCAAGGACACAGCAATGGTGCAGTTTTGTAGATTGTTTTCTACTGTCCTGTTGAAATAACAACTCATTCTGTCTCTTTCTCACAATAACACACACAAACACACACACACACACACACACACACACGGAGGAGCGCAGAGGAAGCAGTCCCACTGGGGTTTTGTCCCTGTCTGTGGTCTATGGGTTCAAAGCTTCTTGCATGGGGAGGAGAGCCCTTAAACGGCATATTAAGCAGGAGTTAATTATATGCCAACCTTAGTGACAAAGGAAAAAGAAAAGCCTCCCTCTGAATGGCAAGACAAGAAAAGAGAAAAGTCATTATGCTGCCCACTTCTTTGCATCTGAAAAACTCTGCTCTTATTTTGGCATTTCCATTTGTAACTCTGCAGAGGAGCGGGGATCACATTGTGGAGCGCCGACAGCACTATCATCGCATCGGTGCTGTGTAACTTTTTCAAGAACGTAGTTTAAAAAATACACACTCACTCTCTCAGTGTGTGAAAAGAAACCACGGTCACCTTGCATCACAATCACGTTTGGCCTGAGGCAGGAGAGAAGAAGACAATGTTTCCAAATGGGTTTGAGGAAAACAATCGGTGAAGGTCACCGTGCTTTTACTCTGACATTTATATCATTGTGTCAAATAAGTCGGAGTCAAGCACAGCGAGCTTCAATTATATTCAACAATCAATTCTTCTACAATGTGTCCAACCTCTGTTTCTTGTAGTTTGTGCACCTCATTGCAAAGGTGACATTTTACGGGTTTGAAACAACAACATTTGATATGTGCTTATACTTTGTGTAACAATTTATAAATCTTAAGTAGCTGTAGCTCCTGTTGTTTCTTGCACTTATATTCCCCTAAATGTGTGTATCCAACATTCAGGGTTTGTGGCTCAGCTTTATCTTCTGCCAAGGTCCATGGAGAAGAGTTAAAACTCAAGAAACATTAGAACAAATAATAAAGTTGATCTTTACACCACAACTGTTGCTGGAGTTTTGTTTTCAGCATGTAGGGATTGTCTTTGTTTTATCAGCGGCCCCGTCTGTAAATTCCAAACCTTCTTCTCGTTGAACATGTCGCATGGAGATTCAAATGTTCTTTTCAAATCAAATATCTGCATCCACCAGATTGCAAATCAATAGTCCGTCAGGAGAACGTCCCTGTGTGCCTCGGAGCAGATTAGTCACCTTTAACATCGGCGCCAGGCTGCAGTGGCTGCCGTGAGTCCACTGTGCCATGCCACAGCACCAAAATGCCAATATAGTCTAAGCGCACTGGGGCCCCTGAACCGAACTATGAGCCAACACTGTAAAAAGTAATGGTGGTCGTGCCATGTTACAAAAGTTACTGCAAATCCACTTAAAGCAAACACATCAGATTAAATGACAGTTAGGTGACTTACGAAATTAGGGGAAATTGACAAGGTGGAGAATTCTGAATGTCGTGTTACGCCATCTTATCATGTGTGTTTGAATCATCATGAAGTTTAAAAAAGTTTGCAAGTAGGGATTTGAACTTAGTTGTGTCTGTTTAAAGTGAACTGTGTGGTCACTGACAATGATCAAGTCTGTCTTTTAAAAAAAAAGAAATGTGAAAGCTGAACTTTTGCCTGATTCAACAATTCCGACTGTTACTGAAAATCACATAGTCTCCTCTTAATGCTCTTTTAATGTAATAAGTGTATTCCGTAGTTCATATGAAGTTACTGTGCGGTTTCACTCACATGAGCAGTCAAACAGGCCGAGATTCATTCTAAAAGAGATAAATGTGTCCTAATAATAACTTTGACTTTGGAAAATCCCCACTTGATTGCACTTGAATGGCGGAAGGAGGGAGGAAACATTTTGTTCCCCCACATTTGGAATCTGTTAATGGCCTGTCTTAATCGCAGGAATAATATTACAGCTTGAAAGGAAGTTTTAATCTTCATAACAAAACCTGAATGTTGTTTTTGCGACCGACACGTTTGAACACAATGTTGTGTTCTGTTCGTGCTAATTCCTCTTTGTTTACTAATCATTTCCACTAATCAGTTAATCCAAAGATAAATCTGAGCGACGCTGACAGGGATCAGAATTCCATTTGTGTTTGTTTCTTCTGCAGTTCCTCTTATTCAGCTTCAATCACAAGGAAAATCACTCTTCGGTTACATTACTCATAACTCGCTTCCGCACCACCATGTCCTGATGTGGTGTCACAAATAGACATGACTTCATTTTAAAAGGAGTCTCAAGCCCGAACGATTGGGAACTACTGGTGTAAAGTATCATATGAAAGAGAAATCATTGGTATGAACTTTTTTAACTCGTGTTTCTTTTCCCAGTTTTCCCAACGGCCTCTTCTGCGATAGTGTTTTTAAAAGAGCTAACGTGATGTTGATATGATTTTACAAGCGAGATTTGTCTTTTTTCTTTCTTGCAGCATTGGGCAGCCCACGGACTCAGTGCCCGCTGACCACAGAGAGCCCGTCCAGGCACTGACGTCACCATCAGCGGCCATTTTTAACGCTCGTCCACTCACTTACTGCAGCAGCTCAGCAGATTCATAACAGGCTGGCGTGACAGGCAGGTCTACATCATAACCATAACCAGGGGTTTTCCAATCAGTCTGTGGGAAATCGGGTGATCATTTTGGATTTTATATAACCTTCTCTTAGGTAATATAGTTTGAATAATATTGGAATGTACTCCTTAGGGGTTGATATCTGGGAAGGTCTGCATTTATGCCATGGTCCTCCATTTGAAGTGAATGAAGCAGTAATAGTGGGCAACATGTGCTTGTTGTCAGGCAGTGCTGCTCTCTATTGGAGGGAAGGAGTCACTGCATTAATCCAACAGGCACAGAAACAAATGTCACCCATATGCATTTTCATAACAAAACCCGTCATGTCCGTATAGAAACAGCCACAAATTACATCACAATAATAAAATAATTGAACCTCACATTACATAAACATTTTCAAATAGTTGTCAGTTCCTGTTTGGTTGTTTACAGAACGTACAGAGGAGAAGAGCAGACACTTGTACTCACCTGGAAACCTGTTTAAAAAATAAAGATCATCCTGAAATTACAATAACACCATTTGAGACTGAGAGCTACAGGATCCAGATCTGACAATACCCCATCATTAATATTATTATTGTTATTATTATTAATAAGCTTAAATATGGCAGTTCCAGTTAACTGTTCCTCGTCTCTCTCTATTCTCTCTCGATTTATTACACCTATTTCTCCCCCATATTTTTCAACCCACCCCAACCGGTCAAGAGAGATTCCGCCAACACTGAGTCTTACTCTAGAGGTTTCTTCCTGTCAAATGGGATTTTTGTTATCCTCCACAGTTGCCAATGCCTGATCAGGGGAACTGTTGGCACTCTTTAAATTTGCAAGGTCTCTTGTGTTGTGATTTGGGGCTATACAAATAAAACTAAACTGACCTGAATTGAAAAGAAAATTTGAAATTCACTATTTGCAGATATGGCTAATGATCGAGCAGTAGCTACAGTGACTGCTGTAATAACATCTAAAGACAACAACCCGCACTGAAAAAATAAAAAAAATGATCGACAAACATTCTGCATCCATCCCAAACTGAACATGTTTATTCATAGACTGGTAAAATATAGCACATTTGTATAAAAATGTAGAAAATTGTACACAAAATATAACACTTGGCTTTCATCTATTATAGTTAATGCTACTATTATATCTTTCTGTCGCTAAAGGTTGATATTTTCTTTTGCCAGCAAAAAAGTCAGAGTGTAGGATGACCGCTATAAAAAAAACAACACACACGCACACACACACACACACATAGAAGACGACATCCATAAAGTTCATTAATATAAAAGATAATTTTATACAAAACTTCTCATACATTCTAAAGAACAGCACTATCAGTCAGTGTTGCTTATTGCTAGTGTTAGTGTTGTGTTAACATCGACTATTTGTGCATCGTTTTCTCAGGCATTTTAAGGTGTCTTTGGTAGAATGTACACTTTACCAACATGAATATATGTTAATTTCCTGCTAATGTGCATTAACACTTCAAAGGGACGCTACTGTTTCATTCTGATAAAGTCGCATAAAGAGAGTATTTATGTGTCCTTATTGAGTCTGGCTGTGCTCGGATGTCGAATGACAATTTCTCAAAATGGGGTTCGTGTGAATAGTTATGCGAGACAGAGACCTCCCCGCACAGTGCTGTAGTCAGTGCAAAGCCACAGTGTAAAATGAGTCCTCCTGCCAAGAGCTGCAGCCTTTAATTCATGTGATACAGCTCAACAGTCCCATAGCAGTACCTCGGCGTAGCCATTAGAATACGTGTATCACTACAGTGGTAGCAACTGATTAAATTCCTCCGTCTTGATCCCACTGTCCTGAATTCGCGACGCTGATTTTTTTCTCAAGATAAACTCCTCTTTGGGATTTGAGCCAAGGTGCAGCAGCACTGTCCGACGATTGTGCCTCTCAAATAAAGGCCTCGATTAGTGATCTGTTATCAAATACAAAACCAGCTGACTCGGGTTTCATTCCCCCCAAAAAAAATTATCCGTCATCCTCAGCTGAGTCGTGTACGAGTCGTAGGTTTAGTTAATGTTGAGCTAAGGCAGTTGTGTTTGAGTATATCAGACATATTGTAACACAGAGGGGATTGTGGCACACATATAACATTTGACCTTGACTCAGTAACCCCTATGTGTGCACCTTAGAAAGAGCAAGGCACTCTCTGTTTTTCAGTCACATAAACACCACTGAAAAATTTACACAGCTGCTTTAGATACACATACAGTAAACATGTGGAGTGCAAACTCTCTGTCTGGAAAAGGCAATTTACAACACAATCTGAACACTAAAGATTCAGAGTCCTGAGTGTCTGTGTGAGGGATATGTGTGTGTGTGTGTGTGTATCTGTATGTGTGCATGTGTGGGAATACGACGGTCCTTTTCAGAATTTGTACTAACATCCGCCCTGAGAGCTCTTACCCCAAGTGGACAACATTAAGTTCATCTGCTCACGACTGGTATATAAATTTTGTCCTGAATATGTCTCCTGTGACCACTTGAGATCACTTCTCCGCTCTATACGCAAAGAATCACGTATGTTATTTAAGACAAAATTATGACTTTTTACCCAGTGTGAGTTTACAGATGTGTCTATGTGTGTCTAAGCGAGCGAGATTGAAAGAGGTGATTGAAAGAGGTGTATCTCGTGATGCATTCAGGGACCTGCGCTGTCCACCTCTGATCGGCTCCCTCAGGATGGATGTTAATACCAGGTCTGAACGGGGCCTGTGTGTGTCTGCATTTGTGCACGTGTGGGAATACTGATACGCCCCTGGTGTGTGTGAGTGTGACGTTCACGACAAGGAAGAAATCTCTAGCAATGCGGATTAATATTTAGTAGCTCCAAAAAATAATTTCTCAATCACTAAAAAGCGTATCTCTCTCATCCGTCCGAACAGCTTCCTCAACAACTCCCATCTGAACGTTGGCCTTCAGAATCCAAGCAGTCGATCAGGAGACAGCGGAGGATTTACCCAAAGTCTCATTGTCATATACACAACATATATAAATGTATATAAAACCTATTTACACATATCATTCTCTGCTCCACTGTTCGCCACAGCCCTATGTGACTGGAATGCCTGTTTGGAAAAAGTTCTGCGTCAGTTTCATATCAGGCATAAAGAAATACCAAGTACCAAGGCAGTGATGGAAGAATACAGCAAAGAGCGAAATTGACCAGGCACCTTTGGTTTTAAGGTTTAGGGTGGGGATTCTTAAAAATGTTGAAACCTGTAATGGGACCACATTATTAGCTTGGTCACAACTTGCGACCAGCATGCATTACAGCATATTGTTATTCCTGTTACATTGGTATCCAGTAGCAACAGACCCCTTGACAGTTCAGGGCCCTGGCTCGGAGAAGGGTTAACGGGTTGGGTTCATTTATGAAGGCTTATGGGGACGAATAAAACAGCCCAGACTAATGAGTCATTACACGAAATGTTCCATTCAAACGTTTGTCCGTCTCATCCCAACTGACCGTTCTTGCAACATACAAGAGAAAGTCACTATAAGCAACAGGACTTTGGAGTGTGACACTCCAGGCTGTCTACTTTAAGACTTCGCCAAGGCCTCAGTTTGATTGTTAGTCAGAGTATATTCTGAGCTGCCGAGGCGTTGTCTTCTAAGACAGAGTGTTCAGGTATTTATTCTCCCCAGCCAGCGAGGTAAGCATGGACGTCATGTCACCAACGGCCATGTTGGACAATCCAGAGCCTGGGGCTAAGCTGACAGAAGTCTGAGGGGTGGTGAGGCGCGATGAGGCCTGAGAGGAAGATCCCAGAAGGGGAATGTTGACCGGGCTGAACGAGGAAGAGTCAGCATCATCGATGATGGAGGTGAAGTCTATGCGAGCATTGTCCAGGTCCAGGTTTTCTAATGCATTGGAGATGGGGCCGGACTCAGTATAGGGAGCAGACTTAGTGCCACCTGTGGGATCCAGGTTGGAACCCATACTATGCTGCTGGTTGATACAAGGCCCGTTCTGGGGGTCCATGTGTTTGTCCATATCCATGTTGATCTGCCCCGCGTAGTAGATGTTGTTGTTATTGGAAGGGGAGAACATTTCGTTTTGCGGGTGCTGCGGATGCTGGACTGGAGGAAGTCTGACCCCCCGTCTGGGGCTGGGAGTGGAGTGCACAGGGCTGAGGTGGGGTGGGCTGCCAAGGTATCCCACTCCTACCTGTGGCACGCTGTTCTGGCGGCTGAGGGATTTCCGTACCTGAGGCGGCCTAGGGGACCACCATCTCCTGGCCATAGCACGAGCCTGGGAGACCTGTCAGCTGCTGTTCTTTAGGTGTCACAGAGCTGGGCCCTCGGCTGTGGGCTGGAGGACTCATGACCAGGTTCTGGTTGGGGTAGGAAGGATACGTCTGGTTGGAATAAAGGTTCTGGTTTTGGTGCTGTGGGCTGCGCTGCATCATCACTGCCTGGCCACTCATATCCATATTTTCGGACAGTGAAGGAGGTTTTATTCCACTCTGCTGTTGCTGCTGCTGCTCTTGCTGATGCTCCCACATGAGTGCTTGCTGGGACTCTACATAGTTCCTCACCATCATTTCCTTCACCTGCATCATGGGGGTTTCTGGCCTCTGCCCTTCCGAAAGAGCAGTTCCAGTGCAACCCAAACTCAGGCCCCCTCTAGCAGGGTAAGAGTTTTGGGTCTGGCCCTGAAAGTCACAACTTGGATTGTTAGAGTTCCTCATCATGACCTGGGCTGTCTGTTGCGGGTAACCCTGAGTCTGCTGGAGGAGTATCTGCTGCTGCTGGAGCTTCGCACTTTGACACGCATCTCTGCCTCCCATCCCAGGGTGGAACTGCTGCTCGGGCTTGATGGTGAGCTTGTGGGTTCCATCAGGGCTGTTATAGAGGCCTGTCTGATTATTGAAGTGGGCCTGTGTCTGTTGAGGCTGCAGGGTGGGGTCTGAATACTGTATTCCTCGCTGGTTCTGCAGAGGATGGCTGGAAGTTTGGACTTGGCTGTGGGCGTCACTCCAAGGGCCTCCAGCGTCACCACCCTGGCCGATGCTGGGATAATGAGGACCAGAGGGACTGAGCTGGCAAGTGCTCATACTGTACTCAGCCTGTTGGAGAAGTGCATTGGACATGCCCTCTGTATGAATCGGCCTTGCTTGGCCCAATGGATTTCCGCCAGCCCTCGAGGTGAGTTCCCCTGCCGGATTCGGATAGTGCCCCTGCATGTAAGCCTGGTCTGGGCAGCCCAGAGATTCATGGCTTGGGGAGAGCTGGTTTGTTAGAGCAACTCCACCTCCAACTCCTCCAAGAGTTGGATGCTGTTGCTGGTATCCCATAAAGTTTCTTTCTCCAGGGGGCATCATCAGAGAACGATCTCTGGCCTCTACAGGGGAGAGGTGGGGCTCCATACCCATGGACTCCATCATGACATTCTCAGTGATGCTTGGCGGCCGAGGGGAGTACAAGTGGCGGGAGAGACTGGTGTCAGAACCACGGTGCTGCAGTGCATTCCTTCTGCTCATCATGGCTACGTTATTAAGGCTATTGTAGCGTTTTGGTAGAGCCAGTTGATCCGCTACTGATCGAACCGGGTCACTGGCTCGTCTGTTGATGTTTCCTGGAGCCTGGTGTGGGTAAATAACACCGGTTCCATACTCTGTGTTGGCGCTGTGCCTACGTGGACCGGCTTGTTGGATGAACGGGGGCAGAGGCTGACCCTGGTACTCGCTCAAAACACCTCCTCTTCTGCCCGCAGTTACTGGCTGCTCCATGTTGGGTAAAGGAGTGGGTGGAGGTCCACCAGTAGCTGCAGCGTATTTGGCCTTTAGGCTGTATTGCTGAGCGGGTGTTAAATTCGGAAGACCCGGCAATCCCCCTCCTCCACCAGGACACGGAGCTCCCCTGCGATTGGTCTCAGGAGAGAGGGCATCTCCCCCACTCTGCTCTTGGCCAAAGAGGTGACACTGTCCCCCTCCCGTTCCTCCCATCTGTGAGACCTCACTGGAGCGCCGGCTGGACAGGTAAGGAGACACCATGGAGGAGCGACGGCTGACGGTGTATGCAGAGCTCAGGCTGCTGGTGCCACTTCCTCTCCTGTCGTTAATGGGGCAGCCGATCGAAGTCCCACCTCCCAGCTCGTGGTTAGACAGCTCCATGACACGTCGATTTGACAGGAGCGGAGAAGGTGCACACATCCCTATATTCTCCCCAGGACCTGAAAATGGAAATCCAAGAGGAAAGGGCTTAGAGACAGTTCATCAATACAAACCATTTCTTTAATTTAAATTGACTTTAATAGAATTATTAGATCCTATTGAATAATCAGTCCGTTATTACCTCTACCGGTAATGTTTTCATCTGCGTTTGTTTGTTGCTTTGTTGTTTGTTTGTTTGCTAGCAGAATTATCCAAAAAACTACTGGAACGGTTACCGCACAATTTGGTGGAAGGATGCAGTGTGGGTCAGGGATGCATCCATAAAATGTAAGTGCAAATACAGTTCAGAGGACATCTAAAAAAAATCCGAACATATTTAGGTTGTTGCAATCAATGAGTGTGTGTATTGTAATGTAATGTGGTTTTATAGGGTTGTAGAATGTTTTCAACTACTGGTTGGTAACAAAGAAGAATAGAAACCTGTCACTACTGAGTAGCTAATAAACGTAACATGGCCTTATTTTATTTCAGGAGACTGCTGGGCCTTAGAGGAATTATGTGACTACTGAGTGCAATTATAGGGTAAAGCAACCTTTTGCCCAGAGGAAAGATTTTAAGAAAATATTTTCTAGGCAAGTTGCACTAAAACATGAATGAACCCAAAGAATATATTCTAAAGAATACACCCATGATGATAATATTACAAAACTGACCAGGAAGTGTTGGTAGCTTGTTGCCTGCGCAGCGACTAGGGGGCGTGGGCCTGCGGATCTGCTTCAGCTTGTCAATCTTCAGGTTCTCCAGCCTCTTCAAAGCCTGCGATGACATTCCCATCGCTCCTCCCAGACCTCCTGCCTCCCCTCCTCCAGCTGCCACTCCGTCCTCCAGCGCTGTGAGATCCTCCAAGCTGCCGGCTGCATTCAGGTTCATCTCCACCCCGCTGTCATTGTTGTTGGCGCTCCCCAGTGGAGAACGTTCACTACTGCATGATGACTGACCTCCAGGACTTGGTTGGGGTTTCTGAAAGAAGTAAAATAAGGATAATTTAATTTGCACTGTAAACATCCTGTTAAAATGCACAAATATTAGTATATGTGATCTGAGTTTTTTTTATTTCTTGTATTAAAAAAAGAGCAGGCCATGAATAAAACATTAAACTGACCAGAGCATTCTCAGGAGCCAGCAGTTTGCAGTCCTCCCTGCGTGTCTCCTCTTTCTCAAGCAGAAGTTCAGAGTTCTGGCCTCCAGGGGTCATAGCTGAGCCAGGGGGTCGAGGCCCAGTGTCTCCGCGATGCTTCTTGGTGATGTGGGCTTCAGGCCCATGCACTGTCTTCACGTGTTTACGTAGAGAGCTCGGATCTGTGTACCGCTTAGTGCAGCCGGGGATCTTACATACGTACGGTTTCTGCAAGAGATCAAACTTTCAGTCAATACACAAAACCCTAATTTGTATAAATGCATTTGAGAGTATCGGCCCGTCAAACTATATATCTTTCTTTAGCTGCTAAGTTAAACCTCACATTGTGAATATGTTTGCAGCATGAATTGCATATATGTTATTAGCCAAAAAAACAGATATGAGCATTCAAGGTATGTAGATTAATAATATCACTTTTCAGTGATGTACACGAATATACCTCATTGGAGTGAGTCCGGTTCTGGTGCTTGGCGCGGTCCGAAGCGTTGGAAAAGGCCTTGTTGCAGCCTTCATGCTCACACACGTAGGGTTTCTCCCCGGTGTGAGAGCGCAGGTGGGTCTTCAGATTTTCCAGGCGAGAGTAGGCCTTGTTACAGCCTTCAAACTAAAACATAAATACGACAAAAAGTGGTTTTGAGCTACAGTACACTCATAGTGCGAGGGTTTTATGTAAAGATGATTATTTTTCCCTCTTGCATCCCATCTTTAACATGAACATGCAAATAATGATGTGTATTCCAATGGAAGCTAGGAGACTGACTCACAGTGCACTTGTGTGGCTTCTCTCCCGTGTGCCTGCGCATGTGAACCACCAGCATGTACTGGGCTTTGAACGGCCTCTGTTCTCGGCTGCACTCCTGCCAGTGACACACAAACTCCTTCTTCTCGCCATGAATGTGCTCATTGTTGATGTGCTGCAGAGTAAACAGATACACAGGGAGACACATTATTAATCATAGTGCCTTTGTTATTTCCCCAACCTGCAGGGTCTATAGCTCGGTCTTTCTTACATGTACAAGCTGGTCTTGTGTGTCAAATTCCTTGATGCAGCTTTCCCAGTGACAGTTAGTTTCATACACAGCCTCTGGCTCCGGTTTCCCGTCGTCTTTGTCCAAGTCATCTCTGCCGTCCAGGAGACCCATGAGCGGGTCCTGATGGGCACAAACAGAAAACAAGGGTTAAAACCAGTACCGTGCAAACATATAACAAGTTCAACAACGTCTACACAGGGTCACATTTGCCTTATATTAGATAATTCATATAAGCCAGTCGTGTTATCCGCTGCTGATATGATGTCATTAGAGGTTATTTTCAAACTACAGGCTGGCGTCTGACTTGATCTCCTGCTCTGTTCTACAAAGCGACAGGTAAACTCCGGGAAATGTCCAGATACAATTTTCAGCACATTTTCTGAAAACAGCTTATTTGACCCATCTAAGGACAAAAGCTAAGATGTGAATGTGGGAAAACACTTTCACTAGAGTGAGACTGTTTCTGTACCTGAGTTCCTGTGGAAGACGGACTGGCCACATCTCCCTCTGATCTCTCCTCCAGGCTCTTCAAATTGATGCCATCCATCACACTGCCCAGCCCTGGCTCCGTTTTCAGCTACACAACAACAACAAACGCATCATGTGGTTTAACATAATGCATAAATTGTTTCCATTTCTTAAACTCACTCACTCAATGAACTGCTATGGCTGCTGTGTGCAGGGAATGATTGAGAGCTGTCTTACGTGTCCATGCTTGGGCGTGACGTGCAGCCGAGGATTGTGCGGAGGTAAGCGTGAAGCCTGGCAGGGACCTGGTGTGTGTCCCCCCAGATGTGTCCCCCCGCCTCCACCGTACATACTGCCATGTTGCCTGGAATGGCAGTTTATGTTGCTGGAGTAACCCAGAGATGGACTGTGGAGGAACAGAAAAGACACAATTAACAAAAGCTGAAGGATCCGTGGAGGTATTCAAATAAATCTAAAATTGAACAGTGACCAGTTTTCTGTAGGTAGATGGATGAGGGTGTTTCTCATGATATGATGATGAACTCTTGTTTTCTTAAACTAATATTTAACCTTTAACAATCTGATTTGTTTTTTGCCTTTGGTATTTAATCAGTTTACCTTTGTACATGTGTTTATGTGTGTAAATACCTTCATCACCATAGTTACTGAGCATTGGGCAGTTAGCTACCAGCTTTCAGACTGGGACAAGCACGTTTGAAGTTGTGAATGACACAGACATTTTGATTTCTTGCTTATTGACTTTTTAAAAGGATTATCTTTGAATAGAATAGAGAAGTGTCTGACCTCATGGCGCTCACAGAGAGATGACCGTAGGAGCTGGCTCCGTTGGGGTTGCAGCGCGAGTTGACAAAGGCCACTAAGGAGTTGGGTGATGTCCGGATCACCGTCTGCAGGTCGACACTGGCGTCGGACAGGGGGGAGATGGACAGGGCTCTCTTTTTGCTCAGCTTCAGAATGGAGCGAGGTGTCGAGAACCTGGACCCTACAGGACGACAAGAGCAGGACGCTTCGTTAGTTAATTTGAGATGATGCAAAATATCTTTTTACATTTAAATTCAAAGAGAGCGTTTCCTTACCATCAACAGACCCCATCTGATCAGAGCCAGGCTGAACCTGGCAGAAGTTATGGTGAGAAGACATCATGTTGTTCTGGGTGCAGTAGGGGGTGCTATTGCCACCTGTATGGCATTAAGGACAAGAGAGAAACAGACATCAAGACAAATGGTTGCTTAGTTACAGAGCCAGCATGCACATGTTCAAATTCTCTATATTGAAATGCAGTCATGTGACTATTGGTTGAGCCGGAAAGAAGAACTAGTTAGTTTCTTCTTCTCTTCCGGATCTGTTTGGTATCTCTAAGTCCAGATCAGTAGCAGCTTGGAGGTTCACGAGGTGTAAAAGATACTCTTGAGTGTGACTCACCCTCCGTGGGCGGCATGCCCCTGTGGCCCATCACGCTGTGGGGCGGTGGGGCCTGGGGGGGCCTCATGTATTGATCCATGCAGTGGCCGATCCCCTGTGCTGGTCCCGATCCATGAGTCATACTGGGAGTCATGGGATTATACATAGCTCGACAGTCCTGGGCAGGGCCGTTGTGGAGTGGAGCGCGCAGCGGAGACACATCGCTGTAGGGAGACTGGTCGGAGGGGACTAGGCTGCAAATACACAGGAAAACACTTATATTAGAAATGTATTCATATTGAAAAAAGAAACTTAAATCAATGTTGTAAACGTCATATTATTATTTATTTTTTGTGAAATTTCTTTAAGCTAAACCTATTTTGGATCCTGACTTAATGATGTGGTTTTAAACTCTTCTTTATGAACAGAGACTGAGAAACACTTAATAAACAGCAAAACATTTTACAAATCTGAGTAAGATCAATTATGTGGTAGAACTCCCCACTGTTAATTCATGAGGAGTATATCGATATATATTGGAGCTGTGGTGTATAAACGCTTTTGAATATATATGCTATTGATATAAATTATGTTTCAATAATTCTATAAATTCTCTCTCTTTTTCTCTCCACGGTTGCAGCAGCAGCAGACCTGGTGATCTGTTTCTTTCATTTTTCTTTTCTGATGTGTCTGGTGGTTCAGGCTTTCTTTCTGTTAGCTTTAGTCTTGTATGTTGGTTTAGGGTAGAGGACGATCCCCGGATCCTACGACCCTTTGTGGGTTGGTCTGTGGGGTTTTCCTTTCTTTTGTTCATGGTGGCTGGCCCATCAGGCCTTTTGTTGAATTTAGTTGTGGTTGTTAATTCCTTTTATTTCTGTTGGAATAAATGTATATTTATCTGACTCTGACTTTTTTGTCATGTCTGGTTGAGCCTTTTTAAGGGGTTAAAATCTTTTTATAGGTTGCAATGTCTTTGTAGCATCTCGGTGGTTGGCCTGTGTGTTTGTAGCTTGTACTGTGGGTCAACTTTGTGCACTCAGTGTTGGCAGATTTTGTGATGTTGCTGAAGTAGTTTGGTCAGCAGGTTGCAGTTATGAGGTGGTTTGGTGCAGCACTGTGTCCTCTAGCAGAATATTAACCCTTCCTCTATACCTCAGGATCAAAACCTTGTACTTGTTCTTAAAGGTAAAAAGGGAAGAAATGTTTAAATAAAGCAGTTAAAAGTTACTTAAAAGCAGAAAATGTCCATAAGTTAAGGACATTTTCAGTGATGGTGCTGACACATGAAATAAAGAAGGATATGTGTGAGATAATACAAATGTTAAATGAAAAAATTAAGGACACTTTGAAAGAACATATGATTCGATTGCAATGTATCGTGGAAAATCATTATCCCATCTTCACTAGACTTGTTGTGATGTCTCCTCCTCACCAGTAGAGGGTGTATAGCCCTTATCTTGCTCTACACTGTGGAAACATGCTCATCTGGGTTTTTCCCCTCCAAAGTAGAAGTGAAGCCTCATTGGAACTTTCCAGTCTCCTCATGAATCTCAATGTATTCTCTGACCTCTCCTCATTCCCACTGCTTAGTTTCAGAATGGCTCTCCCCTGTTACCCTCTTTCTCTCTCTGCTCCTCTTTTTTAGAAAGGGACAGACTTCATCCATCCTCCTCCTTTCACTTCTCTAATTCTGTCACCACGACGTGTATTCCACACAGGAGCTTAATCTGCCCTCTCTAATCCACTGTGCCGGTTCCCCCCGCCGAATTTACCTCCCTCTTTTCTCTTTTCCCAATCATCCCTTCTGTTCTTCTCCTCTCTCTCTCTCTCTCTCTCTCTCTCTCTCTCTCTCTCTCTCTCTCTCTCCCCCCCATCTCCTCCTCTTCTCTCCCTCCTCCTCCTGCTCTTCTGTCTCTCTCTCTCTCTCTGTCCTGCACAGGCACCTTTCTCTCTCCACTGCTCCCTCTCTCTCTGGGTAACCTGAGTGGGGCGCGGGGCAGTCATGCAGAGCGCAACAGGGCCTGGTCAGCCTGTAATTAGCAGCTGTCAGAGAGGCCGAGTCCAACCGCAACCTGGGTGGCATGAGGGAAGGGAGGGTTGGGGGGGAGGAGTGAGGGGCTGAGCTACAGGCCTGTGTCCACAACAATTGCTCCTGGGCCCTCGTAATATCTCCTGGTGTTAAAATAGGAACAGTTTCTGAAGGTGAATATAATTTGTGCTTCCTCAAGACGGGCTGCTCTGATGTGGGCCGAAAGATTGAGATGAGAAGTGGCAAGATCAGAGAGTTCAGTCATTTAGCAAATTCTTTCTTTTCGAAGGTGCATTAAGGAGATCAGCATCCTTGTTAGGTTTAAGATTTGAAACAAGAGAGAGCGGCATGACTGGCTTTGTCCTGAGTTTACAAAAAAGTGCACTTTCAAACACCTTCACTTGTGCATGAACTGAAACGTATTTATTAAATAGAACTCAGTAAATATGTGTGGTTGCCAGGTTTGATTCCTTCATTCCTGTGCACCGACCAAAACCTGCACGGGCTCAGCGACCCTACATGGCAACCTGCGCTATTGCTGGAGATGCTGCACAGCAAAGTGCTGCAGGATGAACATACTGTCCAATCTCAAGACATATAACTCCAACACTAAAATCTGCAGGTGCCTTCAGTTTGACCTTTCACAGACATGTCTGTATTTTTATATAGTGCAAATCGGCTCATTCAAGTAATAACGTTAAAATATACTAGATAACTTAGCAACAGTTCATGTCATCAGCCCTGTCTGTCTGTTTGTTGGCTGGATTTTAAGCAAGATCAAACAAAAACAACTGAACAGATCAACAGAACTCGGTGGAATGATTGGACATGACCAAAAGAAGAACCCATTAAATTTGAATGTGGATTATTAAAGGGGAAATGGATCCAGGAATTTATTTTCTTGTCAGTGCAAGATAGGTTGTTGTTATTCGATATTTGTTTTGTTGATTTCTCAGAGAATACCTCATGGATCTCGATGTAAAAATCAGGCGTGTTTAGAGAACTGATAATTCTGGTCATTTGAAATTTGCTATCTAGTTAATTTAAATGTGGTTCATAAATACACTGTTGGGCCCTGCTGGAGGTATGAATAAAATAATAAAAAGGAACACGATATTTGTATCTACATCTCAATTCTTGTTCAACAAATTTAGGGATCCATATTTCCTAACTCAGGATTGAGCCTGCTGTTTCCCCTTGTTTTAAGTCTTTATGCTTAACTAGAATAATCACGTCCTTATTAACCCTCTCATTTATCTCTTAAATCATAGTTTTTTCTCTTATAAGATAGTTTCAGTGAGAAATAAGGTGGTCAAAATGCAGAGTAATGAGTGAGGACAGTAAGTCTTACCCTCTGGAGGGCTGGCTGGGTGAGGTCTCGTAGTGATACAGCCCCTGGTGTGGCTGCATGTCCACTGGCATTGGAGCTCCGAGACCTGCTGCTCCCCCTTACTCCCTGGACCTGGGACACAGAGACGAGGACGCGGTCAGACCCAAACAAACCCGACCACAAAGAACCAATCACCATCACAGAGAAGAACGGCCATGCAGTCAAAAACAATTGTGGTTTGGGAAGAAATAAGAAAATATAGAATGTTAACAACAAACCCGACCAAGCAAAATAGAAAATAAACTTCTGAATCATTTTGTTGATATAAATGATTTAATCTATTATGTCATAAAAAGAAGAAAATGTAGTAACATGTTATAAATAGAAGTCATTTATTAAAATCATTACAAATAGTTTTTTAGAAGACCTGAATTCATTACATTTTACTTAGAGTAAAAAACAAAAGAATAGAAGTCAAGGTACGGATTTGTTTCTTTATAAGAATCTGAAATTGAGTATAAATTAGAGTTTAGACAAAACATCAAATGGGTCTTTTCTTTGCACTCTCTTCTTTTCGTTAAGTTTTTCATGTTTTAAAATACTTAGGTTAAACCCTCTAATCTCTCTTTTAAACTGAGTCCTCTCAAAGTGGCTCAAACGCTGCTGACAGACACTAAAAACCTGCCACAGCTGCTCATCCTGGATGGACAGGGGACACAAAAAGATGGGTGTCGCCTTGAAGCTTAAAGTAACTGAGAGTAGAACAGAGCAGCTTCTTGTGTCAGGTAACTCCAGCTGAGGGATCCCACTAACAAGCACCTGGTCATTACATCCAACCACATCAGTGCAGGTACTAACTACTGTCGGAGCTGAGCCTCGTACGTGTTAACAGAGCTAATTAAGATGATGTCATAGCAACCACAGACGGAGACACTTAAAAATCTTTATTGCTAAAGGTAAAAAAAATGGTTTCAGATCTTCCCCTCTGATGTCACATTCTTTAAGCTCTGCCCTTTAGTCCTTGTCATGCATGAGGAATCAAAATATCACATTGCTGTTGTTCATGTGACAAGTGTTCGAGCCCTGTCTGGGAAAGCCGCTGTCCCTCTTTGGATGAAAGCTCCGTGGTCGCAGGGTAACAGGTTGCCAGGCCTGTTATGTAGTAGCACACAAGTGTTAAAAGGGCAGTAGGGACTTATTTAAGCCCACAAGCCACCAGAGGGATTTGGCATTCAAAGTTAGCCAGTGCCTTAATGACGTGGGCGGTCTGGGGGTTAATGGCACATATACAGCACCAGCTTCAGATGTGTGTATGATAATTAGCCGGAAGTGCTAAATAGAGATCTCGACGAGCACCTCAGCTGTCCAGAACCAATAAATACCAAGAGAGAGGACTCCAGACAGGCTGACACACACACACACACACACCAACACCACACACATACGCACCACACACCTGTCAGTCTCACCAGGGGGTGCCATAATATTCCAGTGGCCACCAAGTCGACAGAGAATGTGTGTGTGTGTATGTGTGTGGTGAAAATACAAGAAGCAGTTAGTACTGTGTAAGCCCCGCGGCAGGTGTGTATGAGAAAAGAGATTTGGAAACAAGTGTATCTGCTACTGTGTGTGTGTGTTTGTGTGTGTCTGTGTGTGTGTGACATGATAAATGGTTGTGTGTCTCAGATTAGAAGTGAATAATGTCAGCAGCATATTTTTTGAAAAATATGTTTGTGCGTACATGTGCGTGTGTCTCCTGGGAGCGATGCAGCAAGAGTGTGTTTGTGTTTTTGTGTGCTCTTACGTTCATAGCTCTATGTCCACACTCACTCAACTGTGTTGTGTAATCAGTTTACAATCTTGAGTAAATCAACAACAGTAAACCTGAGCTGCTCTGCCATCTTGAAATTCATTCTCGAGCAAATATACTTGTAGAGAGAAACATAATCCCACCTGCCAAGATACAAACACACACAACATTAAGACATACTTCTTTTACTACTAGAAGAAGTAATGTTCAATATTATATCATATTTTGCCTGAATAGTTTCTTATTGTCAGATTTTTAACTGTTTCATCATATTTAATATATTTGGTTGAAAATGTATATATTTAATATTTCATGAGAACAGAGTGGAGATATCATCCACATATACATATTTACCATTTGCACCTTCCAATATTGGTTGTACACATATTTGTGCACACACGAATGAAACTAATGTGTGAATGTGTCAAATGCGTATTAAGTCTAAGGTATGAAACTGCCTGTGTATGTGTACATGTTGTATATGTTTGGAAAAATGACTTCACCATGATGGATGATTTCATACATCCGTGGTGCTGACACAGGTGTTGTGGCATCGTGCTATTTTAGGTCAATATTTTGTGAGAAACTCGAAGGGAGTCTGGTCCCTGGTGTAATTTGTGGTGCTGGGTTCGAGAGGGATGGGGCAGCATAAAAATTAAAATGCCCCAAGGCCATATATCACACGGCAAACTAAACATGGCTGCTCCGCTGCGGCACAGCGAGCCGGCAAGAGCCGGGGAGCCGAGGACGTTGACAGGAAGTGCAGCCACTTTCTACGACCAAAACCTCCAGCTTCACTAACCCCAAAACATCATCACCAGCCCGTACAAATAAGACACACCTAGACACATCTAATGTTACACAGGCTGGACACCATCCACAGGATCCAGTGGGAAAAAAATCAGGAATAAAGACTGAACAGGATCCACACAACATGAAGAGTCATCTGACATTGTATGCATGAACAAATCATTTCCAAACTTATTTATTTACGATATTTATCTATTTAATTAATTTATTTGTTTTAAGAAAAGTCATTAAAGGCCTATGTGAGGAAAGTTCTCACTGCAAAGTTATTTCTTAGCTTGATATTAGTATGGATTACTTGAAGAACAAAAAAGGTTAAAATAATTTTTAAAAGGGAATTTAAAATAAATTGTAAATGCTAGCACAACTTCAGATTTTTTTTAAATATAGTGTAACTGTACTATGTTTCCAAAGTGAGACTAACTCATGAAAGTTTGTTTATGTTTCTGGATTGTGAAATTAGCTGAGCTCAGTTACTGGATACTTTTAAACGAGCTTAAGTCCTGACTGTGGTTTATCATCGTAGATTTCCATTCCAGTTTATACTTATCTAGTTACCAAACCAACACAGCTTTCCACCAAAAATAAAATATGTTTTTTTATATCCCTGATGGACTGTTGCTCATTCCCTGTCAAGAGCCAACTACTGATGCTGTCAAATAAAACACAATTCAGCAAAATCTAAAACTAAACTACAACCAAAATACTCAGGGGGTCAATCATGTTCAGATTTATGTAACCTCTAAAAGAAGATAGATCACATTCCTCTTTCGAAGAAAAAGGTTTAATCCACAAACAATAAAACGCACATTGACTCAGTTTAATAGACTCAGACAGTCTGGAGCAGTCCAACATGCTCTGGCATGAGCAGGAGCTCATGGTGGCTTAAAGTAGATAATGACTGAACTGACATTGTACCGACTGTAGGACTTTCACACAAGAAGTGTCCTGACACTTTCCAGAGGGGCTGGACAGCATTAAGTCTGGGACAGTCCAAATGGTTCACCTCATTGGTAGCTTATGGTAGCTAATGCTAGCAAACTTAAAGTAGATCAGGGCCAACAACGGACATTTTGCTGACTGTACAACTCTTTTTCTGTTTCACTACAACGCTACTATATCATTTACGATTGTAGATGCCTAATTGTAATTAAGTCGTAGCTCAAGTAGAAAAGAGTCTAAAAGTCAGTGAACTATCTCTATCATGCTACACAACTACCGACGTTATTGGACTCAAGCTAACGTTAGCTGCAATGTTCATACTACACCAAGTAGAATAATGCGGAGGATTTGGTGCTGCTGTGCACGCGTCTGTGCAGAGAACTTCCTGTTGTGATGTGCATGTGGGAAAAGTCCAGACCCAATTTGTCCGAACTTGTCTGAAATCGGCTTATGACCATAGGAGCAAAACCCATGAGTGTGTTGAATTGAGCACATGCTATTCCCCTATAATATCAACATTGAGCGGGATGCCTCAGTGAGTATATCAGAGCCTTCTGCTGAATATATCTCATCTCTTCTTTGTTACGTGGCTTCGATCAGACCGCATCATTCCTTCTGATGGCCTTTGCTGCGAACTAAGTTCACATCTCAGGTGATAGTTGTGTGTGTGATACACAAAGAGACGCATTGTTTGGTTTTTACATCCTTTGGCCATTTTGTGACGTTCCCATAAAGTCTGGGGCCTCCTCCTCCTCCTCCTCCTCCTCCTCCTCCTCCTCCTCCTCCTCCAGAGAGGGGAAGACTTTTCCACAGGTCACCGGTCTCGACAGACAAAAGCGCCTGATCTGATCCGGCCCTGGCTCCACTCGGCCTCTGCACTGCTTCACTCTTGGGTGTAACATTAAACTGGGACTCACACATGCCTGCTCCCCCCCAGCCAAACGTAAAGAAGACCCTGTATTTACTGACGACAACCTCTCGTCTTAAGCCTCATTTCTCCTCGACTCTCAGTAGGGAATGTGTATAAGTTTACACACTCAACACAAAACCAGACATGCTTTGGGGTACTTTGTGTAGTGTAAACACACATCTGGAAGTATTGTGTAAAGCGTCTTTCCCCTCCAGCCTCTCCGTCGTTCCTTTCTTTCATCCTCTCGTTCTGCCTCATCCAGTCTCTCTGCCTTTATCACCATCTCTGACTATCTTCTGCTTGCTCTTCTCCTCCCCCCTCTCCCACTCTCCCACTCTCCCTCTCTCCCTCAGCTCATTCCAGCTCTTGCGACCTCTCCCTCGCCCCTCCCCCTGCTGGCGGAGCTGCAGTCGAGGTGGGTGTTCTCTGGCTGTTATGACTTGAGAGACGATAATGGCAGCTATAATGTAGCCAGCAGTTCCTGATGTGGCTGGGCTTGTGGGAGATTCTGTTGTGTTAGGGCTGGAGACTGAGTGAGGGAGGGAGGGAGGAGGGAGGGGGGAGACGAAGGCGGGGCTCAGGCCCTCAGCCAACCACAGTCCAGATTCTACTTCATTTTATTTTTCACCCCAACTCTCTTCTGTCTGTCTCTCCTCACCCACTGACTCTTTTCGAGCCCAGTTGTTTTCGTTCAGTGGTAAACTTTGTTTTCAAATTCTGCCTTTGCTTTTGTAACCCCCCCCACCCCCCACCCAACACAGACTACTCTCCCCCTCCTCCACTGCTTTTCTCCCCCACCCTCCCTCCCTCCCCTGTGTTTTTTACCCCTTTCTACCCTAACTGGGTGAATTCCTTACAGCTGCTGTAATGTGATGGGGGCCAGTGGTGTGACCACTGAAAGGCCACAGGGCCGGAGACATCACTGTAATGTACAATAAGCCCTATTCACTGACCTGCTGCAGCGGAGATTAATGTCATATCTACTTATGAGCAGCCATTTTGAGTTTGATCGGAGCCGCTTTAATCCCTCTCAAGTCTAAAACTGACATTTTCAAGAGGTATTGAACAGGAATAAGTACAACAAGTGAAGAAAATCTGTTGTTTAATACCTTAACTCTCAGACAGCTACTATTTAGTGATGTTGAATTGTATAAACAGGAATTTAATGTTGTTTAATGCACCTGAGATACATGTTCTGATACCGGCTTTGGAAATGCCTCAGATAATTCAAAAATCTCTGATCCAACACCATAATTATATTAATTTCTCCCAAGTAAAACTCAGATTTGATTTTTCCTGGAAAAAAAACTGTCAGGCGGTGGAAAATCAAACCATCTCGAACAATTTGTTGAAATATTAAAACATGCAAAAGAAAGATTAATTATTTTTACTATGACTAAATCTGAGATTTGTTTATTTAAATATTTCTTCCTGGTTGACAGAGGTTTACAGTTTCTGGAATCGCGAATCGCTTTGGCTATTTTAAGTGTAGACTTTGCATAATTGTAATTACAGTTGCCTGCTGCATATTGTCTCATATATGTAGAAAGGATTCTGAATTCTTACTGACTATATCAGCAAACATTTCATGAATATATAATCATGATCCAGTGCAAGTGACCAATACAAACAGAGGAGGGAGGGCTAACTGTCTAGCCGCTTGTTTTTTCTTCATGATACGTCATTTGTACCGGAAGTTATAGCAGAGATGGGTAAAGCAGATATGATGCAATTAAAAGACTAAAATGAAATCTCCTACTACCCTGATTAAAATGGGGGATTTCTCTGGGTCTGTTGTTGGAAACATTTTGGATAAAAAAATCTATCTTTAATAAATCAAAATCAAAATCTTCCGGTAATTGAAGTTGATCAATGAAGCAGATAATTAGAAGGAAATCTGATTTCTAGACAGTGAGTGCCGTGCTGATATGACAATGACGCTAATGATCTTGGGTTCAAGAGAGAAAACTACACACTTGTTTAATCCAGTAGTCGTGTTGAGAGAGGAGAATCCCTGAAGCCCTAAACTAATGTTTACTAGCCTGGTGCTGTGGTTTAATGCAGTCAACACTGTAGCCCTGGTTTCAACCCGCTGGTTCACACCTCACATATCCCGTTCTGTAAACTGTGGGCTGAGGAAGCCGGGGTGCTGATGTCTCACTGCTGGGGTTGTCACCTTGTCGAAATGGCAGAATGAAACGTTGATCCCTTGTTGCTACACGGACGGAGTGACTGATGACAGACAGCGGGGCACCGGAGGGCTCGAGAGCGGCACCTTCCACTGAGCCGGGAGTCGAGCTCAACCGAGCGCGTTACACAAAAGTTTAAAGCTTATGTGACTTTTTTGTATTTGTAGATTTGAGGGATAACGGAAACTCGGAATCTTATTCAGCAGGATGAAACTTTACGCAGAGAGCGATAGGGAGAGGAACTGTGCAACCATAAAGAGGCAGAGAGCAAGTGCAGTAACAAATAAAACAATTTTTAAACGGAAAGCACTCTCATTTACTCATGCTGCTTTTGTTACGTGTTGTCTGTGCAGACCTGATTACTGTTTTAGCTCCTTTTTAACTGTTGACTTGATCCGTCGGTGACTTGATGGTGTTTGTTTTAGGATTAGGAGTGGTTCACCTCTCCGTGTTTTCATTTGCCCGTACAAGCGCCGTGTTGTGCCGCCAGCCACCGAACGGCTTTCTTCCCCGAGGCAGTTGGACTTTTAACATTTGTCAGGTTTCAGGAGCTGAACCGATGTGTCTCTCAGGCGGACAGACGTGTGTGTTCGCAGCCCATGTGAGTGTCTTCCCCTTCAGCCCAACCTGCTGTTCCCTCGCTCCTCCACACGCCCACGTTTGCTCCGTCCTCTCTCCAGGCCACCCACCCGCCATCCTGCACATACCTGTGGTTTCCTGTACCCTGCTCCCCTCCTCTCCCCCCTCCTCTTTTCTTTACCTCAACTCTCTTTCCCCCCCCCCACACACACACACCTTACTCTCTCCTCTGTCTTGCATGTAACATCAAACTCTTGTCTTGTCTCCTACTCCTTCTACTTCTCCTGCATGTCAGCGTATCATGTACGCAACGCCCCGACCACAAATATTTCTTTGAACTCCTTTTAAGGAGGAGAGCCGGAGGAAACAAGGGGGAGGGGAGAAAAGGAGGGAGAGAGGGATGGATGGATAAAGCAGATGAGGAGACGTTGATTCACACAGCTGGCTCCCAGCTGTAGGCCGAGGTAGCATGTAGCACAGCGCCATCTATAAACAACAAGGAGCCCGACCCCCATTTTCAAGAAAGAACGAAGAGAGCTTTGTCATCGTAAATCCAGCCGAGCACTCCTCTGGACCTTCACCGGTGCTGCCGAACGCCACCCAGCTGCTTGTTGCTCTGTTTCTCCCCAAACCTCTCTGCAGCTTTACATCATTTTCTCTCCTGGCTTTTGTCCACTCTGCTCATCAGCTCTGAGGCCGGGCTGTCAGCGAGGCAGTTACAGTACAAATCCAGGTCTTGTAAATCTTCTCCAGTCAGTCAACTCCCTGACACAGGCACAAAGAAAATGTCCTGAGCAGAAACTCGCTGCAGCTCCCTGATCCACACTGAAACAGCGAGGGACCCGCAGCAGTGAACAGAAACCAGATAATAATCTGTTTGGTTTATAGAAAGACCACAGTGATTATAAGAAAAATAATAATCCTAACAGTCTTGGGTGGGCAGGCGATATTTATAGCCGGCCGGCTGCTACTTATATTCCTTAGCTGTATAACACAGCTGGAAGCGAGGGAGGAGAGAGAGGAGGTGGAAAACTCATGAAGAAAAAGAGACAGAGGAAAGAGAGACACAGGGGCTCCAAGGGATGGAGGGAGGGAGAGAGAGAGAGAGAGAGAGAGTGTGCGGGGGCGGACATCCAATGCACGTGTGTGGCTGAGAGTGAGACACACAATGAAAGGCTGAGGGAGAGAGAGACAGACATGGATGGAGAGTACACGACGCGAGCCTGCATTTGTGTTGATGCGTGTGCGTGTGTTTGTATTCTGCGAGCGGAGGAAACCGCGGCGACGATGACAGCTGCAGACGTCCTGCAGGCCGCCAGACGAGCGCAGTGACCACAGCTCTGAGAGCCTCTACCAGAGGGTGACGTGAGGAGAAGCATGACACAGACAGCACAGACAGCACAGACCGGTCGGATTGATCAAGGGAGCAGCAATGTTGAATTTATTTTCATTACTGGGCTTTTGTTTCAGGGTCCTTTACCGCGCAGGTGATCACTGAGGAGAAGGATATGGATGGAAAGTAGAGCAGTTTCTGATGTTAAAGGAAAGGTCAAAGGTCAGAAAGGTAGACAAGTGTCATTACAAATCAAAGTTTCAACAAAGTTGAAAAAAGTAAATTGATGGAGAAGAAATCAAACAGACAGAAGAAAACATCCTCTTCATCCCAAATATCAATTATTGTGTTCTCCGAGAATTATCCAGCTTGCATATACTTTATATGCACTTATGTCAAGTATGTCATCTTTAGTTTGGCATGGCAGATTGGTACAATTTTCCTAAAACCCTGAAACATGTGTAAAATATGTCAACCTTCTTTCTATGTCAGAGTTAAATGTTGACTTACTTAAACTGAAATTGGAGCTAAAGCAACAAAGAAAACCAGTGTGTGTCTGTTCCCTAATGTAAAGACTGAGGACTGGAAGGAGAGGACGCAACACAGATGTTTGCTTCTTGCTTGAATTCAATTCTCTGAAACAGAGTCCTTCATTTTGAAATCCTGATAAATGATCTCAAGTGGAAATCATTAGTTTTATACAAATCCGTTTTTTTCTGCCAAGCAAACCAGTCTCTGTCTCTGTGTGTGTTTTTATCTCTTCCTCTCCTCAGCATGTAAACTGTACTTAAATTTGTCCGAGCAGCTGAACACACATGTGGAGACTTGTCTCCATCACTTTACTGTTATAGGACTAAACGTGCACACTGTGTGTGTTTGTGTGTTCCTCCTCGATAAGGGTCTTTGTACTACATGGTGTTACATCATCACTTCCATGCTTGTTCTTTCTTCCAGCCTCTCTCTCTCTCTCTCTCTCTCTCTCTCTCTCTCAAACTGTTCCCATCTTCTCTTCCTCTCGCTCTCTTCTTCTCCACAGACACAAACAATAACCTTTTTCTTTACATTTGTTTCAAGTTTTCATGTTGATGTCTGTCCTGTCTGAGTATATACAAAAGTATTTACAACAACTTAAACGTGCAAATCAAGACTTTGTTCATGCTTGAATTTGTCTCAGCCCACAACTCATCTCCCCTGTGCACCTGAGGAATCTGCAGTAAACTGGAACTCACAGCAGAACTGATGACGGCTCCGATCTGACGACAAATCTGATGATGCAACGCAGCAGGGACGGTAAAATGATGTGCTCCCTTTTCATTCTGTTGCCATTCAGTTACACAAACCTCATCAATTTGCACAGCGAAAAACAAATTACAGAGTGTGTTTGGATCATATACACTCAGACACACTGTGAAATTTGCACTTCTCCTGTGTGGTCCGCCTCGGAGCTGCTGACTTCATAACTAATATATCGCAGGCGTTTAGTTTAATAACCAGATGTTGGAAGGGGCAAGGCATCCGGGCTGCGTTAGCTTTTAGTTGGCTGGGGTCCATGTGACTCAGGGAGATGCACGCACACACACACACACACACACACACACACACACACACACACACACACACACACACACACACACACACACACACACAGAGTTTCCCTAAACGAATGAAAAGGTTGGCCGAGCTCTGACAGAGCACCAGTCTCAGGGAGAGGCGAGTCATGGCTGACCTGAGGACTCTACAAACTAAACAAATGCCACACACACACATGCACATACACTACACAGAGATCCAAGGACTCACTGACGACACACACTCCGGAGGGTTGCACCGAGCAGCGGCCATGATATCTGCCGAGGAGATTGTTACAGCATGGAATAAAGAGATGCACGTTAGGGAACGAGGGAATGAAACAAAGGAGGGATGGTTGGATCTAAAGAAGACGAATCACACAATGATTCTGCTATATTACATTTCTTGGACACAAATTACACAGTAAAGCGAGGTAATTGTTTGTGTGAGCGAGATGAGAGAGCGAGAGAGAGAGAGAGCGAGAGAGAGAGAGAGAGAGAGAGAGAGAGAGAGAGAGAGAGAGAGAGAGAGAGAGAGAGAGAAAAAGGAGAGTGCATCTTCACACTGGGGCTGTAATTAAGTGGCATTAACATAACTAAAAGGCAACAAATCAGCTAATCATTGAATTTGAGGGGTGAGGATCTGAAAACACACACACACACACACACACACACACACACACACACACACACACACACACTGAGGCTTATAATTGTCTACAGTTTTGCTCTCAAATAAACAACACAAAGCAGTGAGATCAAAAACACATGAGGAATGTCAACAATCTAAACTGCGGCTCATTTAAATTGATTGTGAAAATCCTTAATTTGGGAATTTCACCAGATTTTCTCATTCCAAGCCTCGAGACCACACACACACACACACACACACACAAAGACTTTCTCCTCCAGTTTTGTCACTTATTGTAAGTCACTGAAGTGTGAGCGCCGCACATTAGGCCTAATAACAAGACTCCAGTCTGACCTGGAGCAGTCTCTCAGACTCCTCTTTGGAGCAGCCACTTGTCGAATGCACGCGAGTCCTCCACCACTTGTTTGGAACACACAACTCGCCAGAAAAACAAAAAGGAGGGAGAACATGTTTTTTTGGCAGCCATATTTCTTTCTCTGCAAGGCTTCAGTGTTTTACTGGTTTGTGTTTGTCACAGCAGTGTGCATCAGGAAAAAATGTAAAAAGTGAATGATTATTTGCGTGAGAGTAAATGTTTTGACTAATTCAAACTGCTTTCTGAATTCTGTCATCACAGCCTATCTGGCACTCCCACATGCTCCTGGACACATGTTAGATGAAACATGTGTTTTCCAAATGGGCCTGTTTCCTGATCAAAGATGTCAAAGCTCACGCGATATGAAATTAAGGGAAGATAAAGGTTTAATGCAGAGTCTCACCACTGAGAGGGCAACATAGCCATGTGTTCAACTTTAGTCCACATGAGAACAAACACCAGAACCATCGATGAGCCTACAGTAAATACATCCATATGGTGTATATTCATAATACATGTCATTTTTATCAAGTATGATCCAAGGTTTCACCCGAGGACATCTGCGTTTCCGAAGTTTAGACAACAAAAGCACTTTGCTTTAAATTAGGGAAAGACCATAAATGTGGTTAACAAATGTTGGCTTTGGTTTGTACATGTTGTGACTGAATTCTTTTTCTGTATAAAATCAGACCACAAGAGCTGTGAGTTCCCAAACCCTAACCATTCCAAAGTTTAATAATCTGCAGTCGCTCTACTGTGAGACTGTAAACAAATGTGTTGTTTTGCAAGATTTTTGCCAGATTCCTCATCACGTTGACAGAAAACTTAGTCCGGTTGTTTTTGCCATTGGCCGTAATTGCACAAACATAATTCTTAGGCGTGGCAGATGCTACGTTTCTGATATTAGAGGCACATTGACAACCTGTGGCAGTAACGTGTTGTAGCAGTGCAGCAATACAAGAGAAGAAGAACCAAATCATATGTAAACAATGAGATTTTAACGCTCTTCACAAATCTTTGCAAATGTTTCTTTAAATTGATTCGATGTGTTTTTGAAGGTCTTACAGAGATGTGCAGTTACATAAACATAACTGTGTTGGTTTAGAATGAAAACTGCCCAGGATATGTTTATCCTATGTGATGTTTAAAGTGAGAATCAGAAGTCAGAGTTATCTACTTGTAAAAATACTCTTTTCAGCTGGAGTCAGAAATGGTTCCCACATCAGACTTTTTTTGTCTTCTTCTGTGCATCATAAACCTGCTGGTCACAGATCTGGAATAAGTGATGTAATTGGAGGGGAGCTAACAGATAAAAGCAAAGAGTTCCAGTCAAACACTTCCCACGCGAAGCACATCGAATGAACATCTTAATAAACACCACAAGCAACACAAACACCTGCAGCACAGAGAAATGAGAGAATGAACTGAAAAAGATCCCTATGTCCTCATGTTGGTGTTTATAACATGTTTATAACACACGTGTGTGAAAGCCATCAGTCGATTTGTGTTTTTTAAGGAAAATCCGTACATTTGTAGCATGTCCTGGTTCATAGTGGTAGCGCTGGTGGCAGAACTTTCCCTGAAAAGCACCGACTAAATAGGTTTGGTGCCACCGAGGATTAGAAACGACGTAAACTGATAAGCGAGTCTTTAAACTCTATTCTCATTTTGTCCTCTGACAGAAAACAATCATATAATCCTGGTGAAAGGAATCAAATCCTGTTTCTATTCTGAAATGCATAAATTTAATTGTTTACAGAAAAATAGACAAACAAGCAGAAACCACTAACTCTTCCTACTCAATATAAATGTCCACACACAATCAGTCTTAATCAATATCACTGATTTTCGTTTACTCTCAGTCACAGTCTGATAACGTTGTTCCAGTGTCTGTCAGAAACTGCACAAGTTGTTTTGCAGCCACAGAGGTTTTCTGCCATGTGTGTATGTAAACACTGATCCTATCTCATGCATGAGGAAGGGGCTCCCTTTCACTGCGTCTCAGCCCCAAATTCCACTCTGTATCTCCATGCAGTGCTCAGTGATGCGCAGAGAGCACACACACACACACACACGCTCACAAATAACCACTTACGCTCTCTATAAAACAGTCCCAAGCATATAAAGGGATGTTGTACAAAGTTTGCACTTATTTACATCTGAACTGTCATATATGCACTGACCAGAGACAAACTGACAAACATACACACACAAGCAAAAACAGACAGACAGGGAATAGAGAGTGCGGACGACGGCCCTGATGACCCAGAGGACCTGATGTGACAAACACAAAAAGAAAAGGCACAATTCACGTCACCAGCGAGTGAATGGCTCACTAAAGACACACACACACACACACATACACACACACACACACGCCTTGTGTCTGCATTGGTGGAGGATTCTTCCTTTAGACGGCAGCGACCGCTTTGTAACCGCTGAGGACTTAAAGTGAACAGTGGCCACTCTGGTCGAGCGTTACATTCTCCACTGACTTTAACGACAACAGCATATACGATTACATAACTCTGCATTCATTCCATGTCTGAGTTACCTACATCACTATTTTCCCAGTTGTAAATACTGTTCACTTTAATACCCAAATCCTCACAATCAAAAAAGTAGCTGCAAATATGTTTTTTCAGAACGTCTCGTCAGATGATTCCATTCAGAGTCCCTCTCTGTCCATAAATGTCTGACGTGGGATGTGTTGCACTGAGCCGGAACATTTCTGCAACAGCGACACCATCCAACCTCCTACTATCTCTTCTTCCAGGAGACTGAATGAAACGCTTATAATCAGATTTAAATTACTTTTCATCTCAAAATTAAAAAGTTTATATTTAAATATATTTGTCATGGCAAAAGGAAGCTTCCTCAGAAGAAGACTCCTATACCAAAAGATGTGTTTAGTTAACAATTAAAGAAAATATGACATTTTAAATGTCCTATGCTTTCTTATCATTCGGAATTACTTTGGAATAAAATACATCTTTACCTTTGATAATTATTTTAATTAAAAATAGGTTATTATACTGTACTCAGGTGGATGCACAATATGTTATTTTGAAGAAATACAAACACATAGACCCTGTCTCTCAATTAATGAAAACTCTTTATAAACTTTAGATACTCTTAAAAAAAAACTTTTGGACCTGACATCGGGGAAATTAAAGACAAAAAAAAGTAGAGAACACACGTTTACCAGCGTTTCCTGTAAAGAGAGAGCGAGAGAGAGAAAAAAAAGAGGTAAAGTGATTCAGTTGAGATGGAAAAAATCTGGCGGCAGTAATGTTGCTGTGCAGCGAGTGACTCAGAGTCTGTGTGTGGTATTCATGCCCTCCTTTCTCTTTTACAAAGGAGGAGTGGGGGGAATGAGACGGGATAGAAAGAAAGAGAGAAAGACGGGGACGGAGAGATGGAGAAAATGAGGGTGACAAAGAGGAACAACGGAAGAACAAGAAGAGAGTTGATGGAAGAGGAGGACCAGAAAAAAGAGAGAGAGAGAGAGAGAGAGAGAGAGAGAGAGAGAGAGAGAGAGAGCGCTGAGCGGTACTATGCTTGAGCAGTCCTTTTGACTGACAAGAGAAGGATTTGGGAGCCATTGTTGAGATCCCATTCCTCACTGTACCGGCCGACCTTATCAATTCAGGGTCATCCGGAACAATGCTCAACGCTCCCTTAAGTTCTCCCTCGTTGATGAGGCCGGTGTGAATAACAGAAAACACAGGTGTGAACACAGGAGTCATGAAGAAGTACAATAACCTCTGCACTCATGTGTTAATGGAAAAAATAAACTGTTATTTATTGCTTTGTTCCCACTTTGGCAAACATTTTGACCACTTTTTTCATGGGGTTCATTAACATTTTTCTTTTCTTTTATCTTATTTTGGTATCTATTGGATTTGGAGCTCTCTGGTTTCACCTTGTTAAGGCCCATGAGACTTATTGTGATTTTTGAATATGGGATTTCCAAATAAAATGTCATCGATTGATTATCGAATATTATATTATATATTATAGATATTTTGTTGGATATTATACTATCCAACTTTTGTTATTTCATACAGAATTTAAATCACTGATGCATTTTTGCCTCGTACAGTTTAGTGATTAAAACAATATAAGTATTGCCAAAT
Source organism: Pseudopleuronectes americanus (assembly GCA_038501795.1). Taxonomy (NCBI): domain Eukaryota; kingdom Metazoa; phylum Chordata; class Actinopteri; order Pleuronectiformes; family Pleuronectidae; genus Pseudopleuronectes; species Pseudopleuronectes americanus. The sequence continues at coordinate 16,447,657 of CM076717.1, read as the reverse complement.
TACGAAATCATGAAAATGTCATTAAACCGTGATATCACAGGTGAATAACCACCGGAATTTGAGGATTTAATCGTGAGAATAGAAACAGTCCAATCTCTATTCATACAGTAACACGGATTACCCCTCATTAATTTTAGATCAAACCCTGAATTTGTTATCATTCCTTCATACACTGTAAACGATTTATCCTCCAGGAGGACTCGACTGAAAAAAAAAGTCCACCTGTGCGACGGAGAGAAAGAAAAACCCTCTCCTCGGGTCACCAGACGTTTTTTTATTCATTACCAGCTATAAAGCCTGACAAAGAGAAGGCTTCTAGCCCTTCATCTGCCTCTTCACTCCCTCGCTCCCTCTCTCCCCTTCGACTCTTCACAGAGAACAGAGAAGGGGGAATCATTCAGTGGCTGAAAAGGTTAAAGTCTAGCCGGGGCCTGGAGCTCCTGCGTCTGCCGGGGGCACCTGAAGAGGGGCAAACATTTACCGGCAAAGAAAAGAGAGGGAGAGAGAAAAAAAAATCAACAGCCTGCCCGAGAGCTGCAGGGTCCAGGGTGAGTGGCGGTGTAGGGCCCTTGGAGAGTTTGTCTTGTAATTGAGTCAATTGTTGACCCCTGTTCAGTCGGCCTCGGCAAAACTTGGGGAAGGGGGGGAAAGGCCAGGCCGAATAATTAATGTCCTCTCTCCTTCTCTCCCTCTCGCTTTTCATCTATCCATCTTCTACTTCTCTTTACACCCCTCCCTTCACCTTCCCTTCTTCCCCGTTGTCTCTCGGGATAATTGTGCCGTGAGTCAAAGGCAGTCATTTTGGGTGGGGGGGGCTGTTCAGGGATCTGCTGAGGCTTACAATCTTCCTTTCACCCCAAATCTTTCTTACACTTCCCTCCCACCCCCTCCAGCACTCGCCCTCGCTTCTCTCCTGCATTCTCCTCCTTTTTCATTCCTCCTTTTGTTTGCACCGTGGGATGAATTTTAATCACTCCGCTCTCTACCTCCGATCCCAGTTCCCCCCCTCAGTCTTTCTCCCAGTCTGGCCACTCACTCCCTGTTTCCAACGTGTATACATCCCTCCGTCTCTCCTTACCACTCCTCCACCGATCAGCCCCTGAAAACCAGATATAGCCCTTTGATGACGAGAGGAAGGGATATTTGTCACTCCTGGTTTAGCACGGGCCAAATGTCTTTTAACGGGGACAGGGGCAGGCGAGAGAGAGGAGAAGAGAGATGGCGAGAACAACAAAAAGAGGGAGTTTTAGGGAGGGAGAGGGGACGTGGCAGGACAAAGACAGAAGGGTTGCATTCTGTTTGTGGAGAGCGATCATTTTTAAATGCCTCCTTCATTGGAGAACACTTTGTTTGCACAAGGGCTCTAGTGTGGTGCTCCTATTGTGGCGACTTATCCCGAGGGACAGTGTGAGCCGGGGACACTGTTGTCATTCACATTTCACACATTTACTAATTAGCAAGTGCCCTTAACAAGGAAAGAAATGCATTAATACAACCCTAAGTGAGAGTAAATGGAAATGATCACGAGAGGAGCGAGTTTAATATCGACTGAGATTAGCAGGTAAAAGAAGAGTCTAAAAGCTAAAAGCCACTGCAGCAAACACAAAGGTGTCCCGAGCAGCCAGACGGGGACACTTAATGATATTTTTTATTTTTTTACAAGGTCCCACAGTCCTTCCTCATTTCCTCTCCGCAGACCACAAGCGGTCAGGAGGAACATTTGTCCCGGGCTTACTGCTCACACCAGCTGAAAAGATTTACAACAGACACGAGAGGCTCAGACAACTCCTCAGTTCTTTATGGTGATGCCAGGCTATGGAGGCGTAATAAATTATGGAACAAGTTCATTAACACACACACGGTCGACTCGTGACCCCTGTGGCCTGGTTTCATGTACAGTGTGTTTGCAGAGGGAGGAAAAGCAACTTAAGTCATTTACAAATACGAGGCACGGATTTCCATTTCACGTTGCCTCCATTTTTTATACTTCTACTCCACTACATTTCAGAAGGAGTTTGTTTACTTTATCAATAATTACCCCCAGTATAATTTTATAACTGTATGTCTTTCTCTGCTCATAAAAAAACTTCTTTAAACTCAAACGTATTTTCGGATATATGTCATTTTCAAGTCTGAACAAGTTTAGTCCATTTTATTTTCTACGCTGGACCTTTTCGTAAACTCTTTATTTGACAGGAACACAGCGAGTCGGGGGATGAACGGCTCCACCAGCCCAGGACTGGAAACAAGAAGAAGCTGTTCCAGGCATTTGTTCCCATGTGGTATGTGTTAAAGCCATCCAGATATCCGTTTGACCTCTGTCTGTTCTTTAAGGTTAAGTGAGGATACAGTGTGTTTTGTAGATCTGTAAATAAATCATCTCCTAATATATTGAATTTTTTTGGATTAAAGCACTCTGCGACCGCTAATCTGATAAACCAATCATTATAACACAATAAAGGGGAAATTTTGAAAGGCAATTCGACATAATGTGTGCTTTTATTTCTATTTTGCTGATAATACACTTGGAATTTAAAAAGCTGAACTTTTATTTATAGAACATTTTAAATTATAGATCTTTTATAAATACTCCATTGTGGTAACTCACTGCTGCTGATTTTCAAATCAAGCCTCGGAACACTTCTGTCACGCCGTGTGTGTGTGTTAATGTGCACTTACATATCCAGACACAGATATCTGTTCACCTCTGTGTGGCATAACCTGGAGAGTGATAAGCACCACACACACACACACACGCACACAAACACACCGACACCCACACACTTTCCTCTGTTGTCACGCAGTGAGAGTCGAATCCTGACTGCCTCCCTCTCTCCCCTCCTCACTATCCGCAGCCCTCCTTGTGGAGTGTTTGTTAGGAAATCCTGAACAAACCGCAGCTGTTTGTTCTCTCTTTGTCAATGACGGGTTTTTATAGACTTCTACTATTGACAATTGCGCGACTCCTGTTGGCCTCACACAAGCTGGATAACGCTGTGCAAATAGGTGTATGTACACACACACACACACACACATTCACAGTCTGTCCGAAACACGCTCACAACCTGCGTCCGATTCACCCCGTGCACACTGTGGGGGGAATTGATACAAAAGAGAATTATTCTCCTTGTATCAATGCAAATAGATGTAAAAGCTACAGTTAAACAAAAAAGTACAAAACCATAGGTGTTGTAACGCTGCCACACAAGACAGCACGTGTCTGGTTGCACTGGAATCGCACTGCAGAGATATTGTACCATTCAACTATAAGAGCATCAGGGAGGTTGAACACTGACTTTGAGGGCGCTGACGCCTGAATCACAAGCTACATCCACACTTCCATGTTTTCTTTTGAAAATGAAAACAATCTCCACACCACTGCAGCGTTCTGGCTCCATATCAGCTTTAATCCCATACTAACATGTCTGAGAACACCGATATTCATGGGACCACTTGTGTACACTGGATATGCTGGAGCCAGTGTACACAGGAAGCAGACAGCAGTTGGCTGTTAGTTGCAGAAGGAACTATGCAACAAATAAGTATAGACATAGTCTGCAGAGTTCTGATTTTCTCTTCTTTGTGTATTAATTTCCAGCAGACTCGGGCACAGGAAGTGCAGTGCTGCCTCCCGCCGGTTAAAAACACATTTGGTCTTTGCCAGCAGAGACGATGTACGTGTTTATTTGCACACGGAGCCGGGACGTGAGATCCGATTCCATCGGTCATTCTGAGCACATGTGGAGACACATTCTGCTGCCAGGTGTGAACTGACATACTCTTAGCTTGTGATCGGCTCACCCCGGACGCATGTTAATGTCAGGTACGAACGGGGCCTCAGAGCGAAAATAGAGCTGAATGGGGGAGATGAAGAGACAGAGGGTGCAAAGACAGTGACAGAAAGAGAGAGGGAGAGAGAATTAAAAAAACGGGAGCGGAGCAGAACCTCTCTGTCAATGGAGGAGATCATGGATGCCAGTAGGGGGCTCAGCCTTCAGCACAATAGACCTCCAGCTGAGCCAAGACCCCTAATACCCATACTCCTATTTCACACATCTTTTCAAAGCACCCACACAAGCCACATCCTCCTCCCCCTGCCCCGATCCTCTGGCCGTGCAGCGTGATTGCAGCTGGGTGACAATAGCGAGAAAACTCTCAGTGGTGCAAGTAGGGGCCATCCGGGGACTCACGCGGGGGCCATCAGGGGCCATCAGGACACCTTGTCTTTGTGTATTGGAAGACAATGGCTACATTTCAGGAACAGTAGTAAAAGCTTCCTCTGTCCTGGCAGGGAGCTGCTAAGAATGACAGGGGCATCAAGTGTCGGTGATAAATGGGTCATTATCATCTGATCTAAGGTGAAGTGTGGAGCTGATAATGAGTCTCTGTGTCAAAATCACAGTTGCCAGCCTGTTGTTCTGCCTCTCGAATGACTGTTGCAAGTGCCCGAGGACAATTGGTGTTAGTCAAAGTGAAGCTGCCTCCGAGCTAAAGGTGATTCTGACGACAAAATACACGGATCATGGAAGTAAATACAAAAAAAACTGCTTCAGGCTCAACTGCTACAAGGCTAAAATTTGGGTGATTTCCTTACTATTATAAATTCTGCTACTTAAACATTAAAATAATTATTGCTGACAATACTTATTAGAGTTCTTTGAGTGTTCTGGGTGTGATCTGGGCCGTGCAATGGCAGAGACATGCAAACATTTCTCTTCTGCCAAGAAACATCTTTTAAAAAAAAACAACGAATCACTGGGAGTGGGGAGGAAAAATATACCTCAACATCCTGGGCAGCTCCGAGGGAATTCTGGCTCAGAACCAACAAATAGAAAACGGTTGAAGAAGGCCGGACTTTGTGGAGCAGTAGTGTACGGTGCATAGTGATGGGTGTTAGGTAACCAAAAAAATGGTTTACATTGGCAGATGTGGCTAGTTTGTGAATAAAGTCTGTTTTTCTTTTACACCAAGCTGTTAGGATACCGTAGGAATTCAAATTTTATATGGGAAGGCATTTTCTTCCCCTGCAAATTGGGTTGTGTTTAAGTTTGTTTGTCTGTTATTTAGCAAGATTATGCAAAAACTACTGGACAGATTACTGCAACGCTTTAACTTTTAATACGGATGTTAGATGTAGTTTTTTTTACATTTTAATTATTGAATTTTCAGAGAATGATTAATGGAGCTTTATGAAAAACCAGGCACATTTAGGGGATATTTATATATATATAAAGAAAAGCACATTAGAATCTACGTCTAGTGATTTTAATACAGGGTTTCATAAGGGGACTGTTGGGCCTTGCGTTCTCTGACTGCAATTTTAGTTTCTAATAAAGTTAAAAGTATGAAAGCATTTGCAGTTTCATTTCCGAGGAGCTCATGGCATCAGTATCCTTAGAGCGACTCACCCTCAGTCACCTATAGCTTAGCTCCACCAGCCTCTCAGCCCAGCTACTGGTCTCGACTCGAGCGGACCCCCCTCCTCCATTTACAAGGCCCTTCAGTTGCCGGCCGGTTGCTAGACAATGTGCTTGGTTACGCGGGTTATGTAAAGACCCTCCTGCACACAAAAGCCAATGTGGGCGCCTGTTATGTGCAGCTCTTCAGAGCCCCGGGTCAGTTAGCAGAAGAGCTCTGGCGCTAACACTCCAAGTTAAAAACGTTTGCTCTTCAGCGTGTTTACTGAGAGGAGAGGAAGATGAGAGGAGAAACCAGTGAATTATCTTCCACTCGCTAATTTGACTTCCCCCCAGCTCCAAAACTCCACTTGGCTGAGGTTAAACCAACTCTCTTGTTGACCTGAGGGTCTATTACAGTTTGTGTAAGGAAAGGTGAGCGTGTGAAAGTATATGCATGTGTTCGTATTGAGGGCGTAACATTTCAACAATCCACAACTTGATTCAGACCTCGGACTTTGATTTGTGAGCCACACAGATGACTAAAAGGTTTCCACACTAACTTCAAACTTTGCGTGTGTGATCAGACACTCAGGAAAGGAACCAGAATAGTTATCTGGCATATAAAGATATAAGATTATAAAAAGGAAAACATATGTTAGAAAGTTGCAGTACGCACATGAAGAGTAGTGGCAGTGTAGAGGCATTTTTAGATGGTTTTAGTTAAATGTTTAAGTCTTATTTAAAGAGCTGTAATAAATATTTGTTATAAACGTTTATTTTTTTCAGTAAAAAACTAGGATGATTTGTATAAACAATGTTTTATTTTCGTTGTCGACGAAATTCACTTTCTGCCATACCTCTTTACCCCATGGATCAAATTATGAATCTCATGAATATCTGTTAAAATGGTTCTAGCAGGTGTAAAATTAGTTTTAAATACAGTGAACCTCCAATTGGAGAAACACAACATGTGTGTGTGCACATGGTGACACAGACACCCAGAGGCCTCCAGGCATCGACATGGTGGTAAACCACACACCTCAGACGCACCACCAGTCTGCTCTGATGGCCGACCAGCAGGGGAAGACGTGCTCAGGTGAAAGTGAGCAGCTGTATGTGTAAACACTTCAAAGTGAAGACACACGGAAAAACACATAGATCATGGTTTTATACCACAAACTGTGGATCAAACATATGAATATCCAAAGTACATTTTTAACATTTATCAGTCCATCAGGAATTAGCCTGAGTAACGTCTCTTAGAAACCAGCTATCTCTAACAACCAGCTATCTCTAACAATTTTTTTTGTTGCCAATAGACATTTTAATGGTTCATGTACATATTTTTTTAATCATTTAAATGCTTATCACACCGGATCCTTTTTTTTGCTCTTCATTTTGATCAAACACAAGTCATGTTGTAGTTTAAACGATCTGAACACAAGAATTTAACACATTGTGTTTACAAGGTCCATGTTTTTCCACATTACGATTTCAAAGCACATGATCACATCAAAGGCAGAACAATGACTTCACAACTCTGTGAATGGGACCTTCCGAGGAATGCACGTGAATGCACAGAGAGAAAACAACTCTAATAAATATTATCTGATGGGAAAACTGCCTCTTTACAATGCTAAGTCTTAGCAATATAAAATCCCCATTTTCATTTCCTCTCTGTCTCCAGAAAACTCCATCTGTGAGCTGTTGTCTTCTTTTTTTTTGCGGGAACACACACACTTTTCCTGTGTTTATCTCCAGCTGAATGAACAGTTTGACACTAATAAATAGCACCGGTGATGTGCAAGTATCGCGTTTACGTACTGTTTATTTGTCCTTTGCAACAAGAGATAGTGAATGTTTTGCAGCCTTTTACATTTCGGAGACTTTCCGCTGCCATCCCCGAGAAAAAGCTCATACACAAAGTTGTGTTTAGGCAACCTGAGGTGAACCTGGTCGGCGGTGAACTCCTGCTAATTGAATTTTTTCACCACGTCCTAGACAGTTACCTCCACCCACAGAGAGAAAGCACTTGTATCTCTGCACATCTAAACACACACACACACGCACACACACACACCCACAGGAAGACGACCAATAGACACATGGGCCCTTACATGCGTGCACTCACTCTGACACCCAGTCAGCCTCACACAAACTTAGTCTGACAAGCCGGAACATGTGTGACAGGGCTCATTGGTTGGAAGCAGACATCCCTGTGCCCCGAGGCTTGGCTCTATCCCACAGGAAGCTGGAGTGTGAGCTGGGACACACAAGACATGGTGGGGCCTGTGGGAGGGGGTCGAGGGGTGAAGGGGTGGAGGGGTGCACAAGGACTCGGCTCGCCATCAGCTGTAACAGTTATGCTTGTGTATTCGTGTTACTTAAATGCTGATTATAAGAAAGAGATGTGCAAAAAATGCATGAGACGGGCATCTGACACATGAGGTAGAACTATCCAGACTTTTTTAAGAGTCTAGGCACTGCAGTCCCCTCATGAAACCACATCTAAATTCACTAGATCCACATTATTGCTTGGATCAGCACGAAATTGCACACCCTCATATATATATTGGTTCCCTAAATAACAATAACAATACATTTTTTAAACATATTGATATGTAGTGATATTTACTTTTACCAATGAGTTAATTTTTACATTACTATTTGTTTGTCTGTCAGCAGGATTACTCAAAAACTACTTGACAGAGTTTCATGAAATTATTTGTAGGTATAAACGAAGGAATTCTGAATTTTGGCAAGATTTTGGCACTCACCGAATCCCCTTCTTAGTCCTTTTTGGCCGGAGGGGCTCATGTTAAAAAAAGGCTCAATGAACTTGCTCGCTCAAACTTCTTCAAGCCCAACAATTCACATTTAGACCAATCACATCACAGAACCTGACACATGCAGCATAACAAGGGACCAACAACTTTTGGTAATCATCAACAACTTACTTCCTTGCTCAACCTCCCCATCCGGGACCGTTCGCCCACTGTAAGCCAGGGCACATGCACACAACACTTAACATGCACACAGACACATTGACATCCACTAAACTTACAAGTGCTCACCACATTTCTGCTCCACAGCTGCTGGAGAAGACAAGGGTCGATAAATAACTCCTCTGGGATCCTGTGGGTTTTCAGAGTTTGAAACTTTGAACATCCAGCGATTGTTCTCCGCAGCATAACAAATTTCCGTTCTTTCCCAAAATGAAGTGCTGCTCTGACCACACTGAGAACTCAGAGACAGTACGAATCTGTCCACCTGTCAGCACACCAGGGCTCTTTAATGGACTACAGGTGCCAGCTACTAAGGGCCAATAAAGAGGTGCAGAACAACTGCCTGTCCCGGCCTGAATGGGAATAGCAAGAACAGACTGATGGACAAGAGAAGGTTGAACTGCTGGGGAAACAATCAGCCGTCGGGAAAGTCCGACAAAGTCACAACCTGCTGCAGAGTCGGCACATCGGGAGACAGAGTGGATTTGTGTTCATGGAAAGATTTCATCACATTGAGGATCGGGATTAGATCAATGGCTGAGAACAGTGTACAAGGTCCGAGCATTTCTTTTGATTAGAGATCAATCTACTGATAAAATTATAACCTAATCTTCACCCACTGTAACCAATATGTGACCATATGCAACAGAAAATTTTAAATTCTGAGTGGCTGTCAATATTTGTAAAACAGTATATTGAACCTCTCATGTATCATTTGTACTACAATGTAAATAAACTCTACTGCAAACACTCTGGAAGTTGTGTCCTGGTGCAATTGTAATTTCCACATCTTCTGCATATCAAATATCATCATCAAATTATTATCATATTCTTAAAAAAGTAGAGGTAAGATACCGCATTGTACGTGTACTGGTGTGTTTGGTTTTTGTGCTTTTACAACAAGAAATGTTAATTTGTGTAATTTCCTAATCACTTGATTCTGGCAGTTTAAACTAGGGACCCACTTTATAAAGTCTCTTTTAATGTGTGTTTTAATCAGGGGTTTATAGACCGTATAAAAGTATAATCACCCAGTTTCTGTGATGTATAGAGATCGTGATAAATCAAGTATGAACTACAATAGCACTCAGTAGAGTTCATACGCCCCTTATGAGACCACATGAAAATTCACAAGATCTGAATATTAATTTGTATCTGCAAACACTCATAAATATCACTCCCCTGAATATTCTCTGAGAAATCAAGGGAAACAATGAAGGATCTTCATGGGTTCTTCCTTTGGCCCCTACACAACATCGGCTGAGTAGTTTTTTCGTCACACTGCTAACTGACAATTAAAAAACGCAGACAAAAACCTACTCTCTTTGGCGGAGATAGTAAAGAAAGTACTATACACCCTGGCAGAGTTTCTCATCCATTCATTCTTACAGTTTCCCTTTTCTTGTGGTGGAACTGGGGCTTTTCCCATGATGCACTGTGGCAAAAGGCAGGGAACCACCCTGCATAGGTCGCCAGTCCGTCACAGAGCGAACACACAGCGCTGGCGGCTCTGTGTGAAAAGAAGAGTGAGCGTGGATCCCTGTTGACCCTCTGTGTATTCAGCTGAGTCTGGTCCCATAAGCCTGGCATAAATGCCCAGCGTGGTACCTCCATGCTCCCCTGTGGTCCAAAGAGCGAGCGGCTCCCTCTCACAGCCTCACTCCTTTCACTGTACCCTGGCCTCTCTCACCCGCAGAAACACAGTGTCTCTCCCCCGCCACTTACTCTTCCGTTGTCTCACGCTCTGCCCAAACTTCTGGGAGCAGGTGCACTACTGTCGGAGCTCCTGTCCCACAGACCTCACGTTCATGAAGACAGCAACATGGACAAGAGGAGCATCAGAAGAAAGAAGTACAGGAGGAGGAGGAGGAGGAGGAGGAGGAGGAGGACAACAACTCCGGACCTGAAAAAACAACAGCTGCGACAGCCGCATTGTCATTCCAACATTTGCTTCATGCTGAGTGCAGCAGCAGGTCAGTTCACGGCATGGGAACCGCAGAACTAATCCCGTTTTGCATCCTCGCCTGCACCATATTGCATCCACAACGTTCAGCATGAGTAAAATATTATTTAGAGGAGTGTTTATTTTGCAGCGCTGCAACTATTTTTAGATTATTCAGCAGCGGGGCGTGCAGAAAGATAAGCAGCGGCCATTACAATAATCGAATCATGGTTCACTTTTTTCCAGCTCCTTTCAGCCTCTTAAATGTAATGATTAATAAATGAGATAAATGTTTGTAAAACTGAATATCTTCGAACTGTTGGTTAGACAGAAAGTGAATTGAAGGTGTCACCATGGGAAATTATGACAAATCTTTCACTATTTTGGATGTTTGTTCCCTCAACACAATCACAATCAAATAAAATTGATTTAACATTGGAATATCTCCTAAAATGTTCCACACATTTGGGTCTTGACGTTCTCTAGACTTCACTTAAAAAGAAATCTCCAGAGAGTTGACGTGAGGGGTGGCGACTGGGTAAAACAGGCAGGCAGAAGGACATGATGCATATTCAGCTGCAGAAGTCACATGTTTGACATGTTTACACCAGTGTCAGCTCTTAACAGCGAATTCCCTTGTCTTTCCAAGCTGACATCTTCATGTCTTTTTAATGCTTTATATTTTTATAATTTTGTTTTCTGTTTTGCATCTTTCGCATGTTACATAAGGTCCAACTCGCTTGACTCTGACATTTGCCTTGTCCCAATCAGCCCCACTTGATAGTTTTAGCATACTATTAGGAGTTCAGTTCATGTCTGGAAGCAACTTCAGTAAACGTGAACCTATCTGAACTCTAAGAATAAAAAACTGCGATCTGATCATTTGGTAGATCCAGTTTGGCTAATAGGCATTTTAAATGTGTTTACTTTCTCTCCTATGGTGCTGGAACCCGGTGGTGACCACACATTCCACAGGAACAGAAGCTCCCCTCAGCAGAGCCTGCGTGGTGTGAAACTCTCCACGGCCATCGCACCTGCAGCCGTCCAGTCACAACACGTAGGTGAGCCCAACTCCTGCTCCTCTCTCCTGGGGAAACGACCTGCAGGGAGCTTTGTGTGTGGCCAAAAACAGGGGCTATGCTGAAAAGTGACGTGACAACAAACTGTCCCCAGTGTTTGACTGACAGCTGCTCTGACACGTCACTTCGAGAAGAACATTTACTCAAAGGACAATCACACGTTCTCCTCATCGTAACCGTGGAAATACAATACACTATGTGGCTTTTTCACCTTGGTCCTCTCCTATACACAGGAGGCCATGTTTCATGTGTCACCCCACACGCTGTAATCATGTGTGTCTCAGAGTCCTTCTTTTACTGGTTCTCTTTTTGTTAGTTATTGGCGAACAGGAAATGTCGCCCCTCCTCGTGTAATTAATGGGAACAATTATGTAATTGACGAGTGGTCTGCAGTTCGCTGCAAATAGGACCAGATGTCCCAGGAGGCCTGCCAGTCGAGGAGCTCCGTGGTCCTGATCACTTACAGTGGGGTCAGAGCCCGTACCAAGACCCCACTCGCCCCCACGCTGTTACCCAGACCCTCTTTTCTTTCTCTTGTAAATAAAGACTTAATGGTTTACAAGCCTTCCAATAACCGTAATACCTTCAGAGTGAATTAGCTCGCAGAGCCACCAGACACACAGGCTGGAAGGAACCGAGACTGCTGGGAATGGGAAGAAGAGGAAGAGGAAGAAGAAGAAGAAGAAGAAGAAGAAGAAGAAGAAGAAGAAGAAGAAGAAGAAGAAGAAGAAGAAGAAGAAGAAGAAGAAGAAGAAGAAGAAGAAGAAGAAGAAGAAGAAGAAGAAGAAGAAGCAACACACCCATATGCATTTCTCGTCTTTACATAAATAGAGGATTTTTTTGTCTTGAGTTTTTTTTTAAAGATACACATTTCTTGTGATTAAAGCCGTTTTCATGCAATTACTTGTTTACTTCCCTCATTTTGTTGTAGTTTATGTGGTGTGTGTGTGTGTGTGTGTCTATGTGTGTGTCTGTGTGTGTGTGTTTTTGTGTGTGGATGTGTCAGCACATAATCATGGTGAACCAAACTCTAAATTTCAAGTTAAGATTACTGCTCTGCTGAAAGCTGATTTACATGCTGCTGATGTCATCGCTCTCTGTGCAGTCGGGCCTGTGCTGCCGCTGCTGAGGCAGAAAAAACCTCCCTGTCTTCAGAAGTTTGAGAAACTCAACACTACACAGGTCCTTCAGTGCAGCAGGACCCGACAGGAGGAAGAACTCAAACTAATCCTAACCCTAATTAAACAAGGTGAATTCAATTTTTACAAGACTTTATGGAAGGACAGTCGAGGAAGGAGGAAGATTAGGGTTAGGTGCCAGCATCTGCTGCCAATGGAACACTGGTTTCCTACACAGCCGGTATCTATACTGAACTCACTCACGATGATTTTAGTTCCTGAGCTATGTGCTGAAATAGTTGTCCTGCTTACAGGCAACACAAACATCCCCTACGTGTCTAGTTTACACATTCATACATGGCTCAGGCAGCACGTAATGTTAGCCTGCAGTAAGTTAGAAGCGACCTCAAACTCGAGTCGACACAATGTGGCTGTGTCATGTGAAATGATTCAAACACTGGGACGAGCTGCATATGTCCGAAAATTACATTATTTTGTCGCGTAAATTTGTTTGCAGATTTTTGTGTGTATTTATATTTTTATAGTTTTTTATACTTTCAACTATTAACAGTTAGTTTGTTCAATTTCAACTTGCAACAATAAAAAGGACATGCTTATCGTCAACCATTTGTTTTGTACCTTTTTTTTTAAGAAAAGGTTCTTGCACCATTTAGGCACCGGTACCATATGAAAGCATCAATTTAGCACTGATATCGGTAAAAACCCAAATTATACTAAACCCTGAACAGGACTTTTTATATTTACTGGGCCTTTCCACCATGAGCAGCTTATATATCGAGGCCTGAATCTCCGCCCGTGGAAAAACAGGTCTCGATGGCTGCTTGTTGAGTGAGCTGCTCTCCTTCATCCTAAACATCAGGGAATCTACTCGAAGGCTAGATGTGGGCCCGGATCTTTCTCATGCTGAGCAAAACAAACAGTCATTGCTGGCACGAAATACAGAGGAGCCAGAATTACGCCTTATCTGATCCAAGCTTTTGGGTAGAGACGTGAATTGGCTTTGTCGCTCCTCCAGTACAAACTACTTCTGAGAGGAAATCAGTTTAACCCTGGAATTTCATCAAACTTAATATAAAGTGTCATTATTTGGAGAAAAAAAAAGAAAACTGGAAAATACCATGATAATTTCTCGCTTATGTTGCAGCTTCCAGCCACATTCCAGTAAAAAACAAGAAAGGCGTCATTAAAAAATGAGAAACACTATCTAGCTAGAGCGCGCCGAGGTTGCTCAACAAGCGAGGTTCAGTCGGCCAGGCCAGGGGCAGGCAGTCAGGACGACTTGAGTTGTAAATGTGTTCCAGCAGGAAAAGCCAAGCTGCACAGCGAGGCGAGCAGTCTGGAGTCGGCAACTTTCCCCTGCTCCAGCTAGCGCACCGCCCTCCCTGCAGCCCACCCAAGAAGCAGCCCATGGGCATAAATTTGAGAGCCTGACTCGCTGCGGATTTAAAACAATCTGCATCTCTCTCTCCCTCCCTCTCTCTCTCTCTCTCTCTCTTCCTCACTCCTCCACATACACTATGAAATGTTTCTCTCATTCACCCTTTTACTCTCTTTTGCTCTGTTTGACTTTCCACCAAATTCCACTGTTAATGAAAATGGAAAGTTCTTTCTCATACTCTGCCAGCAATGTTATTTTTCTAACAGCTTAATTAAGTTTGCAAATATGCAGCAAATGCAGTGGAACTGTACTTTTTCTGTAGAACTGTACAGTTCTGTTCATAAAGGATTCCCAGACCTCGCCCCCTTAAATCAGGCAGCACAGCCTTGTCAAGTTAATTATATCTTACATCTTCCAATAGTTTGCCGAGGCGAATTATTTTCTCGATAACAACTTCGATACAAAGACGACTTGCTAGTTTCCGTGTATGTTTTATTGCAGTGGACCACCGGGAGAAGAGCTGTAAACAATATTTGATGCTGCAGAAGAAAAACGTCTAGTTGGTTCACTTCGGTTTGGGCGATCACAAAAACCGACTAAACAAGCAAACCTCATCACTCCTGGTAATCACGTCCTGTACAGTTTGGTTTTTTTGAATTGAGGATTTATTTGTTTGTTTCTGCTCGGAAAGAAACTCAACAGACAAAGGTGCAGTTTTCTCTGAATCACCAGCGAGTCCGTGACGAGCCTGATGAAAGCGGCGTGTGGACTGAACGTCATGTCGGTTCCGCTGTAGTAAATATGAGTCTGTTTGACTGAGGGCGCCTTTACCTTTGACCCACAGCAGATTGATGTCAGTGTATCGGTGACGGCTCGGCCTGCATTTGGCCTGCAACCGTAGTAACTCATGCCACGCTGGTACGTCCATGCATGCGGGCCGACTTCCTGTCGGGGCATCTGATCTGGTTAACGTGGCACCAGCAAGCCAGCAAGGCAGCTTCTCACCACTGTCCCTTTACTCGCAGAGCAGGCGAACCAGAATAGAAGGAGGACGCAGAGGAAGAGCGGGAGGAGAAAGAATGACAGAGCTGAGAGAAAACGAAGGAGGGATATTTATAGAGACCTGGAAGAGAAGTAACAAAAGGAGGCGCGGGAGATGAAGAGAAATAAATTTCATCTTTCTTTGTGGGTCTAGAAGGAAAAACAGCTCCTTTTTCATAAATATACAGAATGAAGCAACAATACAACTGTGGTTTGGGTAATCCTTTGTTTAAAATGTTGTTTTTGTAACACATTGAAGTCCTCACTCATACATCAAAACATCTATGGTTGAGCTGAGTTTAACTCCGTTTACTCCCTTTTCTAGTTCTTATTACAGAGTTTATGATTGTGAGAATTTGCCTGTGCTCCTTTCCTCGTTTTGACCTTGACTAGATCTCAACATGGTCACAGTGTTACCGTTAATTCAGTCATGTACTAAGTTTGGGTTTAAAAACTCAATACCTTTTGAGTTCTGTGTGAAATGTGTCAGTAACTTTGAAGAGTGAAAATGGTCAGAAATCCAAACTTGGGCTCAAATGCTTGGACAAAGTCCTGTCAACTCTGATCCAAATCGAACTCATATTGTTAAAAATATATTTTGTTCAGCTAAAGTAATTTATTATTAAAACTCTATTGTTAAAGCAGGACGAAGAAAGGGTTCAACTTGTGAATATCAGGCAAAGTAATGCTGCTTTCGAACATGCACTGAACTCTGCACAATTTCCTGACACTTTCCAGCAGGGCTGCATGTGAGAACACAAATATTGCTCCAGACATTTACCGGAACCTTTTCAGACTCAGAACATGTCTTGAAAATTCAGAGCAAGCAAGTGGGCGGGTTGATGGAGGAATTCAAATATCTCAGGATGAAAAGAGGAGCCATTTACGCAGAGGATTAGAAGACGCAGGCAAAGAAGTCAACTTGGAAAGATGATGAGGAGAAAGTAGTTCTCCATATGTGAAAGATAAACTCCAGAAACCTTTGCTGGAGACAGGTTTGAAAACTGATTTTGGTAAAGCTGAGTCGATACCAAAATCTACTGCTATGAGCCTTCATGTGCAGTTATATGTTGATGCATGATTGGTTCATACATGCTATTCTGATAAATATCTATACTGCCTGTATATATATTAAGGAGAGTGTGGTATGTGAAGCTGAGAGTAGCCAGTGAACATCTGCCAAGCCAAGATTTTCAGGCTGCTATCTCATCTCAGATAAGAGCGTTGTTGTCCAGAAGCCTCATCATAAACACACGCAACATGAAAATGCCTCAAAACTCTCCCTCTGTCTCTCTCTCTCTCTCTCTCGCTCACTAAATGGACGTCAGAAATCATCATTCCAGCAGGAAGATGTAATGGCTTATTACATAAAATGGTGCCGGAAATTCTGTGACTGACGTGCACACTCGCTTCTTCACAGGCAGATATTAAAATAAGAGATTGCAGTGTTTGTTGGAGAGGGAAGAGAGAAGAAGGAGTTATTTAATCCGGAGCAACGTTTCACCCAGATGTTTAATTCCCTTCTGTGTGTTGCAAAATCTCATTGCATCACACCCACATTGTATCACCTGTCACACTGATCTTTCCCTGCTTAGCATCAGAGAAACCTCTGACCGACAGCTTTTAGTTTTCTTCCTTTGGTGACGTCCTCCAGGTAGACGTCACAGGAACGCAGGCGGTGAGGAGGGAGACGTCCAGACACCGTGTTTTAACTCCACTGATGATGGCAGCACCCGAATGCACCGTGGCTATGGCAACCTGGTGAAATAATAAACACCGCCTCCTCTTCGCTTTCTGCCCGCCAGGACGGCATGCCGTGACTCACCGGTGGCTGAGAACACACACATTGAAACGAACACATGGCCAAACACACACACACACACACACACACACACACTCACTCCTGCACACATGTACCTCCATACATACAGCTAAAAGAAACTGGCAAGAATATAAATACTCAGTGAATTAACCTGAAGACATAAACACACACAAACGCACACTTGCAAATAAATCAACTATTCAGTCAGCAGGGGGTTTCAATCCTATACAACAGATTGATTCAGTCATCATTCACGCCCATATTAGAACTGCAACAGTTCAGCATCTCTTTTCAACTTGATATCTGAATTTCCAGAATCACGTTCATCTGTTTTCTGCTATTAATGTTTCGCCCTGATCATCCACAGCTGATCAACATCTTTAATACAAAAGGTAGATACGTTTTGAGTCCCATTAAAGAAAGATTAATCATTAGATAAACACCAAACTGCCACAATATAAGAGACAGGCTGTTGGTACGTTGTTGTGTTACAGTGGGAAATGAAAAAGTAACAGTGTGGGTTGTTTGCGAATACGAACACTGCTCACAGTCTCACCTGGTCCCTATTAGCACCAGTCTGATTTCTAATGTCAACCACATGAAACGATCGCTAACAATGAACATGCCTTACTGCTGCACACACACACACACACACACACACACACACACACACACACACACACGCGCGCAAATGTATCAAAAACTGCCACCCTCATTCAAAGAAGAAGGAGGGACAATGGCTAATGGATCAGCTCTGCCTTTCATGCCTCTCACTGTCAGCGACGTGCTTAAACCTACATCACACACATACACATATGTTCCCTCAGGCAGCGGCTCCCACTGAAACACTGCATTTACTGTCAAGTACAACCTCCAGCTCCCTTTGTGCTGCCTGTTGTGCCACACACGACCTTCTCATCTGGTGTTATTGCAAGGGGTTGAACCACTGTGGGCTCAGGCTTTACACCCATGCATCCATACAGTAGCCTGTATATGTTTTAGGTTTAAACGGCATATTAACAGTAAAAACATCTCCATCCAGACGGGTGTTTCAAGTCCGTATCTGAAATTATCTTCATCTGTACGTTATGACACCGGTCTGACGACGAGGTGGAACTGTTACTGGTGTAGACGTATTGTTAGAGACATGTTGCATTTGCCGCTGGTGAACCAATCAGATAGCAAAGAAGGCTTTTTCCAATCCATACTTCAACGTAGGCCTGGAGTTTTTCCAAGTTTGCCAAACTTCTCAGTTTTCTCCGTTCCAGCACCCCAGATGAATGTGGACTCAAGGTATCAACACTGATGTGCTTTAAATCTAAATTGTAGAAGTGTGGATGCAGCCCCAGCCATTAACTACACCACGCATTTCCATTTGCATGCATTTTCCAGTAGAGTGGTAAGGTGCGATATCCTGATTGAAGTCAACCCTCCGTCTCATCACATCAAGGCCAGACTTACACTGAGGTAAAGTGAGACGTCCTCGGATGGAGAGACTTCAAGTGGGCAGCCGACCTAATAAACTTTACACGTTCTAATGAGGGAACAGCTGAGAGACTCTGCGGCACAATGAAAATACAACTTACTGAGACACGTGCATTTCTAAAATTAGAAAAACAGCTGCAACTTGCAAATTGATTCATCGATCCAGCGTTTGCTCTGATGGAAAAAAGTGTAAAGGTGGAAATAGAAACCTGTTGTGATCTCTGCTGCAGAAATGTGTCTGATGCAACTGGTGGGAAAAACACCAATTGCCCATGAACAATCATATTTCCCATGACTACAACATTAGCCTTTGCTATTATGTGTGCCTTTTGGCTAATGCAATTCAAGTGTGTAATGCCTTTGCCCCCTTGTGTCAGCGCACTTCTTAAGAACGCCCCCTTCCTCAATTCCTCTGCCTCATTTCAGCATCATTTCATGTTTTAAATGTTGTTCAATGGAGATGGGTTCCTCCACATGGGATCGCGTGAAATCATCAGTGTGGTGTGACAGAACACTGAATAAAGACTATTTTGCATACATGTTGATTGTGGCTTCTCGTGGGGACATTCAGACGACTCCAAAGGGATGAAGTTTGGCTCAGTAATAACCAAAACAACCGTGACCAAAATCAATTCACCCTGGTCTCCGGGAACAATCACCATGTCAATGAACGACAACACACACACAAAGTGAAATAAAGCTTTGCGGGGATGCAAGATCACCCGCTGAACCAAAATAACCTTCAAATACCAGAGACCCTGACATGAGCAAGATGAGGTCTCTCCGTGTGCCTTGAAGTACGAGAACTGGGAGATAAAGGGAGAGAAGACTAGCAGAGGATAAAGACAGAGAAGGAGTGAGTGTGTCTGTGTGTGTGTGTGTCTTCGCTCATGTGTCCTTTGGAGCATCCCCAGGCCTCTTCTCTGTGGCCGGAGCTGCCGACCGGCCCGGCGCTGTGAGCCTACGTGGTTTTAGCCGGGGCCGGCACAGACAGACAGCTGCTATTAAACCCTGATTGTTTCAGGTTCACAGGGTGTGAAAGGGCCTGATTGAGGGGCTGTGATCCCAGTGAGGGTGGTCTTTCTCTCTCTCCCTGTCTCCCTCCCCCCTAGCCTCCCTCTTTCTAGAAGGTGGGAGGAGGGTGTTTAGGAGGATGGGGAGGAGTGTTTTGTGGGTTGGGGGGGGGGTTGCAGGCATCACGTGACGCGTGTTTCTTGCTGAGCAGACCAAAATGGAATCTGGACAAAAACACACCACTTGTTGCTGCCTGCCTCTGTGTGTGTGTCACGTGATCCGACGGGCGGCGGTGCCAGCACAGAAATTAAACACGCCGTCCAGATAATTAATGCCAGAGGAGGAGTCCGTGTTCAGATGTTTCTACATTCATGCATTCCACTAACGACTCTCATCAGATTAACACAAGAGCACCAATTACACACACAATCCGAATCCTCTCTGTTTTTACCGACCTCAAAGACGGAGGAATCCATCACACCGAATTGAACTGTATTCGGCCTGATAGGGACTTATCACTGCTCTGATAAGGCCGTGATAAGGCAGGTCAGTCCTCTCTTGTGACTGGCTGTTAAGAGGGACAGTTGCTTCCTGTATGGTCTATTTGTTTAAGAGCATTCCCATTAAGGAGCCTTTTGGCCTTAACACACTTGATAAAGAGCAGGGAGGGCGAGGAAGCTCCCCTGCAGAGCTTTTCACGTGTGGCCAGAGGACAAGTGCACGCTCCTCGTTCTGCCCCGCATGCATTCACCTTGAGACGAGTCTCTCTGCAATTGATTACATTCAAAAAGCCAAATCTATTCTGCACTTTAAATTTTAGCTTGATTATAAAATGAGACAAAATGTTGCAAACTGGTTTTCACATTCACATAAAGTCACTCTTTATACATATCTCGCCAAGTTAAGTGACATAAACG
Organism: Pseudopleuronectes americanus; assembly: GCA_038501795.1. NCBI lineage: Eukaryota > Metazoa > Chordata > Actinopteri > Pleuronectiformes > Pleuronectidae > Pseudopleuronectes > Pseudopleuronectes americanus. Next base: position 16,427,436 of record CM076717.1, on the reverse strand, counting down.
AGCTATAACCAACTTTCACAAAATAGCAACACCTCCAACTTTATTTAATTCTTCAACTTCCGATGCATTAAATTTCTAAGATTAAAAATAACGTGATCGTTTTATCACAATGTTGTCTTTCCCTCTCATGTTTTTTGGAGATCTACTTAAGACCCTTGTAATTACACTCTTTCTATGTGTGTGCGTGTGTGTGTGTGTGTGTGCGTCTGTGCAAATACTGTTTAGAAAAGTTGTAGGTCTGTGTGCTTAGCACTTCTCAATGTCACTTTGGAATAAATAAGTGTTTGGCTACTCCATTGAATCCAGTGTTGACGCTCTTCAGTCCAGGGCCACTACATGAAGCCTGCAGCAGCCTAATCTTTGCACATTAACAGCTACAGTCACCTCTTACTCAGACAATTAAACCCAATAATCTGTCGCAGATTAGACGTAGATTATGGAAAGAAAGACTTTGATATAATGCATAAATAATCAGCCAAAACATTTCAATAAGCTCAAACATTGATCGTGCACATTGTGGGTTATTTACAGGAGCTTTTCACTCCCGGAGCCTCGACCCCACAGTCCTCTGTGGTGCTGTTGTTGTTGTTTGGTGGGTGTCCTGACAGAAACTCACATTTGGAAAAGATATTGGCACCTCAGGCATTCCAGGTTACAAGAAACAGCTGTTCTTGGGGCGGCCTTGCCACCATTATGTGTGCCAGAGGCTTTTAAAATGTGCTGCAAGTCAGACCCCCGAAAAGAAAGAGTCAAACCTGAACACACGGAGGAGGTGGAGGTGGACAGACTTGCATTTAATGAGCTGTAAAGTCTGATTAACTTAACTTCCACGTGGACAGAAATAAGTGGACGATTTGCACTGAGGAGGAATCAAATGAGTCCACAAAATCACAAAGGCTGAAGTTAGTGGAAAGGATATCCTGCAGAATGAGTGGATTTTGGAGTGTTTGGAGGAAATGAAAAAGCCCAATTAGTCAATGCGTAAAAAGTTACGCACCATCACCTGGGGAGATGCAGCCAACAGAGCACTTCAAGAACACATTAGAAAGTTTCCTTTGCTTCAGAAAGTAGAGAAGTAATTCATAGAAACCCGAGCATTGACACCCAGCTTAACAAACAGGCTGGAGACTGGTTATTTTCACGGGGATCGGTCGTGATTTCAGGAGCGAACACAAATCATCATCAGCGCTTCTTACCTCAGGTTGACGCGGGGATATTCAGCATTAAACTTTGAGACGTGGTCCCACACACACACAGTCCCGGGCTGGAGGAGCTCAGCGGGTCCCAGGACTGAGAGAGACTGGGTTTCCAGTAAAGCCTCCCCTCTTTCTCCCCTCTCTCTCTCTCTCTCCCCTCTTTCTCCCCTCTTTTCTTTCTGGCACACGCACTCGGATGGAGATGGACCGGCTTCTTTTATCCTGCTTCAGAATCGCTTCTCCATGGCGTTTCCCCTCACATTCACTTCACGCAGACGGACGGTGACAAAACTGAACCCCATGTTCGGCCGTGGAGTCCCGCAAAGCGCCCTGGAGTTTGGCTGCACAGCCAATGCGGGAATGCGCACCCCCTTCTCCTCCCTCCCTCCCCCTCCCTCCCTTTCTCCACAGTCTGTGGACCACCCCGAAACAGGAAGTTCACTTTTTGTTTTTCTTAAGAAGAAGCTCCATGCTGCTGCAGTTTTCCCCTCACACCCAACACGCCCCACGTTATCCTCTCGGAGTGATACGTTACTTACACGTTTCTCTTTGCGCGTAATTATGAGAACATTTGTTGCGCCACGGATGAGTTATTTAAAGACATGAATGTGTGTATAAAACACTCGTAGGGACATGGCTGGGACTATATATAAAGATCGCCGTTATCTAGTCATTGGGATAATGTATCTATAAATGTTTTTGTTTACTTGAATGGTGTAACTTCATAGCAGCCTGTGGGACAGCGTGTGTGGCAGCAGCAGCTCAGTGTGTGTGGCAGCAGCAGCTCAGTGTGTGTGTGTGTGTGTGTGTGTGTGTGTGTTTGCGTGTGTGTGTGTGTGGATGCTGCGGATTGCTGCGCTTCGGTCCTCCACAAAACCTGGACCGGATCTCAGGATTAGGAGAGTCCAACACGGTATTGTGTGTTCTTCATTTGAATATCAGAGGCCAGAGAATGTGTACAAGTACACACAACAACAGTACTGTGTGTTCCTAATTTGGATATCACAGGTCAGAGAACATGTACAAGTATACACAACAACAGTACCTAGTGTACCTCATTCACTAATATAATATTTCAGTCATATTCCTGTTGACATTTTCTGATTTTCTGTTTCTGATGAGGACTTATGTCAGCATCACTTCCACTGCGTCAAATGTCTGACATTCCCGCAAGAATTTTTAAAACACAATTAGAAAAAGTTTAATGCACGACGCTCTCGCAAGTACTCTTTTGAGTGTGTACTTTCTAATTTGGCCAAAGTTAAAACTGCTTTTTATTGTTTACACACTAACCCAGTGCATGCGTCGTCAAGGCAACTGCTGCGTGTCGATACTACAAAATGCTGTAGGACATTATAATAAGACTAAGATGTCTATTTGTCGACATGACTCTACTATACTCCGCATGTTTTTATTCCAAATATGCTTATTCCAAGCGTGACCTTATTCAGGTTAAGGTGATCCGGACGTGCTGATGACATATCGGTGTCTCATTCAGACTAATTTCTTAAGGGGCTGAATATCAGAATATTGGCATTTGTGTAAATGGGTCTGTTGTTATGATTTGAAAAGAGACAGCTGTTAAAGTAACATCTAGAGTCTAAATGTCTGCTCTGAAAAAAGCCTTGTTTCATTCACTGAGATCAATAACGGCCACGGTCTGATCTATTTTTCCCTCCTGCTGTTTGGTGTTGTGTGTGTTGTGTTGGAGCCACAGTTACAATGATGGCACATGCTACGCTCTGTTGTTGCCGCACTGTAAGTTAATAGATCAGTGAATTATTGCCCTCTTGCTTGTTTTGCACTACCTCAGTGACTAATTGCTTGTGGTCGCTTGACTCGAATTCAAGCTCGTCCCAAGGTGAGGTTGTGTACTTTATGGTGTTTTGTGAAATGCAATAGCTCATCCCCAGTTTTCAGGCCCGTGCGTGATTCTTCTGCAGGCTGAGGTTGGATGTGGTTTGAGACATTAGCAGGCTCCAGTGTTATTACCACTGTCTGTGTTATTCATCACTCATTCTCTGTTTTGTTGTGTTTGCACCAAGCTGTTGTTTAAGTTTTAATATTGGCCCATAATATGAATGTTCCCACCAAATCTTCAAAGTAAAATGTAAAGGTGTCACGAAGAGATGTGGTTAATAATTGTTAAAGTTCCCCAGTTACAGCTTCTGCAGTTTGAGGTGGTAAAAGCAGTAAAGTAGCCTCCTGACGCAGAGCAAATGACGAGTGAATGTCTTTCAGCCAAACAGCTCAGTTAGACTCAGGTAATAAATCTACAGGCATGAAGGGGTTCCAGTTTAAATTAGCCATGAGTCAAAGTCTGAACAGTTGGTGACCTGAACCGCGGCTGGAGTCCATTGAGAACATACGGCCAGTGGTTAAACCAGATTTTGTCAATGAAAGTCGTGGGCTTAAGTCCCAGTATAGCTGCTGCAGGAGTAAAGCAGGAAAGTCCTGGATGTAAATCAGTGCACAGATGCTGGAAACATATGCTTCATCTGACTGCACAGAGAATCCAACACAGGCGTCACTCCAGATTATCAATGGGGAGGGATTATAAAGGTGAAGCAGCAAATCCCATAGAGTCTATGTATCGATGGATTTACTGGATTGTCTAAGAAATTTACTTTTGCTTTTTGCCAAAACTGCGAATTGTTTTCTATTTTGGGAATTTCTGAAACTTTTTTTCTCTTGTTAGAATTACAATTATATAATTTTTACAATGCACCATTTTCATCTAAACGTATAAATGCTGTTTTAGTTTCTTCACTTGTCAATCTTTTTCTATTTTGAAAATTTGATGCATATTTAACCTTTTCTCACCTTTACCTTTTCTAATTGTTTTATCTTTTTTATTCTGCCAAAACCATAACGATCTATTTGTGACCCTTTCTTAACAGGATGTTTGGTAACATCTACCAAAATACATTATATGGTCCAGTATAATAAAAGACATTCAAAATTGCAATAATAAAAATAATTCTAAAACCTAAAAGAATTGTCAAACTCGACTAGGATGAGGAGAGAACTCCCTTATATATGGCATTGTCTTTATTCAACAGTCAAAAGAAAAGTGTTGCATGGCTGCAGGGTGAAGGAGCGTCTAGGCTCAGAGTATTTAAGTCCACTGGAGGATACACAGGAACATGCATGTTAGCCAAATGAGAAGGAGAGAAAGCATCTGTCACTAAGAGGCTCTCTAAGAGGCTGGACATCATTCCCCCGTGCTGCAAAATCCACAAAATCTTTTACAGGATTTGTTTTTTCCATTGCAGATGGTCCTTTGCACATGCACTCTCTTTCCATTGGTCCAGGGTCTGACAGGGCTGCAGCTCTGCAGGTACTACAAATATGGGCTATCTGTAACTTCACCTCAGGCCCTTACACACACGGAGGAGAGTAAGAGGAGAGACTGCAGGGGATGAACAATGCTCAAGGAGGAGCAGGTCTGCATGGATGTTGTACATCTTCAGTCTCTGCTGGTGCAGAGGAGCTGCACAGGGACTACATGTGAGTAAAAGGATGCAAATTGATGTAGTGAAACTGCTGTTGCAATGCATGCACACATTCAAATATATATATTTTGCAGGGATGCTTGATATTTGCATATTGTATTTATGACGTATATACTGTATAAGTGAGTGGTTGCCATGGAGTATATGCTGCATCATGTTCTAGTATCTCTACCATGCAGTTGAATTGTGAGTTATAGAAAAGGTCAATAATTTATTCAATCAACACATTTATTAGTATCAACAGAAAGCAGGCAGCTGTAAATAATCATATTTTGCATTACATAAATACTTAAGGCCCAGGACAACTAACCACAGTTAAAAAGGCATGAAGGATATGAAATGGATGTATTTAATATGCAATAAAATACGTCTGTAGAGCTATGCACCAAAGTAATCAAAAATACATTATGTCTAATCAGAAAGACATTTTTATTGTTAATGTTCTTGGTGTAAATATCCCAGAGTTAGAAAATATAATCACGAGAAGCTAACTGTATAATGCTAATTAATTGAAAATTACATGGATTTAATTAGAGAATCCTTGATTTCCATCCCTGTATCTTATTTTCAAAACAAGGGGGGAATGTTACAATAATCACTAAATGATTTAAATCATATATATGGCCTGTAGTTTAGAATATGTGTAAATACTGATACTTCATGCAAATAAACACATTTAGATCGTTTGATATATTCTTTAGTTTGAGACATGCAGCTTTGTTTTTTGGAATTCCCAAAGTGAACTCACATTACTCTCAAAAATATCCATTTACCTGTTATTGTAGAATGTAGAAGATATTTGTTATAATGAAAACATATGGCCTTGATTGGTTATTATGTAGATTAGAGGGACCTTTTGCATCCAGGAAAAAAACAATAATGTTTAAACATAAAATTTTCATCCAAGTAAGGTTATATTTGGCGGAATAAAATGTATTTTTAAATGTAGCTCTTTGTAATAATGATTAGAACTGAATAACATCAAGCAGGACTATCAAGTGTACACTATAAATGGAAAGTTAGTTTCCAGTAGTTTGATTCACAGCATTATCTGATCATAGTACTACCACTGAGCAGACTGGAGTCAATTCAATTTATTCACAAGCAAGGCATTTTACTATTAGACAGTGGACAGTAAGGGCATTTTGCTATATAGATTATTCTTTTTATTTGATTTTTTCATGATATTTTAAAACAGTGCATATGTCTTCATGTTGACTCAATGTTTCAGTCACAATCAACATTGCAATTTTTTTTATTTTGAAATATTACTAAATATGTATGTATACATTATTGAAAATACATTTAAAACACCGTGTTTTTGTTTTTCCTTTGCAGCTGGTCATATAAGCTTTTAATTTTGCTACCTGACACATGTAATATAGGGGGTATTATATTTATAGTTTATTTATATGTTTATTGTTAGTTCAAGCCAATGTCACCAGAGGGCAGCATAGTACAAGACTGAGACTAGGGCAAACCAAAACACCCTGAAAACAATGACGTCTTCTGAGGTACATTCCATTACAGGATATTAGAGAACCACAAATATAAGCTCCAAAAGCACCACTCATACAAAAAGTGGCCAAAATTATTAATTCAATAAAACTTGTATGAATACGATGCACTTGAATCTCCATCATTTTAGCATTACAAGCTCAAATCTGTGTTTACTCTTTTGCACCTAGAGTAAGTTGTAAGTCTGTTTACTTTAAAATATATATATTTCTTTGTGTATGGTTCATTGTAGCCTTCCAGCAGCTGGACAGACTCTGCATCATCTATGCAAATCATGTCTTATGTACCAGGTATGGTTGCAATAAAATGACATGTGTGACTACACAAATACTATGCTGAATGTCATCCTGTTCAAATGTCAAACTCTGTATTTTCCTAAAAAGGGCCTACTTTGTCCAAATGTTGATTTGGAAAACATTTTATTCTCTATTCTTTCCTATTGGGTAGAAGCTGATGAACAAACATAAAAGTGAGTTAATTCTATGACCTATTTGTCTAATTAACTATTAAAACATTAAAACAAGTCAATTCTAAGCAGTATTTTATTTCAATAAATAAAAATGTAAGACTTCATAAAACAATTTAACTATGCTGAACAAGTAATGACTTTATCCAGAAATCTTTTTTGTCTCGTTCTAAACCCAATTCTCTGAGAAAAGGTTTGTAACTATTGATTACAATAACCAGTGGTGATAATTAGGCCACACAGGATAAAGCAAATTTCAATGTTTTTAGCTTTTTATTTTTGGTCTAGGTTTCACTCAAATCTCTGCAGTACATATTGGCCGTGACATTTGTACACAGTCATATTAGATGCTGGCATATAATAACCTGATTGGATGGATTGTGTTTAGTTCACCTTGACAGAATCAGGTCTGCACAGGAAATTGTGTGTGGTAAGACCTGAGTGAGGGTTCAGGTGGAACAGAAAGGACTCTGACATTGATTCCCTGAGCTGTGCTGATGCAAGCTCGTGCTGGATCATGAACTATTTCAATCCAGAAGCCCCTATCCTCATTAAAACTCTTGCGTACAAACCACCTGATTTTCCAAAAACGTCCAAAACCCACAGGGTTTAATCCTATTTCCTATTTCCTAGTAGTATATGATATTTTGCATGGGAAAGGGAATTGTTGGCCTTTTTCAATAAAAGAAAAAATGGTATTAGATTTTCCCACTCTTGAAATGTTTCTCAAGCGTAAAGGGATTAAGTAGTTGAAATGAATGTTCTTTTCTGATCGCCACTAGATGGCAGTACTAGAAAAGACAAGTACTACATCTAAAATATTTCTTAAATAGCGTTTACTACTTATCTCCGTGCAGATGAGCATTTTTGCTCTGCGCCATTCATCCCTGCCCTGCATCCATACTAACACAGATAAAACCTATCACATGACTATTCATGACACTTGATGCATGCACCTGATCATGTAAACAGGAGGCAGATTTCTACTCTGCTGTGGGTCGCTTAGTTCCAGGAATAAAACAAATAAAGAAGAGCAGTGATGAAAAGTCAGACTCTGGATTTTTTAGAACATCTACGAGGTTGAACTCAAAATGTTTACGGAAGGTACGGCTCAGCAATGCTTGTAATTCGTCAATGTCAAGAGTAGCTGGTGTACCGAATGCAAAGTTCTCAACTTAAAAAAGTCTTTAATCCCTGCAAAAGTACTTGTGCCACCTCACATGAGAGAAAACGACAGGGGACCAACTTTCGCTGCTAAGATAGTGATATTTCCTGTTAAGTGTCGAGATATCTGTTGTGCATGCGCCAACTACGGTCTATTGCACGAGGGAGGGAATGCCTGTTTATGTGTGGTTCCAAAGTGAGCCAGAGAGGCTGCTAGAATCAAGTTATTCATGGTACACTTGCCTGAATTCTAGAATGTCCAGGCTCATCCCAACAGTCGGAGACATAGTATCTGAACCCGGTTGCTTTGAGGAGATTGATGGTTTGGGCCAGTGTTGAAACAGAGAATTAGAGCACTTAACCTAGGAAAATTCAGAACGGTCAGTTATTAGCCTTGTTGGGCCATTTCAGTTTGGCAATGGGTTGTTGGGTACAACTGATAACCTGTAAATTTCCTTCTTTGTTCAGACTGTTGGCAGGAAACTCTGGAGCTCTTTTGCAAGGTTCTGTCAATAGGTATATGCAGGCCAGTTGCTTACATGATGGCTAGACGAGGCCCAGTCAACATACCCGAGATTCATAGCCACTCCTTAACCAAAGAGACACACAAATCCAACAAGGCAAAGTCTACTACCTTCTGAGCAAGTTCTAGCTTGCGACAAAGCTTACTGTAATATTGAAAGAAGCAAATGTACCAGGAGCATCAGGAAAACCAGGAGGAGTTAGTACCTAGTATGGTCATTGGTTTTCTGCTGGCATATATTATATGTTCAAGTCATCAGACATACCCAATTCCCAATTCCGTAGATATCTTATTCAACCATAATCCTGTTCAAATTGTGTCTGCAAGAGGCAGCCATGTATCCTTTGGGAACAGAGCTGTAAATCTGTGTGCTATTCGAGTGATCATTTCTCTCAAGCAATTCAAGCACTTTGGATAAAGTTCAAATATAGAATAAGAAGGACCGACCTGTTATGAATGGCACAAAGCTTAGTCTGTCATCTCCCTGAAATCTTCCGGTCCAATTTCACAACACTTCCAGGTCCATTCTTATTTTGCATTTTGGTTTTTCAGATCAAGCTATGCCACAACTGGTTTGATGGAACAATCATCATCTCCAAAGAGATAATCTTTTCGTTGTCGTGTCGCTTTCAGCAATGTCTCTGTTATCATTTTTCCTACACCAATATGGTGCCAAAGTCTATCTTCAGCGTGGGAGTGTCTTTTAAAATTACAGTATGTTTCCTTCAGCAGTCAAAACTATTACAAAAGATCTGTCAGCTGTAGGGCATTGAAAATGTGCATGTTATGATATGTTTATCGCAAGCTCTGCCAACTCTGACTTGCCTCAGGCTGAGGGCTTTGCTCATGAATCCTAATAGGTATCTCAAAATCTTCTCACTCGTAGCAATCCAACTGTTTGATCAAACAGCTAAACCTGGAAACTGGATGATTGGGAGTTTTCTGATAAAGTAAAAGAAGTGTTTTAGTGAGATACTGCACCATTAGCCTTAAACATGGGTTTTCGATATCAAGTAGCCTAAATGTTAGCACATACTTCAACACTTCTCTGTATCATCGTTTATACCTATCTTTTTCCAAAAGTCGGCTACCTTACCAGTCAAGTCTGGGCAATGGCTATTTCTTCAGGATTCTGTGAAGGAGTTCAGGACAATAGTTTGTTGACACCATCACAATATCTTGAGTTTCCACTTGATCTAACATTTTTCTACCTTTTTAACCCCTCCCAATTTATACTAAACAGAGCCAAAATATAACACATTCTGATTTAGAGATTGCCTTGGGCAAGTGTTATTAAGCTTTGTTGTTACTTGCACTGATCTCTGTTCTCAAACATCAGTTTTATTTATGCTAAGCAAGAGAGTAGACTACCTGTTAAACGTAGTAGTAGTGTCCAGGCTTGTGACTGAAGGTGATCTGAAGAGTCCAATCAAATTCAAAGAGTTGAATCTAGAATGCAGATTAAAATATCTTACATTAGAGATAAATATGTGTGTCTTTACTTCAAGGTTAGTCAGTCCCTCAACTCAAATATTTGCCCTGCTGGTCTCAATTAGTTGACAATCTTGGAAGTTCTTGGAGGTAAATCTAAACAACATGAACACAATAAAGCCAGAGTTGGTTTGATTGTTTTTTCCCTGAGTAAATCTGCATGATTACCTTTGGGCTGATTACTGATACAACTCCACCAAGTGGCAAAAAGTAAAAAAATAAGAAGAACATCAACAATATTTCTGGCAGTTTGCAGTAGCTTTATATTTTTTGTATATTTGGGTAAATAGCAAATTGACACCACAATTAGTGAGCAGCATCAACAGTGAAATCATAAAAGGTTTATTTATACACTTGATTTTTACAACATATTTATTCATCATTCAATACCATGTATTTTATGCAAAACTATTCTATTTGAATAAGCCAGGGTTGTTTTGGGATTTCGAGGTAGATATAATGATGGTCCAAATTGACAAAAATACAGTATATGTGCTTCTAAATATATAAAGAAGATTTACAATATTATAATTATTGAGAATTAGATTTTTTATTGTTATTATTCACTTAATTAATCTTCGTTAGAGAGCTGAATGACGTTGTTTATAGTGGACACAAAGTTTAGAGTAAAGCTCCATCTGAGTTCACATGGAGGATGCAGGATACCTATGCGGTAACAAGCACCTCTGATATAACACACAGGGACATAACAGGTAACTGGGTCTGTTGTAATGGGATCATCCTGCGGATTTAAGTTATTTTAAGTACAGCGTACACAGCAGCAAGAAGGTGGGCACCATTACAGATCAGTGGGCTCTCAGATATTTTCTGCATCATAATATGCATCGTATTCTTTGCTTTTACGGGCCAGATTCCTATAGGACACCAAATCAATACAATATTACAATCCTCTGTTGAATATTCTAACATGAAACACGTATAGTGATATTCAATATCAATCTAGGTGAGGCTAGAGATATCTCAGTGTAAATACTTCAGCAGTAAGCTGCACGTCAGTCTGGTTTTGGTGCACTAAATGGCACCAGTTCACTACATTGGCTAGCCTACATCTTAAATTGAATAATTGATCTGTCTTCTGCTTCTGGATTTAGTTTGGGTGTCAACAGCCAGTCTGATGGTACCTCTAATTCATACTCCCTTTTTAAGCATTTCTGGAATATGTTGTACAAATGGATAGTGCAGATCCCTGACAATGTATCTCGGAGTATGTATGTTGCAAATGATCACGAGTACATTAAAATGTTTGTGCACTAAACTGATAGGCCAATCCGATGTTTACTGTTAACCTGGAGAGTGTTGAGGGAAAGGCGAGTGTGAAAGCAACTTTTCACAGGTCGTCCTGTCATGACATCGCAGGGGACAAGTCTGACCAATGCCTTAACCCTTAAGGGGATTTGTGGGATTGTGAGTGGAGTGGAGGATTAGGGTTATAGCGGCACACAACAAACAGTCGGTCTGTGGGTCAGTGTGTCAGTATATCAGTATATCAGTGAGTCAGTAGGCTTTTATTTTTACCCAGAGTAGGTCGACTTTCTGCTTTCCATGAGCGAGGCCAGTGGAATGACTTCCTTCTGTCAAAGAGTACTCAACTTTTGATGCTCTTCAGATCTGCTGATGTAGAGAGTTAAAGGCCAGTCCCGTGAAAATGCTTGGTATCCACTGAGCTGTTCCTGCAAATCAAATCTCCTGGAAGAAATATGAAAGCACAGATGACACGAGCAGGATCAAGAGTTTAAAGAAAAAATCCTCATTACTCTTGATGATCCAGGTTCAGCTGTTTACTTTCATTTTTGAGAAAATGGTGCTCAGGATTGTTCTGTGCAGATTTAGGTGAAACCATATCAGGTGTTGAATAATAAAAGAGGTGAATGATTTTTCTTGAGTTTTCATTGAATCCATGTGCCAGTCCCAGTGGTTTGCAGCCTGGGAGTCTGTATAGTTGTATTCCTGTTGTTAGTTCTTCTATACACACTGGGCAACAAATATTTAAGAACTAAGAAAATCACTTCTGAATTATAACGCATAAAGTCGACAATGTGTACAAGGAGTGCGTATAAACAACTATACTTAAAATGACTCCAAACACAAATTTTAGTTCATTCCCCTCAGACACTGGTTATAGTCCAGTTTGGATGGTGTAATATCAGCAGTTCTGTTGGCTGTACAGGGGGAGTTGACAGGCTTTGGGAGTGCAAGTCAGGAATTTTGGCAACAGAGGATTTATGAGGTTCGATTTGAGTAGATCTCATATAGGAGAATTTAATATTATATGAGTGGTTGAAATATAAGAATAAAGCATAGACACCTTTAAAGGTCAGCATGCCATGGTGGTGTCCCATATCATGATCTGCTTCTATAATAACAAAATAGGAAAATGTAATAATTTCTGTCTTAGCCCAGTTTACTGTCATAGGTCAAGCCAGAAGTCCCCAAACTTTATTTAGGACATACATTCTCTCCGGGTTTGTGGCATCCAACAGGAAAGCAACCATCGCAAATACAGATGCATGATGTGAAAAGGGTATCATGCCAAGAGAATGTGACACCTGTTTACTGACCAAACACAGACAGTCCATAAAGCCACTTCTACTATTTGTATGAGCAAATACGACCTTTGCCTTACAGACAGGGCCAATGTGATTACATGGCACGTACCTTGTTTTGTCATGCTGGATAAAATTGGGAAATTTATGAAAAGAAATTCAGCAAAAAAAAATTATAATGAATTATGAATTTGCATTTAAATCACAGCCATGTGGTATTTCACTGACAATATTTTAAGCGTGTTTAATTGTTTACGCCATGGTCAAATGTGTAAGCATATATATTAATACATTACAATTTATCAGTGTATCTTATATAAATGATGTGTAAGCCTGGTCGGTGATGCATGAAAACTTAATTTATCTATATATTAAGTTAATTTCAGTTAAACTAAAGCTCGTGTTTATGTGTACATATCTGATTGGACTAATTTGGGGTGGTTAAAAATGCACCAGTTCTCTGAATATTAATTCTGTTCGTCACAGTTGAACATTATAAGAGGATTAAGAAATCCTTTTTCAATCATTGTTATTCTTTTTGTTCTAAGGTGAAAGTCTACATTGATTAAAAAATACAATGCCAATATCTCGGCTCACTGATAATATTTCGTTATTAAAATATAGTTTATCAATAATAATTTCATTTCAGCACACCAAGACACATTTTATTGCAAATATTATCATTTATTTGCAAAACAAGAATTTGTTATACATTAAATCGAGCATGAAATAAATTAATTTTAGCCAATAATTGTAGGTCAAATCCTGGCTTCATTCCCATCAGTAACATTATAAAGAAATTGTTGCATCATCTGTCATCTGCAATTATATACAATACAACACATTTAAACACAACTTAGAGCTTAAAATATATTGCGAATTGAAACTGTGCTCTCTGAAGGCATATAAAATTTGCTATAAAAATACAGTAGGATGATAAAGTGCATAGTAAGTTATGGTACAATGGCACCTCAATGTCACAATGAGCCCTGTGACAGGAAGTGCTTAGAAGATCAATTTATGAACTGCAAAGATAGACTCCAGTATTAAAAATATTTCGTATAAGTTTGAACTCAAAAGCGTAAATACAAGTGAATCATTTAAAGGCGCCATGGTCATTGATCCCTCTGCTTCACAGACCTTCACATTACCTGACACTGAAGCAATAGCTAAATGTTTGAGCACGCTGCTGAAAAATAACCCTGGGGTCATATTCTGTCACAGTCACATTTACCCAACTGATTACCATACTTGTGTAAATAATACAGTGGAATTGCTGATTAAGCATATTTCAACCTGCATGCGGCATCAACTGCAATCAGAGTGAGCTTAGGGCAGATTTCAGCAGTTTTTAACTGATTCAGTTCAATTTCAGTGTTTTCTTACACTGTAAAAAAAACAAGTGCTCCGTATCATAACTTTGTCGTGTAATTAAATATTTTTGTTGATGTAAAAAGAGTAAAATCATCAGAATAGCAGTAGAATTGTGTTACAAAAAATATTTTCTTGCACATGAGAGACCCATATGAAAATGGTGTTCCTCAAGGAAATGTTCTTGGCCCACTTTTTTTTTCATTATGCCTCTAGTTGTACAGTTCTGTGTCCCCAAATGAGAAATTTTCAAGTGTTTTAAAATGTTCAAAAGCAGCAAGAGGAAATATAAACTCTGTGCTTTTAGTTCAAGTTAGTTTAGACTCAGAACTCAATTGAATTGCCATTCTAACAAAGCACCCTTTTCATCTTAGAAATATTATCAAATTTGTTAAACTGAGAATGATGCTCAAATGCTTTTATTACCAGCCATTTATATAACTGATCTGTTTGATTCTATATTTTTATGTCCTACAGAATGTGGACACTGTGACCATATGAAACATACAGGTAATATCAAATCTAATATAATGTAGTTTGCCTCGAAATTCATGTCACTTCTGTTCACAATTTGCTAAGATCCATAAAACAGTTTATTACATCTTTGAACTGAATCCCAGCAGCAATTTTGGAGAACTAAATAAATAAACTAAATATGAGAAAATGTGAAAGGATTCACTTGAAGGCATCACATTATTATCTTAATGTAAACAACATCTGCACTCTGTCTGACATCGAACTAGTCTGAACTAGTTTGCATTCCTGCCAAATGTTCTACATTGATATCACACCTTTATGATCTCTGTTGAGTTCAACACGTGTTAATGTGGCTTAGTTTATTTCCTCTCTTTAATTTATGCCTCTGATATATGAATGAAATTCACAAATTGTGCATATATTAGAATAACTTGCCTCATATTAGGTATTGAAATAAGTTCCAGTCTAAAAATTGAGAAGCTTAGTTTTTCTCTGCAGCCCTCTACATATATACTGCATAATACAAGACCTTTAAACTAAATAATCTTTATAAGGCAGTTATCATTTTGAAGTCAAATCAGTCAGATGTTACCTGAGTAAGTGTTTTGAGTTTGGTCATCTGCTCTGTTGATGTGTGTTTGTATCACTCTGTGAGTCTCTGTCTACAATACACACACAAAACAAATATATGTTAAGTACCATGTCTCTCATATTGTCTCCTCTATGTGCATCCGCAGGATTCAACTATCATGTCAGGAACGTCCATTTTGACAATGCTGTGCTGAGAGTCAAAGAAGACCATGGAGAGTGGCCGGCGCTCAGTGGGAACACAACATGAAGTTGTGGCTGTGTTGATGCCGTTGATTTTCAGTTGGCTGAAGACAGTGGCATGGACAGATGATGCGATTCCAGGGGAACCAGACAGATGTTGGGGGCACTGACCTATGCAATAGTTCATATGGTAGCCTTCAGGTGCGATGATCCACTCGTCCCACTGGATATCCTTGAACTTGATGTAGAATTCTCTCTTGCAGCACACGCTTACTACATTCCCGCAACGCAAGGAACGCTTCCTGAGTACGTGTTTGGAGCGGTCGTCCCGGAGACGCACCTTGGCCACCAGGAAGGGCTGGTGCGCGGAATTAGCTGTGTCATCAAAGGAGCAAAGATTCTTCCCATCTTCATCGCAGCTCACCTCCAGCTGTAGGCGGCGTTGGCCACCGTCTAGGAATGACTGCAGGGTGCGGGTGATGGGGAAGGTGTGCCAGTTACTGTCCTTGACCTCCAGCATCTTCTCTATCACCAGGGTGCGGTTGCTACCAGGCACTTCTCCAACTGCAGAAAGGAAGACTCTGGCAAAAAGTCTTGAGTCCCGGCGAGGGTCCTCAGAAGAGCGGGCATAGATCCACAGAGAGGACTCGAGCACCTGGATACTCTGGCCTCGTTCCTGCTGAAACTGGAAGTTGAGGCTGAGGCTGGCCCCCTCACCACTGTCCATCTTACCTACGGATCAAAGACAATTGGAAAATAACATAAACTGTTAATATTTTGGCACTAGAGGTTGCCACATTTGTTGCAAACTAAGAGAAAATTATTGAAAACAATGCGTATATCTTAAAGCAGCTTATTCTTGTAAAAAATAAAGGATTAGTCTATTTTCACCTATTTTAAATCTATACATTGATGACAGATACTGTAAGTAATAACTGTCTCTATATCGTAAGGAAGATAAAAACAACATTATAGCCTAATTAACAAAGCAAGCAGAAAGTCTGACCTAATTTCTGCGCATATTGCGCACATGAAAGGTGACCTTTCTGTGACATGCAGAGGGAAAAAAACAGCTTTACATAATAAAAGGTAAATATCTAACTTACTTATATCTGCAAAGCTCACTATTTCATAGCCAGGATCTCTGGTTGGTATTTCGTTTTTTAGTTCAAGAGTGCCATCCTGTCTCACGCGCCCCGAGTGCAGTTTGCGCAGGGCAGTGAGGAGCGCCGCCCGGGGAACCGTGTGAGTTATGTTTGGTCTCTCCTTTAGATGCAGCTTCTCCAAAATTTGCTGCTTGGCGATTTCTGTCATCAGCCTCTCCTCTGCGTCTCTCTCCATTGAAGGCAAGCCACACGAAGCGCAGCCCGGGGACGGGGAGCCACTGACCCGGAGAGCGTTCAGCAGCAAAGGTGCCAAAAAGAGAGATAATGGGAAAGAGAAAGCAGTCATAATTGACCCCAAAGCTAATAAATGCATCTCTGTGCTCGTCGTTCGTAAAAAGTCCAAATCAAATAAGTCTTCAAATCTTTCCTGAGTTGTTCTGTGAACGAGACAAGTGTTGTCAAAGGTTCTTGCTGCAGCTGGACACCGTGAGGAGAGCAGCTGAGAGACAGGAGTGGTGTTTCACCCTCCGGCAGGTGAAGATATCTGGGATAATCCACAAAAACTGGTGACACGTTGGAGGGACGCACCAATGAGCGCATCGGGCACCAGGGAAATTACTGGCAAAGTTTCTGTGTGTCTTGCACTCTCACAACGCACACGCACGTACGTTTCTGACTCACAATCACCGACGTGTGGTAGCACACACAACTAACTTCTTGTAACATGACACACCTTTAGGTTACACTGATGCACACGTTGTCTTAAAAGTGACTGATTTCCATACAGGATAAGGAAAGTCGTTCCTCCTTCACCAGCGGTGCCACTGATCCGTAAACGCAACCTTGCATCACTGTTGCCAGGTGGAATCAGGAATCCGGTGCCCTTTAACCCAGTTATAGGATGAGTCCACCTCGTAGTCACCAACAAGTGAATTGTATTCCAAAATGTGGGAAAGTGCTCGAGGCTCTGAGGCGGTATTTGAAGCAAGCTCTGTCATGTTCCTTCTAAGGTGGCACAGTGTGTTGCAAAATGATGATGCCTCGTGTGTGTATGTGTGTGTGGTTGTGTGGTTGTGTTAGGGGGGAAGAGGAGAAGAACAAGAGACAGCTAGATCGATATGCTCATACAGCAAAGTATTGTGTGTTTGGATATTAACAAAATGTTTTAGCCACGGAAGACTACAGGGATTTGTTTTGTTATTCTGTTGTTTTGTGACTTCTTGGCCTTGATATGTGACCCGGACCTACAAAGATGCTATAGAATACAAATATTTGACAAATTCTGTAGACAAATAGGCCAGTATTATATTAATATTTAGTTTTTTAACTGCCATAGGTCAACCTTTACTTCATTCTGAGTTTTTACTCCTGTTTCTCTGGAGCCTTTTGTATATTTCGGGGCATTTTAATCCAGATAATGTATTGTCTTCTGATGTGCAGAGCTGATTACTCTGGTGTCTCATACAGAAGTGAAAGATACATTTCCATAACTGCCTGCATAATTGGACAATAAAGTTTTGATTCTTGAATCTCATAAGGAGTTTGGATAAAGTTTCTGTAACAAATGCCATCTGTGGAATGGAGCTGCTAGATTAAGCCCATAATGGAGTTAAAAGGTTACTAGTAAGTTGCTTTACAAATTCAGGTAATGAACACTTTGCCGCCATGGAAAGGGAGCAATTTATTTTTTAAGTCAATCCCTTCAATAACATGCAGGGCTTGATATGTTGCCTCCATGGACACAGAGTGAACAATCAATTCATGTGTTTATCTTCAAAATATATTTAAGTTACATCCGTGAGATACGTTTATTTCCCTCCTCTGATATTCAAGCTTTGTACTGAAGAACGTTCAGGCCTCAGCACATCACTGAAGAACTTGCCTGCCGACTAGTGGGGAAAGGTAAGAACTACAACAACTACATACAAAGATGCACACATGAAAGGTGAAGTTTTTAATTCAATCATCAGCCCCCAATCCATCATCAACATAGACTGTCCTTCACTTATTAGATAGGTCTGACCTGATGTATGGGAGATAAGTGAGTGATAGATCTCTGGAAGAATTACTAAGATCCCTAACTTGAGTAAAAGTAGCATTTTTTACATTTTACACAAGTAGAAATACATAAGATACAAAATACATACTTTTTTGAAGGCCTCAGAAGCTGCACTCTAAGTTTCGTCATATTTAATGAACTGATCACATGTTTTGTATGTAACATCACAGTCACTAGTAGCCACAAAATGAAATCATTGTCCTTTTTTCTTAGAAGTGGCCAATAAAGTGGCATAAATTGGAAATAGGCCTTCAAACATGAACATTTTAGAACGGCAATTATGAGAGAACATTCAATCAAGCTGCACCTGATTTCACAAACTCAGATTTTTTTACATCAATTATTCTCTGGGAGAACTGTGAAAATGGTGAGAACTCTCCCTAGCAAGGGTGCAGTTTAATTATAGTTTTTAATTATAGTTATTAACAGAGTATGACTCACGTTAATCAACACCACTGTGAGGGTTAATCTGTGATAACGCAAACATTTTTATCAACTGGTCACATTTTTGTAGGACAATCACAGTAACCAGAAACTACAGTGGTCAGTTGAATGAACTGATTTTTCTTTGTACTTAGAAGTGGCCTTTTAAGTGGCATAAATTGGACATAGGCCTTCAAACTAAATCATATTTAGTAAAGACTTGTTCTGGCCAGTGTAAATGATTGCAATATAAACTAGAACAGCACTTAGTTGGGTACATTCAATCAACGTGCACCAAATTTCACAAACTCATTGATATCAGTCTGATAATCAGTGGACATGTTAAAAATTCTCCTCAAAATGTTAAGTAACAGTTTAAAGGTTCAGGGTGTAGAATTTAGTGACATCTAAAGGTGAAGTTGCCAGGAGCAGCTGAATTCCCCTCACCTCACCCTCCCCTAAAAAAAACTAAAAGAGAACCTGTGGTAACCTTTAGTTGTCATAGAAACTCAAAAGGTGTTCAGTTTATCCAGTCTGGTCTACTGTCAAAAACATGACGGCCTCCGTAGAAAGGATCTGCTCCCAATGCAAACATAGTATTTTTACGTTACATTAAATTGAATATCACATAGCTGACACTTTTATCCAAAGCGTCTTCCAAAAAGTGCATTCAACCATGAGAGTACAAACCCAAAACAGCAAGAATCATGTAAGTACATTAGCGTCGAAAAAGGCCAAACAACAAAGTTCTACATGTAAGTGCAACATATGGGTGCAATTTGACATAGACCATCTTCTTAGCCCAGGTGTAGTTGTCAGAGATGTAGCAGATCTGTAGCCTTTCTGCTGTCCTGATGTCAATGGGAGCTCGTTCCACCATTTGGGTCCAGGACAGCAAACAGTCATGATTTTTTTGAGTGGCTATGTGTTCCTTGGGGTGAGGGAGCTACAAGCGGATTGGCCAATGCACAGCAGAATGGATGGGCTGGGGTGTATGATCTAACCATGTCCTGGATGTAAACTGGGCCCGATCCGTTCACAGCTCGGTACGCAAGTACTGATGTCTTGAACAAGTCTAGGGTTGAGATGATAAGAGCCTGGACCAGAACCTGTAGCACCTTCTGAGCGTGAAGGAAACATATTCTCCTGATGTTGTGCAGCATGTATTCTCGGCGAGCGGGTTGTTGCAGCAATGTTGGCGGGTCAGGGAGAGTTGCCTGTTGAGTGTCACACCCAGGTTCCTTGCGGCCTGGTTGTGGTCTAACACATAGTTGTCAATGGTGATAGTGAGGTCCTTGGTGGAAGAGCCCTTCCCTGGAAGCAAAGTAGCTTGATCTTGTCCAGGTTGATTTTCTAAGTGGTGTGCGGACTTCCACTGTGAAATGTCAGTCACACAAGCAGAGATTCGTGCTGCTACCTGTGTTTTAGACTGGAGTAAAGAAAACAACAACTCGCACAGTGTAGATGGAACAATCCTAGTGAAAACATCACTGGGATTGTTTTATATTCAGTTTCTGCCAATGATCCCTTTCACGTAAATCATACACAATTTATCTTTAATTATTGTAATTAGCACAGTGTGACTTCATGTTAATCTCAGAGTAACATTGCACCCCCCCCCCTCCCCCGACGTCGAATCTATGAACATGCATCTCATTTAATGAAGCGATCACATGTTTTATTAGAAAAATCTCAGTAGTGATCGTCCTCTGAAGTGCAGTGGAGTAGAAGCACCCTGCAAAGTGCCCCTACACTGACGTATGAAGCTCCTAGACGAACCAACACCTACAGGTTCCAGCAGTGGAGAAACACAGACAATCTCTTTGGCATCTCGGTGACACACCTTCGTCTTGTCAGTGATAGTTTGGCGCTGTGTAAACAAGAATCCTGGACGTCTCCCTGCGCCGGAGAAGTACGTCGCTGACGTAAACTGTTGGTTAAGGGGGGGTGTAAAAAAAAAGTGACGCCGTTATACTCACTCACACAAGTCGGAGGCGAGAAGCGTTTTGTTTCTTTTTTTTTCCCTTTCAGTTGTGTGCGCTTATTGTAAGTCCGCTCGGTTGTTGTCCCTCAGCTGTGTTACCGTCTCACACACACAGACACACACAGAGACAGACACACACTCTCTCTGACAGACACGCTGCACGGCTCTTCGGCGCTCTCCCCTCACGCGGCGCTATTTTGACAGTCGGGGTAGCAGTGAACCGAGCCAAGCTAGCAGCACCATTTACATTAGCATCGGTAAGTCATTCGCAGAGCTAGCTAACTCCCACCAGCTAGCACCTGCTACATTTCGAGACCTGACAGCCTCGGGGGGGATTTACAACAGGGCTGGATTCACTGTGAACATATGCCGCTTTGGTGACTCGCGAGTTGTGTGGCGAATTCCGGGTTTTTTGTTGGCGCTAGTTAGCTAGCACACACTGGAAGGAAAGCGCTAGCTAGCGGGTTAACATTAGCCAGGCTAGGTGCTGTAGGTGGCTAATTATACTCGCCGGGGGAAGCGAGCTAAAGCCTTGAGCTAGCTATTGTTAGCGTGTAGGCAAGGCTAATATTTTCAGTCAACTGCTCAGCCACGGCTCTGACCACACTTCCATATGCTCCCCTACAGATAGACCTTGACGGGATTTTTCCACCCGGACACCGAGACCCACGGCCAGCGACACGGTGAGCTGAACCTCCACGGTGACTTGGAGACGATGTGAAATCCACGATCTGTGGTCTTTTTAGTTGGAATGTAACGTAACGTTAAGCACCATCTTTAAAGTCCGCGATCTCCATGCCTGACTCGAGAATGGCCATGGCTACATGTTTATCCTTCTAATCTTAACCGAGACGGTACGAAGGTAACTCGGGGAGTGAATGCCTGCCTCTGGTGATCGGGGATTAATTGATTACATGGGTTGAATCTGAATGGAGTGAAATTGTTTGTAGCTGGCCACTGCAATCGTTCTTACAGCAACCCCCCCTCTTCATTCAGCTCGTGACAACAAGGTGATAGAAGACGTTTGTGTTTGTACAGCAAAGTGTAGATAATAACCAATAACTGGATCGTATTGATCCCAAGGGTCTGTGTTGTGTAATATTGATTTGAATGGCGTGTATTTTGAGGCTGAATCTAAGTGAGCTGATTTGTAAAAATAGTCAAACAAATAATTACACTACACTCCTAGGCATTGTTTATTGCACTGTTCAATTAGAGTTGATGCCGCATTGTGTTTTAACACATTGAACATCTTCCTTTGCCCCCTCCAAACTGAGTTAATATCTATCTTGTTCCCTCAGTGAGGCTAAATTGTTCCATAATCTATCAACATGAAGGAGAAACACGCCTCTCACTCGTTCTGTATTCTAATCCATAGTTCCTGAAAGCTCAGCTGAAGAGGACCCGAATTCGAAATAGGATTTTTCTAACATTATGGAATGGATGGATCACCACTCCTTTTTGGCTTTAGTGCTTCTTTTTGACACTTGGGCCGAAAATAGACAGTAAGGCTGTTGAGTCAAACAAGGTGGGATCACAGCGAAGACTGTCAGGGCCGCGATTCAAACATCTAGTCTGGGAAAACTGCACGTGTGTCTGAAAACTTAAATATTCACATGCATGAGATGTCCAACAAGTTGGCAGATGGCAGGCATGGACTGTCAACATAGTCGCGTTTGATGATATAATATATTTGACTGTTATCAGTGAGACCAAGGATAGGTTAAGGGGCTACCACTACTGTTTATTTTCAGATTTAAAGAAATTGTATACTCCATCTTTATATAAAACATGTGACCCTACTAAGTCCAGTTACTGGTGTAAGGAAGTATCATTGAGAAAAGGCTTATCTATAGTACGTTCTCATGCAGGTGAGTCATTGAATCAACAGTCTGCTGTTGCTAAGGGCAGCAATGAGAAAGATGTAGTATCAAAGCTGTTTCTCCTTCATTTCCTGTATCTTTCAATCTTGACATTATAAAACATATCAAATTGTCAAATGTCATTTTTTGGGGTTTTTGAGCTCAAGTAGTTGAAGAAGTCTAACGTTTGGTTTTAAGTAGTTATCAGGAACTCGTTTTTTTTGCAGGATGCATGAATAACTTCATGCTTCATACACCTGTAGAACGTGTGATTTTATATGTTGGAGTTAATCTACATGTGTTTACTCTATATCATATGATTAAGTATTTTTACAAGCCAAGACGGTGACAGTGGTTTTATTACTATATTTAACAGGCAGATAAAATAGTTAGCGATTATCCAGAAAGACATGATCAGTGTGTTTAGTTGTTAGCCAGGTATCCATATCTGCCTCTGTCTCTGAATCTCTGTTTGCAGCTGCAGAAGCAGAAGAGTGGCTTTTTCTAGAGAGATTTGAAGAGCTATTTATAGATCTCTGCCGGAGCACCAAGCGCTGTGCTGTTGCTGCTGCTCCTATCTCTCGCTTCTCTTAACCATTCCTGTATCTCCGTGTCTCTATCTTCATTTGTCCCTCTCCTTTCCATGTTCCCTTTGTTTTCCAAGCTTCTATTCTCTTAATGTTTTCACCGCTTTTCAATCTTTTGCTTCCATATCTATCCATTGCTAGCTTTCGATGTAAATTATTGATCAAAGCAGGAGGGAGGGGACTGGTTGCTTGGCAGTAAGTCTGGCCTCAGATTGGATATAGGTGCGTGAGTGACTTCGGACTCATTGCTGCAAACCTGGAGGGTTTTTTGCATGAAGGTTCAAAGGAAGAGAAAACAGAAAAAAATTGTTGCATGTTGAAATTCACCATTGGATCACAGGGTTCCAGCAGGGGTTGACAAAGCATCTGTTTTATTACTTGTATTACAAGAAGCCTATTTTATTAAAACGTTTGGGCCAAAACGGGCTTCATTTAACCTATGCCTGATCCAAAGTCCATTAACAATCTAGTTATTTCCAAACAATCTTATTTAGTAAAGACTTTTTTTGGGGGGCCTGTTGGAACATATTCCATGCAAACTACAATACTCGGTAGAGCACATACCTCTGCCAAGGCTCAACAGTCCCCTTAAATTTAAACCACCTGACCATTTCACAAATTGATAGATTTCAGTAAACTAAATGTGCCAGATTTTTAAACACAAGAATCCATGAATTATTCCCTGGGAAAATTGCGAAAATGTTAAAAAAAGGCCCCAGATGTTAAAGAAAGTGTTAAAAAATAAATAAAAGTCCTTCAGCCACCCCCTGATTGGGATCTACGCCTAAATTGAAATGTGTGTTTCCTGATCCAAACCCCATCATTCCACCAAGTTTTGGGGAGAACCCTACGTTACAAACAAACCAAGGAACAAACGGACAGGTGTGAACACATTACCTCCTTGGTGGAGGTAAGAACTATTTCCCAGTGTTGACTAATAGCTTTAACTCAGTTATATGATGCGTGTAGTGACTGAAGAACCTTGTCAGGTAACTGTGCTCACGAACGGTTTATCTGTGATATCTCTGGCCACTGATCCTTG
Source organism: Pseudopleuronectes americanus (assembly GCA_038501795.1). Lineage (NCBI taxonomy): Eukaryota > Metazoa > Chordata > Actinopteri > Pleuronectiformes > Pleuronectidae > Pseudopleuronectes > Pseudopleuronectes americanus. The sequence goes on along the minus strand of CM076717.1, from coordinate 16,403,317 downwards.
CTCAGCTCATCCCTGTTCTCTGCCTTTCTACTAAGCCCTTAAATGTCTTCTCTTACTGTCCTGTAAGAGACTACATGGCTGCCCAGATGCAAAAGCTGTTGGACTTGGATTGAGGCATTAGGTGCAATTAGTGTTTGCTTTCCCATTTATTCCAATCATGTGGTCAGTGTGAGACTAACAGGCCATGCTACAATTGCAGTCATTGTTTTTTGTTTTTTCATTTCAACATGGCTAGGTATTTTCATACGAAAAAGAGATTTCAAATGATGTTACCATCACTACCCACATACTTCCGTGCGTCATGCGTTGTCATGGTGGTTAAGTAATGTCAAAGTAGAGGGCAGAGCAGTGTTGAGAATTTCTGACAACGACAAACGTGGCAAAAGTGCAGTAAGTATTGATTATGTACCTCTCAAGAAAAGGGCAAAGGCGGCTAGTTTGTCCATTTGTGAAGGCAAAGTAATGCCTGCAGTTTTTTTAACCAACTCTCAAAGTCTCTCCCTAAAAAGTTCTGCCATTGTTGAAATGTCTTCCTTGTGTTCTATTGTCGCCTCGCTTGAAATATTGGCTCCAGTGCCCAAACGATTTCTGGAGGTACTGCTCTGTTTTGTCTTTCATCTGTGTCCATATGCTTTCAGAAGACGTGCACAAATAGGGCCAAAATGAACGGAGATTAGGTACGAAGGCGAAGTTCGTTTCTGTAAAGCGAAGCATAAATTAGCCTTAAGGATAGAATGGAATGACGTCACCAAATAGTTGCTGCTAAAGTTTCCGTCTGTCCGTCCATCAATCGATCCATATTCTGTACCTGCTATATTCTATGCAGGATTCACAAATCACAATCTTGCTGTGAGGTGACAATGCTAACCACATAACATCTTTATTTACGTTGCACCTTTTAAAACGGCTGCTTGTCTCATTTATTGTATAGAGCTAAATCTAAGATTTTCTTCAATAAAGACTACTCTGGATATGTTGACGTAAATAAGTCAAAGCTGGAAAGCTGTGTAATGGGAACATATTTAGCTAAGTGCCTAATAAAACATGGTCACACTTTGAAATCTCAAAAAGTCAGCTATGTATGAGGCAGACATCCCTGGACTTCAGCCATCTCATGTAGAGTTCCCTACTGACATTCTTTGATTCTGAACTTTTGACTGCCTCCACTGCATCTTTCAGCTGACGTTTGCAGTGAGGGGGCTACAGGCAGAAGATGCAAATACATCATCTTGTGGGATAAGGGTTTTTCCTAGCTAATGAGGTGGTTTTATTATATTCTCCCTCCAGCTTCCCTTCAAAACCCTGATGTTTAGATTTTTTTACACTTTCACTATTGTAGCAGTGCTCTGTTTCTCCAACAGCTGTCACTACATAAGCTCAGTGTGTCCTGACACTGTCTATAGATAATGTCCTCATACATTCCCATGAAATAGACGGATGATTGGTGACCTGGACTATTCCGTCTGCAGATGGATCCTTGTATCTTTCCTTCTTTTTTAAGGATACCAAATTTGAAATTATGGTCGTGGAGGAATACATCTATTAACGATAGTCCCTCTTAAAAGTATCCTGCTGTTGTGTCAAGTGACATACTGGCTGATCCAAGCAGCCCTTTAAACAGCTGGGCTTCTTGGGAGCCCTGGGTTGGCTGTCATTGCAATTATATTGTTACACAGAAGCAGAGAGCAAACAAGATATGTAAGAGAGGGAGAGAGAGGGAGAGAATCCACACAGAAGGGAGGGTTGGAGGAGAAGGGAGCGGTGCGAACTGTGCGCATGATAGCATGAGAGCAGGAGAGAGAGGGAGCCAGCCAGCAAGCAAGCGAGGCTTACTGTTTCCCTTTACCGCTTGGGCTTCATTCAGAAAAAGAAAGGGGGCAGTCAAAATAGTGTTCCTCAATATTTCTACGTGAAACCCATCGACTTAGACAGGGCCTTTGATTACGACAGACAGGAAAGAAACGGAGCAAGTGTGACGATGGAGAGAGTAGAATGAGCTGAAGAAAGTGATAGAGTGAAACACTCCTGAATCTCAGCTGTTTACATGGTGGAGGAAATGGAATTTATTCATCTGTACTACCTAGCAAGATAAAACTAATGTCAGCGTTGTCTTGGTACAGAGCTGCTTCGGGTCCTGCTGCTGCTTCTCCTGCGATAATGTGCTTTTATCTGTGAGACACCTGATCCGACTTGGCTGGATATCCACGGAGCTGAGCTCTAAATACAGTAAGCATGTGCTGTGTGTGTGTTTATGTGTGTCTATGTGTCAGTGTGTAGGTGAGATGTACCCTGTGAGTACATCTCACCCTTTCACAGCTCTGGAGATTTGGTTTATTGTGAAAAAGTTGCTGCTTTAGTAACTGCATCTTATCGTAGCTCTTTGTTAAACTCCTGTCATTTATTTAACAATACCCTAAAAACTGTACTAAAAGTCTGACCACAGGGCTTGCTGAGATCTTATTTCATTCATTCATTACAGTTTCTACTTGTATAACTGCAACCTATTTTATCAGCTGGAAGGAGAACCTAGATGTGTGTTGCGTAGATGGATTTGACACATTACAGGCTGAGAGATGGTGTCTGATTTGTGATGGTTTAATGTTTCGTGAGGCAATTGCTGAGGTAATAAGGAATTCCCTTCCACTGTGTCCTTGTGTGAGAAGAGGGAGGGGAGGAGGTGGCCTGGTGTGGGTGGAGTGTCACTCGGAAGTAGGCGTTGCTCTGCAACACTGTCATACTGAGGAGGGAAGGAGGGAGGTGTACAGTTTATAAAGAAAAAAGGACACCCTATGGGCTTACATAAGACATGTGGGTAATCCTGTGTTAAGAGACCCTGAAATTTATCCTCAACGATCCTCTCCGCTCGAAGATGCAATATGACGGAATATCTTGATGAATATTAAAGAATAAATCACATGTTAGAGTTGTCTTTTGAATCTCAAACATTAAACATCTAACTATGAAAGTTTTTTTCCTTCGGTTGGTTGCAAACATTGTGCAGGAACATAGAGAATAGAGTGGAGGTGATAGAGAGGCAGCGCGAGCCTGAGAGAAAGCACAACAGCAGAGCCCTCTTGAATAAAAAATCTGTTGCTATAAATAGCAAGCCTTCCTCATGGCTTCAGCACTGTTTCAGGCTTTAGAAGACCTGGCTTTTCCTCTTCCTCTCGTTTCAATTAATCAATCAATCAAATTTGATTTGTATAGCCCATATTCACAAATCACAATTTGTCTCATAGGGCTTTACTATGGTGTGACATCCTCTGCCCTCACATGTGAGGGATCCCTCACATGTGATTTGATCTTTCGAGTCTTGCAAAATCACACTCTCGATCCTCATCACTTCCTTTTTATTTTCTCTTTTGTTCCCTCGGCCCAGATACGTCTTGTGTTGAATATGGGCTGTTTATGTAATGACTGTCTGTTGTGTATATGGGTGTGCATCCTTCAGCATCACAATAAATCAAGATGCATCACTGTCCTGAGGAACACACCCTAATTCAACTAGCTTGTTGTCGGCTCATAAAATAACGATGATCCCATGATTTCACCCTCTTGTCAATTGGAAATACAAAGAGAGAAACGACAACCACAGCAACCCACAAATTAGATAGAAGCCCATTTGGTATCAGGTTACCGGAGCTAAGGCGGTTTTCTTACTGATCTCTGCTATTCTACCTTTTAGAATACAAACGTACATGGTAAGATGAGATTGCTAAAGCTAGCTGCATAGCCCTGACGGACATTATCCAGGCTATCCAATAGCATGAAGAAGTTGTGTGTGCAAATGAAAATCACGTTTGTTGTTCATTTGTTTGTGTCTTTGGAGTTAGGCTCCGCAGGTAGTTGGTGATCCTGCAGCCTCACTCCTGCATTCTAATTACCAGTGCGTGGGAAAAGGATTAGTACAATAGAGAAGCAAGCATGAGAGGGAGAGGAAAGGTGGGGAAGGAATCAATAGCAGCCCCTGGAGTAACTTCTGCTCTAATTGCCTTTAAGTCAAAAGGTTCACACTTTCTTGCACAGTGCTGTTTTAGGAAAAAATCCATACACATTTTTTGTTTGGATTAATAACCACAGAAGAAGAAATAGTGACGGAATACCCTGAAACCTTGACAACTTCAGACAGAAAGTACCAGCCTAACCCCCCCATACCCTTTCTCATAGTCTCTTCCCACTCTGTGTCTCTTTTCAGTTAAATTTTTCTCTGCCTTGCCTCCAACTAGCAGATTTTGTTAATGTTGATTGATGAATGTATTGGTGTTTCCCCCGGCTTATATTATGCACAAGTAATTATATAAGTTAATTTCTGCAAATTCTGAAGAGAACTGCAGTGATAATAGCTGTAGAGGGCACAAAGCAGAATAAGGTTCATTTTTGGGTCATTTTCCTACTTGGAGAGAAAATATTTGGCCATAAAATCCCAAATTTAACGGTCTTAGGCACATTCTAATGCCATTATTAAATCTCATACACAGATCTTAATTATTGCATATTTTATTTCTAAACCATGATTTGGAGCAACTGACCTAAAGAGAAGAAAGAGTAATGTTCATTTCAGCAAAGTCACTATGAAGTCAGTATTTTGATAGTAAGTAACCACATATCATATATCTGTTCAGACCTGTTATTTGATATAAGTGCAGTTGCGAACACAATGAAGATGCATTTCTGATCTCATTGAACAGACGCATGTGGCCACATCCTCAGCTGAAAGTTCGCCTGCTCAGGTGACACTCACTGACCTGCTGCACTTTCATAATGAATTGACCATATTTGTACACTTCTCTCACTGTGTTTTCCATACATCGATTTATTTGCAGCAACCGCCACACAATCAGCATTGACCAACAGGTATTGATTTTGTAGTTTGTTTAGAATTTCAAATTAGTTCAATCTTATTTCATTGACAGACAGTACAGGCAGCCTTAATTTTAAAACCTTAACTGTTCACTATTTGTTTAAGTAGCACACTGTGGTTGTGTAAAAAACTATGGACAAACCTGTCAAGTACATCTTGAGCAGGTGGTTTGATAAAGTGCTTATTGGCCTTCTACTTTTTATTACAGTTACAATTGTAGTTCTCCTCAATGTGAGTTACCTTTGCTTTACCTGCTCGACTGGTAAAGTGCATGTGTACGTGTACTTACGTTTTTATTTGTGGAGCATATCTTATAGCGTCGCCCAAGGCAGTAGAGGGTAAACAGGCATTCAAATTTGAAATGTGGTTAATTATACTTTTCAAACACAGTGAATTAGAAATACAGGCTATTCTCTAATAAAAGCCTTCCTTTAAGTTCTGCCTCCCTTCTTCAATGAGTAGTCGGCCAGTGAGATACTAATGAAAAGCTCTGTACACAGCTCTTCAAAGTAATGGTGCAAAATATTGTATGCAATTTTTATTAATGTTATCTTGACTAACAATGTCTAAGCATTTAATAGTGAACATTGAAGGAGTTGAGAGAGGAGGACTGAGGAAATACTTAACTAGAACAAGTTTAGTTGTTGCTGTTGACATAATTAGAAGGTAGTGATTTATGAATGAGGAGCTCAAGGGACAGAGAGGCAGGAACAACTAGAAGAAGATGGGGATAGATGAATTGCTATCCTTAGGCAGTTGGAGGTATTGGGAGTGGTTGGCTTCTTTAGGTAAACAGATGGAGTAGTGCTGCACGGTGCTGACCTGCCAATGCTGTCAGGTCAGCTACGTGATCTATAGACTCGCTGCCATGTGCAGTTTCTCTAATTAACACTCCTCCTAATCTGTGCTGGGGCTGCACCACTGATATGTACAGACATAGTCTCACAGATGAAATGGGTGAGTAGAGAGCGAAGCGTCTTATGAATTTATTTAAATCAAATTAGCGACATTTTATTAATTTGCCATACATATGACATGTTGTCATTTGCTGACGGTGAATCTTAACAACATTTGAGGACTTATGGACTCTTGTCAAATATGCGCGTGTTTAATGTAGGCTCTGGAAATTTTGCAGTAGGAGATAAGGATAGATGAGGATAAAGATGTACACAGCTGTATTCAAATAGAGTCATAGCAATACTTAGTTGTGCGTGCATGTTATTTTTTGTCCACAGCTTATACATCTGATAGCGGACCTTTCATCATCCTCCCATTTTGCTATTTTAGCACACTGTCGTCGGTATTGGAACTTTGCTGTCACCTCCCGCTTGGTGTAATGGTAATACATAAAGGGCAGAGGCCATGTTTTTTGTTCTGTAATGGTTTTAATAGGGTCTGTGAAATGATTAAAAATTTGAATCAAATTAATTACAGGTTTCTATGGTTTAATCTGGATTTAATCACATTTACCAATTTTCTCGGTATATTTTGTGAGGAACAAAAAGATTTATGACAACAGACAGCTATTATTCATTTTAAACATAGTTTCTCTTTTTTATTTCATATAACAATAACAATGGTGCTGCAACTCAGCTGTTTCTTTTTCGCGTTCTCTGTGCTATTCCATATGGCACATTCCTTCCAAAACAAAATTTGGGATTCTTAGCCTTTGTTTGGGCTAATAAAACTTTTTTTCTTTTTTTTTTAAATCAAATAGTAAACATTATTTAGGCCTCTTAGCCTTTGTTTTTATAGTATGGTTGAACATTTTTCAATCTTTTGGCCAAACTAACTTCTTCACATTCTCTGACAAGTAAAAGTGACCGCTTCTTCTTGCATATGTGTCCTGTGAGTGAAGCTGGTTTGGCGGATTTCCCTTGAACGCCCATCGACGGACAAACTCATGCTCCTGTTGAGGTGGAACTTTTTAAGCAGGCTTTGCCCCGTTGAAACAATAAGTCTTCCCGCCAGAGTGTGCATATCACTTGGTTTTATTGAATGTTCATTCTTTGTTTTTTTTGGAGCTCACTTTCTTCCCATCCAGAGTGATGTTTGTTTGTTTGTGTAGCAGGGCCGTCTGAGGTGACTGCATTTAGAGCGGACACTAGTGCAGAGTGGGCGTAAATGTGGGTAATTTGGATAGGTCCTTTGCGCATGCGTTAAATACGTTAACAAAATTATCGAATTATCTGTAATTAATCATAACGCGTTTAACGCGTTTATTTTTCACCGCTCTAGTTTTAACTTAATTTTATGATGGCGGCTTTTCTGCTTTCATTGACAACCTCCACAGATCTCCTCTGGTGTGTGATAGAGGGAGAGATCCTGTTTTGGGCATGCGTTTGGTTTTCAGACCCTGACCTGTGGTTCTTTGGCCTACAGGATTTGAAGCAACTATAATTAGTTGACTATATCCCTATGGACGAAAGGAGGGAGGAGAAACACCGAAGATGAGATGAAGGGGGATGCTGGGTGGTAGAGCTGTGTGTTGGTTAGCTGGATGTTGGCTGGCTGGATATCTGAATGACTGGCATGTTGCCTTCCTGCTGGCTGTTCTGGAGTGCACAAGCCACATTGTAAGAGACCACACTTTCTGCTGGCCCAGCAGAGACAGCCTTGCTGGTTGACTGGCTGGATGCCTAACTTCCGGGTTCAGCTGGCACTCAAGCGTCCATCACTGTTTTGGCAGTCCAGCCAGCCAGCTGTTATTTTGTGTGGCTGAGGCAAATGGAGGTGTTTCTGCAGACCATAGAGGACACTGGTCACCCTCTGGACTAGTGCTGGCCAATTAAACGAAAATGTATCGAAACCGACATTTATAAACTCTAACCGACATTATTTTGCCCGTTGTCGGTTAATTCGGTTAATATTATGTCCAAAGCCCACATACATATCGGGTTTCCGCCTTGTCCATATCATGTATGTCCTCCCTCCTCACTCTTCCGCTGACCTGCACTCACATTACATGGGTTAGCAGTAGTAAGTAGTCTACAGTACGTGAAATTTACTTTGTCTTTGTTTGATTCTCTCAAAGTGTAGGAGATACGTATTTGAGAACATGGAAAAAAAAAGTCCAACTTTTTGTGTGCATGCAGCTCATATTGCCCAGCCCTAATCTGGACATATTTAACAGTTAGCCAGTGCATTATTTAAGATTAACTCGTTCTTTAGCTAAAGGCATGTTTTTAATCACGTAGATAGAAGTTTCTCTCAGTCACTTATGGAATGTTCAGTCCAAAAATAGAGCTGCGTAAAAATAAAACATTTCACAGGGCTGCATTGGGTTAAGTTTTTTCCTAAAGACACTGTTGGAAGGATGACACATGATCCAGGAAGTCAAGTCTGACCTATACATCTATCAATTTGAAGGCCACTCAAAAAATCTCATCAGTTTATGCATTTTTCTGGGATAAAAGTCATTGTTAATCACAAGGGAAATTTGCAGAAGTTGCATCAGATTAAGCTTTTTTTTCTCATAAAATGTTGAATTTTTAGGCTAAGGTGTCTCTTCAGTAGTATCTTGCTCGCTTGGTTCATGGTAGAACTGTTTGCAGTGCCCTTTGTCTTGCTCTGATTCTTTCTCCCTCTCTTTTTCAATCCTTCCCTCTCTCCATCGATAGCACTGGAAGAATTCCCACTGCGTATATTGCCTATCAAAACATCCGATAAGTTTTTACTGTCTTTGCAGGCAGGTAGAACTTGTCATAGTCTCAACTGTAGCTGTGCGCTTTCCCGCCAGGGGAATGCCATCTTTAGCAGGAAAGTTTAACACCTGCACTCTTTGTGTACCTGTCACTTGGACTTTGCTGCGCATGAAAGCAAATTGCGTGCTCTTGTGCATGTGAGCACAAGAGCACAGCCCTAGGTTACGCTTCCTCCTCTAGCACTATAGTGGAAAGTTTATAACAGTTTACAGAGAAGTCCTTGGATGTGTGCCATTGCACCTGAGTCCACTGACCTCACCCTCTAAAGATGAAGATATTGCCATTAGTCTGTTTCTCGACTGCTGTCCTCATTTTATTTCCTTTTCCAAAAATAGTGTCCAGTAGGTCATTGCTCACACTTGATTGTGCAAGAGCAACTGTTGATTGAGTCTGTATTAATCTACAGTCCACATTACTGAAGACTGTGAAATTAACTAAGTGTTTTTGTGATTTCTTTATGGGATTTCGTTGTCCTTCTTTGTGAGTAGTTTTTTTTTATGATGCCACAAGACTGTGTCCTGTGATTTAACACTCAATATCAGTTAGCATTAGCCTGCAAAGCTAGTATAGTCCAGTAAAGCTCGGTTGGCACTCAGGAATGATACTGCCTGGTGCCTAATGAGTTCACCTTGTGCATATGTATGTCTGTGACTGTGAGGGACAAACAGCCTCTCTCTATCTGCCGGGGCCCACTTTCCTATTCTGGAGGTTTGTTCTTGTGTCTGTGAGCTCAATCTGTTGAGTTCAAGGATCAGCTCCACCAGACCTGGTAGTTAGTCACTGCTCTCATCAGGATGGAGAGGACCAGAACTGTCTGCCGTCAGCCAGTGTGTGAGGGGAGTCATCCCAAAATTTAAATAACTGTGAGAATGTCTCACATTTTAATCACTTCGTAAGCCCCATTAAGTCTGTTTGCCTGTGTGTACATCTGTAAGCCTTGTTTGGTCACATGTGTGTACGTTTGTTGTGTCTGTGGGATTGACACATGATACTGCTGTGTGTTTTGTGTGTTTATGCGTGCTGATAAATTTGTGTTAAATGTTAGTACCAAGTGATAAATACACTCGGCCTTGTAATTGGGGAAAGAAGGGGGGTCGTGAGAGAGAAAAGAAGAGAAAAATATGGGGGTGTTGAGGGATATGGCTGATTTTCTCTTGGTGACAGAGCCTGTTGCCATGGAGCTGGTCCTCCCATTGGTGGAGGTCTGGTCCAATCGCTTAACAGCACAGATTGTTTCATCATTGAGAAGTTTTTTCCTGTCTCAGTAGCCACCCCTTGCTCCTCCATCTTTCTCAGTTCTCTTTTTTTTCCCTCTCCTACCTTCTCTTGCTCTCTCTCCTCTACTGCTCCCTATCTCACAACAAAAGGAGCTGATAAATTACATAAGCCACCACCGAGGTTCATTTTGATTCATGATTTTATTTCTGGAGTTCAAGTTAAGGAGGCTGAATCTTTCACACATTTCAGCGCCACTATCCCTCATTCATTTATTTATCTACATATATATAATATATATGCACATATACACAGCCAACATAAACTATTGCAGTCTAATACAAGCAAATGAGCAGAACTTGTCTCTCTCTGTCAGAGCGGGGGGAGGCACGTAGAAACAGCTGTTAATGGCTTGTAGCTCTTATTTACAACCTCTAGAAATGAAAACCCAGCCGACTAAGAAACTGACATGTTGTGTTGTGTTTGTCTATGATCTCCGCTCCATTACAGTATCGGTGGGGCACTAACAAATAACAGCCAGGCAGTCGGAGTGGTGTCTGTGCATGTGTGTGTGTGCGCACGTTGGTCAATAAGGGGTGATAAAATTGGAAATGAATAAAAACGTGAAACAAAAACGGGGCAAATTAATATATTAATTTTATAACATTGCTCTGAAAAATATTTTAATGACTGTATGGTAAAATAACTAATGAGACCAGAATAGAACTGATTAAAAGAAGCAGTGATTTCCAAGTTAGCCCTTTATCATCACATTCTTTGATATGCCAGGTTGACTGCTGAGCTGTGGTGCACAAACTGCTCATACGTTTCACCTGATTGGTGTTGGATCTTGAATCCGTATCGTTCTAGTCACTTTAACCCTGATATCCTGGCTGTGCGTGTCACATCCTGGCTGTGCGTGTCACATTTATAGAGGTTATAAATGTTCGTTTCGATTTATTTTTTCAGTTAATTGCCCAGCCCTAGATTATTGTGAGTATTTCATAAATCTTATTTCTTGTGACATTTTGGCCCATGTGGAATTCTATATTTATTTCGCATATTTCCAGCACTCTTGCATTCATCAAAAATACCCTCAAGATCAGGATCCCCTCTCTCCGCTGGCATTCGTTCATTGTGCAGACAGGAAACTGTCATGCACTTGGCCAACTCACTTTCTCTCAATCACCCACTTCTCTTCATGTTCTTGCTGTTTTTTTTCAGATTTTTTCTGTTCATGCTGCTTCTGTATGTTTCCACACCACGCAGCAGAGAACTATACATAGGTTGAAACTAATGAGAACAATAGAGAAAGACGGGGAGACTTGGAGAGAGCTAGAGAAAGGTAGAGCTAGGTAACTAGGGAGGAAGGGGTGTGAAGGAGGGAGAGAATGAGTCATAGCTCGTCCCACAGGACTGAGTGGGTAGGCTGAGTGGAGGAGGATGGCGTCAGCAGCAGGCCTGACAATTTAAGAAGACACATTAAAAGAGGAAGAAAAAAAGAGAGAGAGAGAGAGACAGAGAGCTAACACTTCGAAGTGGGTGGATGGAGAGAGAGATATTGATGTGGAGGGGGCGGAAGGCAGGAAGGGGTATCCTCACTGAGAGAGAGAGTGGGGGGTGGCAAGGATAAGGACATAGAGAGACATAGATGGAAAAAGAGAAACCCTGTCTTCTGTTTCATTTGACCATTCATGTCCTCTTCATCTGTGTTCGGTTTTCCTTTCGTCATCAGGTTTCCTGCCTGTGCTCTGAGCCATGGACTGATCCTAATTATTTGAACATGGCTCATAGCATAAAATATGCACAGTATTCCAGAGTGTATTTGTGTGTGCTGGACATTGATGCATGTATAGTTATGTCAACTACTGGGTCTGTGCTGTTCCCCTAAAGTCCCCAATGCTATGGCACCCCCCTAGCCCACCCTTTTTTTTTGAGATTGTGTAATCGACGCAAAGGGGAATCCTCTCTGACACAGACAAACACTGGTACCTACATCCTGCAAGCGCTGCTGATCTATAATATGTGGAGCCACTGAGCTTGCACAAACTCTACCATTACTACACACGTCAGCCTCCACTCTGCGAAGACAAAACCTTGCTGCCTTTTGTGAAATGGGTTCTCTCTGACGTCAAATGGGCAAGGTGCGGGCTGAATGCAGAGGAGCTGAATTGGGTCGAGCTGCCTGTGTATGTCTCTCCCATCGCTGTCTGTGGGTTTGTACGTTCTCTCACTCCGGTTTGCACAGCCGTGTGCTTCCATTCACCTTCATCTTTCATTCAGGCTCTGCAGAGAAAATGGAGGGACAGATCTACTACGCATGCTTCTCCATTATGGAATTTGCAATGCGGTGAATGAAATAAAGTAATAGTAGCAGATTTCAATCATTACTCACACAAAATAGAAAGTGCTCATTCTGTTTGCTTGCGTTGTGGCTGTCAATAACAAGAAATAATGGGGTAGGAAAAAAAAGCTTGTGAATGCAATGAGAAATCCTCCGTCCATCTGCATTGTATCTTTGCTGTAACTTATTTTTTACTGTAGGCACTGCATACCCTCACGACAACGCACTTTAATCTCAATGAAATTCATCATATCGTTATCAATTGGCTCTTGTCACAATGAAAGTTAAAAAAACGCAGGTCTTCCCTTTTTAATTATTGTATGATAGAGAAAAACTGCAGAGCCTCACAATGAAAGATGAGGAAATTATATTATGGGAATTTTTTGCTTAACAAGGGAGGTTCTTTTTTTTTACCCTTGTTGGTTGGTTTGTATGTTTGTTAGTAAGCAGTATTACAAAAAACTGCTCAGCCGTTAACAATGAAATTCAAGGGTTGGGGCATGACCAAAGGAAGTATCCATTTAATTGTGGAGCGGTTCTGGATCAGGTGGGGGATCAAGGATACTCTCCTTATTATTAAAAATTGTGAATCTTGATTTCGCAGATTAATTCATGGCTCTTCATTTCAAAAGTCCGGCATGTTCAGGGGACTCATATAGGTATACGTCAGTGCCATTTGGTACTCTTCCAATAAAATAGCAGGTAAAGTGAATAAAATAAATAGCATTAAACAGATCTATTGTTATTATGCGAATTGTTAAAACAGTTTTGATAATTTTGTGGCAGGACAAATCAACCTGTGTCGGCTGCCGCAGTCTTGGTAATTAATGGGAACCAGTGCTTGATATAGACAAGCTCTCTGCTCTCACCACTTAGCATGCAGTAGAATTCTTGCCATTTCTCGGGCTTGCCCCGCTGCTAACTATTGCTGGGACCTTGACAAAGCTTGACCTGGGGCAGCTAATTTTGACAGTGATGTCATACCTGAATGAAATATTTAGTTCAGCTAATCCACTATTTGAAGTGGTCGTATATCCTGCGTGTGTCTTAACACAAACACACACATTTGTTTGACCAGACGGTTAACTCTTCCACTCTCTGGCCCATTCACATGTACACACACACAGTCTCACTCACACAGAGGGCAGCGCATTGTATGACCTGAGTGTCTCAGCTGGTTGCCCGTCATCAGGAGGTTCTTTGGAGTCTGCAAGGCCAGTAATGTGTGTGTGTGTGAAATGAGTCATAGAATTATGACAGCTGATGGGGATGATGGTGATATTGTGGCCCATCTGTTTTCTTACCTGAGGGGTGTTGTGTTTTTTTGTGAAATCTCAGTTTTGAAACCATTTTCCCCCTGACATAAGTACACTCTATATATCTAAAGTCTTAATTTTGTTTGTATATAAATATGTCAAGAAGGATACAAGCGGATTTTTGGAACCAGACAACAGAATGCATGTCGCAGAGAATTGTTGTTCCCACAACAAATGTCCTCTGATGTCATCAACCTGTAGTAACATGCTTGAAAAAAATCCAATTAGTCCTTTTTGGATTATTCTTACTACCGCAGATAGTTTTACTTTTGAGTACACATTAAAGTGCGTGTAATGGCTGCCTTGTGTATCCTGAGTCAAATTGATAGCTTCTGCTGTGCAAGTCCTTATCACAGCTGTAGTTTCCACACACGTGGTTTAAAAAAAAAGCAAGTTTATCTCCAGCCCTAAACATAAAATTGGTTATTTGGTCTTAAATGCCTGATCAAAGCATCTCTCTTCTGCTGTGTAAAACCGACTTGTCAATGTGGTTTTATGACCTCCTTTGCTATGATGTAACTGGCTTGAGTCCTCAGTGAATCATATTCCCTGCATGTCTGCAGCCACGTGTGTTGATGTAGACAGTTGTCAGAGAGAGATCAACATCAGGCCCATCAACACAGTGACTGAACTGGGACACTCAGTGCTGCTGCTGCTACTGGTGGTGTTGTAGTTGTTGAGTCTGCAATGCCTGTATTTTGACACATTGTCAATCAAAAACCGGATGGACCCTAAGAGACTGTAGATGTTTGTTTTTTTGTCAGCACAAAGAATAATTAGGGGATGTATATTTTTATTCTTTGCCTAATGACAGGGAGTTAACACGATTCATTGTAAAGGATTTGACGAGGCTTCATTCCTCATTTGAGAGGATTTATCAGTTCAGCTGCTCTAATTGGACTTTGTCCCACTTGATATCCCATGACCTGGATGACTGGGAATCCACATTGTTGTTTGAACCACAGGCTATGATTGCCTGAAAGTAAAAGAAATGGCACGTAGTTTCTGTTTTTATCTTGCCCTCCTCTCTCTGCTTCTGTTTTCCATCCCTTGCAGTCTGTGCACAGTGCAATATCTCTCTTCTCTCTGCCCTTCGCGCTGGTACTTGCTCAACACAAATGGCAGCCGCTGCGTATGACGTTACCATCTCCTTGGCAACGCTGTGGGCCTGTGCGTGGAGGGGGGAGTGTTTTTATTCTTCAGTGGGGGACTTGAACCTGAATACACACTAACCGACTCGACATGGGGACAGAAATTGATTGCCGAACAGGTAGAGACTGCTTTTTAGGGCTTGGCTTTAGAGTGAGGATTCACAGACATTAGTCTGCTCAAACATGAGAATGGCACCTGAAATGAATGACTATCTTTTCTCTCCATCCAAACCCATTCATTTTTTTTTACATTGAAAAAAACATTGAATATGTGTGAGCAAGAAAAAAATAGATTATTTTCAAGTGACTGAATCAGACGTTTTTGTGTCTGACCAGAGCCTGTAGTGTGGCTCTGCGCTCTGCTGCTGTATGGTAAGCCTGTATGAGAGTGGGGGTTGGGGCATGTGGGTGTCCTGGTCAGTGATGTGTTGTAAAGCTGCTGATGACGCGTTGCTTCTGCATTGCCTGGGTCTTCCCCACAGTGGGAATCCCTGCCTCATTTGTTCACTCGTCTCTTATCTATCCCGCAGCACAGCACACCACAGCAGAGCACTGCCGCACAGGCGGGGACATGCATGAATGGCTCTCATCCATACTGCATGCATTCAAACTGACAATCATGCTTCTGATGCCTAGATTTATGCACATTTACTTTTCATCTAGCTGTGACATGCTCTAATACATGTGTATGGGATTAGACGCTTACTCTTCATCCTACTGTTTATACTAGATAATATAGGATTATCAGACTCATGGATTGTTGTTCATCTGTGTTGTCTGTCTCTGAATGGGAATGGCTATAGGGCCTAAGACCTAAGAGTTGTTGCTTTGTTTGCATATGGGAAAATAGGTTTAATGATGTCCTTTAGAAGGATTTAGGAAAAGAAAGAATACATAGTAATGATATGTATATGATGATTGTAGTTGTTGCTGTAATTTGTAGGTGTTGATGAGGATATAGCCAAAATACATGCTGTTGTGATTTGATAGCAGTTAAATCAAGACAAGCTTGCAGGTAATATATGTTGTATGTTGAACCAAATCTGAATCATTAGGTGACATACCCACAGAACCGTATGAGATTATTAGAGTGATTCTTTAGCAAGAAGATCAAATTGTATTGCGCTCATTTATTATATCTGTTTCAAATTAGTGCATTGCTATTCCTTGCAGTTAGGTTCTAATAGTGCAGCTCTTCTTGGCTCCGCACTGTCTCCAGTTTTGTTAAATGGACTCCTAGTAATTCTTCTGATGAGTTATAGTGAAAAAAAAACCCTTTTAGCTCATCGTTTCTCAGATAAAAACAAATTCCCCATTCACAAAGACTGATGCTTTCAATGTAGAAACATTAAATTCGTCATATAACAAGCAAGTTAGCAATTGGGGAGGTTAAACCTGATCCAATGTGCTGATATGCAAACCCTGTGTTCCAGTGGGCTCTAAGCTTTCAGCACTTTGTCCCCCTCCCTGCCAGAATGAGCAGCAGTGGCAGCAGCAGTGATGAGTCACTCAGTGTGTGAAACATGACGTCATCCGTGTCTTCCTCTTCAGCTTTTGGTGTGCAGGGCTCCTGACAGGAGGACAGAGCGTGCTGCTGCACTGAGCCGGAGGGATAGAAAAGAGAGAGCCCTCAGAGGACCGCTGATGTGGTGGCTGGCCTGTTTTTGTGCCCCTCTTCCTTATTTGACGGCAGTCTTTTCAGTTCACCCTATTGCTGTGAATATCAATGCTTTTTTTCACATTTGCATGTTGTTATCCTGAAATATCCTGTAAACCTTAATATTTGTCTTTTGGAGCAAGTTCCTGTTCACATTAGTAAAAGTGAATGCACTGAAACCACTACGCCAGAGATTTAGCTCAGAGATTTTCTCTGACAAATTTCCCCCAAATCAGGCAACTTGTTATTTTAACACACTGTAATGAGCAATAATGTAGATACATTTAAATTTTTATATAAAAAGGTTTAACAATAAATGTTTTCTTCTGTGTTTCTCACAGCTCCGACCCGAGGGCTAAGGCTTGCTATGGACGTTGCTTTGCCCCCTGCTGCAGCCCTGACCAGTGCCCTACCTTAGTGGGTTCCCCTCTTCTTCCTGTGTGTGGTTCCCATCCAGACTCACTGTAAAGAGTCCAGCACAGATCTGGTACCACCTACAGGTAGATAGTATAGTAGCACACTCTCGCACACATATACTGCATGTGCTCTCTCAGCTTTCTCATTTTCAAAATGCCACAGATGTTTGGTGTGTAATAATTTTTTTCTTGCCTCTTTTCTGTCAGCCACTCCTGGGTCCTCCACCCAATCCCCTCCCCTACTCCCACCCTCCCCCCCTCCCCTAAGAAGATGTCGGTGAGCCTGACAACAGACATCGAGCAGGAGGGAGAGAGTGGGCTTCTCATCGAGCCCTGCAGTCGAGGCAAGACCTCCCCTCAACCACAGGGCACTAAGGAGGGGACAGGGGAGGGCCTGGAGCCCGAGGATAGCTCCTTACAGGATGCACAGGTGGCTATGGACATACTTT
This sequence comes from Pseudopleuronectes americanus, assembly GCA_038501795.1. Classification (NCBI taxonomy): domain Eukaryota; kingdom Metazoa; phylum Chordata; class Actinopteri; order Pleuronectiformes; family Pleuronectidae; genus Pseudopleuronectes; species Pseudopleuronectes americanus. The sequence continues at coordinate 16,386,204 of CM076717.1, read as the reverse complement.
TTTTTTCTTATTTACCTAACGCCTTAGCTAGACACTCTTCTAAAACTTATTTCTTTTTTTGCCAGATGATTATTTACTGTGTTATTGATACTTAAACAAACTAAAATCTATGGGTGTAACGGTACACAACAATCACGGTTCAGTACGTTCCTCGGTTTTGAGGTCACGGCTTGGTACGTTTTTTAAGGTGCAGCACGTTGTAAATGAACTGTCCTTAAACTGCTATTGTACTGTAATTGTAATGTATTGTTGAATATATGTCTTGTTTTTTTCTCTTCAATATGTGTAGAACAGGTTTATAAAGGGCTGGTGTGACTCGCTGGCTGAAATGCAGATGAGAGTGAACTTCGTAACCGGGCTCGATTACTTTCAGCGCATGTTTGAACCCTGCGTTCTCGACAAACAGAACTGTCGCATGTCCGCTGCTTTAAAAACCCCTATGACGCTCGTTATTGCTTTGACACGGCCTGAATCATTTGCAAGCGGCAGCTTTAATGGCGCTCAGAGCTGGAATTAGCCTGAACTCGTTTTTTCCTTGTGCCACTAATGTAAGTGTTATTTCCAATGTTAGTGGAGCATCACTTTGGTAATGTCCTTTCAAACGAGTCAGCATGTTCAATCTGCTACCAGCTACAAATCCGCAGCAGTTGTGCAATGTCAGCTTTTGTACGATCAACTTGTCTTGTCCGTCGTCATTATAGTGAATAAGACGTTGAAGTGTTACCGCACAGACTTAAATTATGAGGGAGGGTCTTCACATTCCTGTTTGTCTGCGGAAGCTTTGAACACGAGCCTACAGCACATCCGATCCTTCGATAATGTTGTACCTCTAATTAGTAATTAAAATGTTTCGGTTTGTAAACATGTACCGTTATACCCTTCTGAAATCAGTTTAATGCAAATGCATTCTTTAAAAACCATGTTAGGAAACCCATTTAGACATATACATGGCCAAGGAATCTGTAATAGTGTTTTAACAGTGGAGATTTGGCAATTGAAAGTGTATGCACAAAATTAGGCGCAAAGCTTATGTTCACTTTTTTAAAGACTACTCTGTTTATTTATTTTCAAAGTTGTTCCATTACTTTCTGTTAAGAGAATTATTATTGGCACATATTGGACAACATATGAACCAATATTATCAAATTTGTGATTGGCTTATATCATCCAGGCTCTAAACACATAGTTAGAGAATTATCTGTATTTTATATGCACCTTATAATTAAGATTACTGAAAGCTCAACTATCTTTTGCAGAAACGAGGTCCTAACCATAGCCATGGCAGGAAAAGGCCCAAGGTAAATAAGTTGCATGTTTGTTTGGGTTTGCGTTTCGAAGGTAATCATCTTTGTGCAAGTAACCCTACTAACTTCCAATAATCCTTCTTCCCGAAATAACCCTCCTGGTGGTTTGCATGGCTATTTTTGACCTCTCATTATTAACGTTTTAATCCTCTCAACTAAAGTGGACTCCTCTCTGCTCATTGGCTTAAAATCTTAACTCCAATGAGATGGTTTGATGTAGGCATGTCATGGTGACCTCACTGAGGCTGTTAAAGAGAAGGGCCGATGTCTTCTTACAACAGTGCAGATGGAAGAATTCCTCAAGTGACCGTATGAACATCTGCAAAGACAAACTGTACACACTATATTCTCTGAGCTCCACTTGTCTTGTTTTGCATCCAGATCATCTGCGCACTGGTCTGAATACATTCCTAGTCAGTCAACAGTTTGGATACGCAATAATTTAAATATGCATTAAAGTGTTGCCATCGGCTTTGAACACATTTAAAGCAACTTTGCATTTTAAAAATGCAGTTGAAATTTGAAGACAACTTAACAGTAATAAAATAATTGGAAATAATTGGAAAACATAATCCATAACAATGCGAAAAATACAGTTTGCCATTATGTCTTTAGCCTGCCCATCTGTATGGACGTATAGTCTTAAAGACTGTAAAGTGGATTCAGACTTTTGGACCCTCCCTGTCCATCAATCCATCTGTCAATATACATATAATCTATATTCATAATTTGTAATTTATCTGAGTGGCTTGAGGGCATTTTTAGAAAATGTTCACTTGGACTTGAGGGGGAAATAGTTAACATTTGGTGTTGATCACACAAAATATACAATTCACAAGCAAATTAAGATAACATTTCACAGAAATGTCTTATTGGATCTATTGATGGCATTTCATATCCAAAATCAAAGGCCATTGTGATATTCTAATGTTCCCCTAAAATCCTTTTCTGTACAATATTAAATGAACATCAATATTAGTAGTTTCACTTGCAACTTGCAATGTGAGCCGTTAGTGTCATATCTAAATGCTCAGTGAAGATGCTGAAACACCAAAAACAAGTCTCTTTTAAAATAATAAACTTGTGATTGTGTTTCAGTCTAATGCCAAACTGAAGCTGGTACGGAGTCTGGCAGTGTGTGAAGAGTCCTCTGGTCCATTCTCCAATGATGGAACTCCAGAATCGGTACTGTTCCTGTTTCTGACTTCATCCCCTAACTTCTAACCTTAGTTCATTCCCCGCAGTAAAACTAAGTAGTATGTAACTGCAGTTTATGTCGAATTAACAATACTCAATAGAATCAAAATAACAAAATTAAGATCCGAAATTATACCGTACTTTGTCATAGCAGTTGAATTTTGTTTTCCAGGATATCATCCAGCTTCACATCAGCTGTCCATCAGACAAGGAGGAGGACAAGTCTTCAAAGGATGAATATGAAAATGATGAGAAGGAGAAGAAGGACAAGACTCCACGAAAGATGCTCTCACGTGGCAAGTTAAATTATTTTTGTAGCCCGCTGTTTTTCTTACCGCACTGACACCAGACAAGATTTAAATTTTGTATTTATTCCTTGTTGAATAAATGGTAAATAACAGTCTCAGTTAAAACCTCCTGCAAAAGTAAATTCAAAAAGCTTTTTGTCGTGGCACGACTGTTTTGTATAATGTCCATTGTTAATACCCAATGGAACCAAACCAATATGTCGAGCTAATTTCTCTGGAAGATAATTGGAACCCCCCCCGCTTCTTTTTTTAATAACCTGCCTCACTCCCTCTCTCTGCAGAGGCATCATTAGACTCTAAGAGCAACAGAGATATAATGTCTAGCCCAACTGTCTAGTGTAGTGGAAAATACTGGAAAATGATCTCCTGAAGTGTGTGCTTGTGTGTGTATGTGTCAAAGAACCGAACAGCGAGCTGGCATCTCATCCACTTCTTGTGTTTATCCTTCCCGAGCAACCTGAAATGTTTTTGCTGCAGTGTTGAGGGGCACAGCTATGCTTAGTAACAATCTGACTTTACACTTTCTTTCTCACTTGCACTTTACAGAAGAGTCACCTGCTCTCTTTTCCCCCTCAGTCTCTTGACCCTTTCTTCCTGCTTATTAACTTTGTTCTTCTCTCTTGTTAGACTCCAGCCAGGAATACACCGATTCCACGGGCATTGATGTTCATGAGTTTCTGGTCAACACACTGAAAAACAACCCCAGGTATGATATACCACATGCAAGCTACCACACACAAGCTGTAAAAACAATAGCACAGTAGGAAAATGACAAACACTGGTAATTTAATGTCTTTCACAAAATAACTTTTGCTCTAGCTGCTGCTGAGATGCATTAAACAGTTTATCACAAAGTTAGGTAATTAAGTAGTACAATTTGTTGTCTCTTGATTGAGTTGCCTATAACGTTAACGGATAAATGAAATGTCCACAAAATGCTCTTACATCTTTTTCACTGGCCTGCAGTCTGGTAACCTTTTAGTTTTATTGATTGCCGCGCATCTGACGAGCACAATAACTGCCTATTATGGAATCACCTAATTAATCAAAATAAGCACCAGTTAGTGCAGTGTTTAGGAGGAGACTTTAAGTCTGCGTCATTTTCAACATTACATTTATCCAATGGTTGTATATAATTGTATCCTCCATTACCAGTCAATAGGCGAGGACCCTTGAATTTTTCTGTGGTCTAATAATATTATCTATAGGTTTTTAAAGATAAATTATTTGTGTAGTGTCTCCTATTCACATGAAAACACGTTATTGTAAGAAGGTCAGATAAAAAGACAGTCAGAGTGAGAAGGATGGAAACTTTTCTCCATCATAAGAGAAGTGATCCAGCCATTATTAGAAGCATTTATTGCTTAATACCACCCTTTGATCTTTGGTTGGTATGCTCACAACACTCAAGTCACTGATCCGCCCCCCCCTCGCTCTCTCGCTCTCTCTCACTCTCTCTCTCTCTCTTTCCCCCTCTGGCCCAGCAGGGATCGAATGATGCTGCTCAAACTAGAACAAGATATCCTGGAGTTCATTAATGACGACAAGTAAGCAACATTCTTCATAACCAGTCGCTTGTATTTAAATTTAGCTGCTCTAAATCCATCCCTTCTTATTTATAGAATGCTTTAGTAATGAGATAAGTATGGCAACATGTAGTTGATATTATGGGGCAAGTTTAGGTTAGTATTTCACAGTCGGCCTCTGTGTTACCTTGTAACCAGAATAGTATTACTAGACTCAGATGTTATAATTAGAAACTTGTCTGAAGCAGTATATTTTCCTAAGCACAATAAATATATAAGTAGTACCTTAAGTTTGACATCTTGCTTGTCATACAACTCAAAATTATGAAAATATTTTTTTTCTGATAATTCTTTTGGGGAACAAGACAACAGGAGATATTTTAGGGGTTGAAAAAACATACTAACCCCTTTTTACTGTTTTGGAAAATATCTAGAAAACAGTTTTGTAAATGGTAAATGGATCTTTATTTAAACAGCCATGACTTATTCACAGAATCCCTTAAAATGCTGGTCCTTGTATTAACACAAGATGCACAATCCTCTCTTATATTACTTAAAAGGTTCAAAGAAATGGACACATGATGTTCATAACAGTGCAGTGTTTAGCGTATGATACTAACATCTTTGCCTGTGTTGTCCCCTGCAGTAACCAGTATAAGAAGTTTCCACAGATGACGTCTTATCACCGTATGCTGCTGCACCGTGTGGCTGCCTACTTCGGCATGGACCACAATGTGGATCAGACTGGCAAGGCTGTCATCATTAACAAGACAGGCAACACACGCATGTGAGTGAAGCTCCTAAATGAAGTCCAGACTTCAGCAGCTACAGATAAACCTCTGTGGATTAATGTTTTCTAATCCTCACATACAACTTCCATGAATAGAATGTACTGAAATCACATAAACATTGAAGATACACGGTATTGTCTATAAATCATTTTCTCCAGTCCAGATATTACAATTTTAGTGGTAGTAATGTGTATTGAAGTTGCTGTGAAAATGCATTAAGGCAGCTATGTGAATAATATAAACAACACACAATAACAAACCCTCATGGATTTAACGTCACTAGAAATTCAAAATGCAACAGAAGAACAGAATATTCCAACGGCCATACAATGTGTTCATAAATCAATGTAAAAGATTTATCAGTAAATAAAAAGCTGTTCTTCACAGAGCAACCAACCTGTATGAAAGTAAATGGTGTGTGCATGCATGCAAACAATTTTTCCTTGATTGGAATAAGTTATAAAATAATTCATAATAAAAGCAGTGTTTCCAAATGCGTAACATATCAAAATTCATCAGTGTACTTAACAGCAGAGGCTAACCTCAGTCAGTGGCATTTACACAGTGGTTGTGTAGTGGTAACCTACAGTTTAAAGTTTGAAATGTAAATTTGTTTGAGAGAATAAAGAAAGTACTTGTGTTGTTAAAGCATTTACTGGGTTAACAGAAGCAAGGTCCACTGCTTTAAAGCTCCATTTTAGCTGTAACACTTTTTAACCTTATTTTTTTATCTAATGTAGTCAAAGGGTCATTTTTATCTAGTTTTGTTTCATATTAAAACACATGCTTTTGTTCTTAATTATTTTTTGTACAGCCCTGAGCAAAGGTTCTCTGAACACATCAAGGATGAGCGTAATGTGGACTTTCAGAAGAAATTCATCCTGAAGAGAGATGATGCCAGCATGGACAAGGATGATAATCAGGTAGGCTGCTCTGTATACAAGGTATTGTTTTTAACTGTATCAGAATCAGAATTCTTTTTATTGCCACGTATATTTGCATATATTGGAAATTGTGGTTGGTGCACTGTACCATATCATATTTTCTATCCATTTTGTGTAAGTCCGTTTCATTGTTGGAGGTGAAATTACTATTTATTTACTGCTACTACCATGAAATATAAGTCGCAAGTCATTCATTAAAAATGTGTAAAAAAGCAAAGTCAAAGATCAAATTCACCGATATTATTATTGTTATTATTAATATATTGTTTAAATTTTTTATATATTTTGATAGTACTGTTGCAGCTAATTCTTTTTTTAACCACTAATCAAGTGGTGAAAATCTTTAATCATGACAGCCCTAACCGCAGGTTTAGGTTATGTTTACGTGGTGTTTTAGTCCCGTCTTTGTTCGATATAACAAAATGTTGAGTGGACATCTTGTTTTTACTGTATTCATACTGTTTTTGATTGTGCTGAATTACTGATGATAAATGTATGCTTAGAATTGGAGATGGCTTGATAACACTTTTTTTATTTTCAAACGTCTGTAACCCTGACCCCAGTGTTTCCTCATGTATAATGAGCCATTCAAATACAGTCACTATTACGATTATTTCTCTCAATATGAAACGTAGTTTACAGTTTGCAAAGAATTTAACATCTTCCTCGGCTTTTTGCGATGCAAAAATAAATTTAATGGAAGAGGATTCTTCCTCACAGAACTACTTCAACTCCCCCTTATTCTTCCCATGTTGAGTGTGAATTACTTTCTGGAGGTTATTCAGCAGCATCTCTACTGGATTAAGGTCTGGGCTGAAATTGGGCCACTTCAAAAGGTGGATTCGTAGTTTGAAGTGATTCTTTAGGAGATTTACTTTGATGTTCACAGTCATAGTCCTATTGCATCACCCAACTTCGGCTGGTGGATAGCTACCTTGACATTACTCTTTGAGACAGGGGTGGGGAACCTCCAGCCTCTGGGGACCCATGAAGCAATCCAGCCACGATTCATAAATACCCATAATGCAAGTCAGAAGGCAAAAAAAGTCTTAATAAAAATAAAATAAAACAAAAATTCCATTCGATTATAGACTGACATGTCCTTCAGGTTAGTCTCTGCTGACTATATGGCTGGCAGGTCATTGGGAATGACTCATTCACCACGAGAAATGGACAAAAGATAGTTTTTATTAAAGAAAATAGAGAGCCAGTGTACCAACGTTTTTGAGATGTGCTGGGTGTGGTGGAAAAAGGCAAATTTCCATCATCATGACTGCTAGAAGCATGCATTGCAAGGACTGCAAGACATTTCCTTGTCTTTCTCTGTGGCCAAAGAAAAGACAAATACTGACCAACTAGCCATTTTTGTTTGTTGGATAACTGCCAAGTTTGATATGAGAGAGTAATCACTGTCTTTGCAAGCCATGCATGCTGTGGCAATGGAAGGGATTAAGATACCTCCATGAAATTATGTTTACCCTTGACAATATTTAACTTAACAGACCCAGACACTAGCAAATCAGCTCTAAATCATGATTTTTCCATTCACCTTCTTCACCTTCCTCCCTTTTTATTCGATAAATAGCACAGTATGTTCTTCCAAAACAAATGAACCATAGTTTCATCAGTCCATGAAACAGTTTAAAAGTGTGCAAACATAGGGCCTTCATCCCCTACTCAATCCTCTTACTCCCTGTCTCCCAGTCACGTTCTTACTCTGGTAACTTCAACCCCTGACAATAGTTAAGACTAATTTATACATAATTGTACAGCATTAAAAAGTGCTCCGTTTACTCTTTACTTTCACTGTATTCGATTTTAACCTTTTTTTCATATAATTGTTTCCCCAAATGTTAGATCCGTGTTCCTCTGCAGGACGGGCGGCGTAGCAAGTCAATTGAAGAGAGAGAAGAGGAGTATCAGCGAGTACGAGACAGGATCTTTGCCCGAGAAGTAAGTTTTGAACCTGGGCAGAGTAACAAACACTGGCAAGAGCAAATTAACTGTAAATATGATACATTTGCTTATAATTGCCTGTTTTCTCTTGTGTAGTGAGAGGTCCTTCAGTCTTGATTCGAAAATAATAAAACAAATAGTTTAATGACTGGTGTAGTGGTAGTAATTGAACTTGGTTCCCATTGTTTTGTCCTTGTTAATTAAAGTAGTATTTTCTTCTGATTCCTTATCAAATGTAGCAAGTCTGTTAAAGTTGTAAACTTCTGATAGGTTGACTTGCCAATAATGTTGGTTTAAAGTGCTCTTGGTCGAATGAAGCATTTCATAATGTGCAGGTGTCCTATTTTTTACAGTCTTCTCAAAATGGATACATCAACGACAGCAGGTAAGATGATGCATCCTATTGGAGACTCTAGTGTGTGCACTACACAAGACTCCATCCTCTGCAGCTATCCCCTTACAGCTACTGTTCCCTTGTTAGGTTTTAGATAGAAGAGGTAGAAGGTTTACAGACACAGACACATAAACATAAAATGTTGATTCTGGCTACTTGAATAAAAAATGTGTGGCAAAGTCACCTTTGTGTAAAATTCCCTGAATTCCTAGAAGAACATATTTATCGGATAGTTTGTATTTTTATTTCCAAGAAAATGATCAGTATTCATGTGCAAATGTTCTCTCTTATGTCAGATTTTTACATCTACAAGTAAATAAATGGCTGCTTTAGGCTCAATCTGGCTGTAAAGGACACATGGTCTTTGAGAAAGATTTTTAGGTAGTGGATTTATTTCTTCCAGTTACCTCTCACAGCAGTTACAGCAAGCCTCTATCCCTCGGCACCCTTGCCATTAAGGTTGAAAGATTAGTACACAATATGCTGAGAGAGAAAGATGAAGAGGAAGCGTGGGCTTTTCCACACACAGTTTCTGCCTAGTGTGCTTTTTCTATTTCTTTTTTTTCTCTCAGGGGTAAAAGTTCTACACTACTGTGCCCACCTCTACCTCCCACCCTTCCCTTACTCACCTTCCCTTAAACCCTCTGCTGTTCTCCAATCCAGTCCTGTAACCCCAGCATTTTCTCCCAATGTTAACCCCAACAGACTTTCCACTGAGGGCTACTGCTCTAGCTCTCAAAAGAGGAGGCAGATCTTTAGGTATTGGGGTGCTGTTGACTTTGACTTGTGTGTTGCCATGCCCATTTCTGAGAGTGATTTGGTGATGATAGTGGTGACTTGTGGTGGTTTTTATATCTTTGCTTGGCGTAGTCGGCTGATTGATGGCTATTCCAGCTCTGCACCCTGGGGCTTCCCATAGCCCATGCATGGCTGCTTTGTGGTTTCACCGGGGACTGATTGACCTACTTACCCATCCACTGTCAACTACATTATTTATATAAAGTAACTGCATTACTTTCACAGTAACCTGTTTGTTTTGTGGTTGACTTAGTCTTGTAGTTTTTGTTAACATGTCACCTGTTGCATAGTAACACAGACATTTTTGTTGGCAGAAGAACTTTGAAGTAGGAAAGAACAATAAGAAGCATGAGACTTTGATTAGTGTGGTCATCCTGTTTACCAAAGTTATTTGCATTTTTATTAATCTTCTTATAATTTTTTCAATTAAGATATCAATTATTTAGTCTGTACACATATTATAAATAAATGAAAAGCCCATCCCCATCTGTCCAGGATACCAACTCTCATTTATTCTTTCCTTTTCTTAATTCAAATCTCACAGACTACAAGATTTTTTTCTGTAAATAACAAAGAAAAATGGCCAAAATTTTTAGATGATACCACTAATGTTTTTTTCCTCTTCTCTAAATTAATTTAATATTGAATTACCAACATTAATCAGTTGTTTGATCAGACTGTACTGGAGTACAACAATGTATCGAATTTGTTCCCTGCTTCATTATCATTTTAATTTTTGCTGCTTGCAGATTTTTTTTTATCAGAGGTTTACTTTTAATCTAAATTGGCATTAATGATGTATGTATATTTGTTTATGCTTATTTTAGTCTATTTTCATTTAAACTAAAATGGATCTTAATAACCCAAGCCCAGCATTACCTTCATAGGTATATCAGATGTTCACCTTTTACAGAATACATGCTGTTAAACTATGAACACCATAAAATCACACACTTGTCTGAAATTAACCAAAACAATAAGCTCACAGTGAAACAAGGGTTGATTCAGCCTCTATTAAAAGCCTTAGTTTGATGGAACCACATAACAATAGCCTAGCTTCCCTGCTTCTCCTGTTTGTGCATGTGATGGGCAATTCCGTCATGAGGAGGGAGGAGATGAAACATCATGTGATGACCAGTCGAATCCCTCCTGTTCCTTCTCCCCGCCATCCCGCTCTCATCTTTGTCTGCAGAGCGAAGCTAACAAGTGTGTTCCTGCCTGTACAAAGAATGGCAGAGCACCCAGCCTACCTTAAAATAGGCTGTGCTGAGAGATGACTCAAAATAGATCCTCCATTAATTACAGTCTCTTTGAAATATTTATCAGCCACAGCCACTCGCTATCGCTAGGATTTTACAACCCTTACCACATCCCTGTTCTTGTCATGGAGATTCCCACAGTCAGCCTTTCGTGTTTTGAATTCATTTTACCCTTGTTCTCTCTACACAGACAGACCCTGTTCATGTCCCTCTTCTAGTCCTAAGTGGATGAAAAATGAAGTACTTACAGCTGCTTTGGTGTTTTTCCGCTCTGTTGTCTCTAGGGCAGAGTTGTGGGTCTGTCTACATCAAATTGAATACCTGAAATACTTTTAATTAGCACAGCTGACACCCTAATTCTAACCCTTTTATTTGAATTTTTATATTCAAGCACATGCACTGTAAGACACCTTCAAGTGGATTCATAATATTCTGAATGCTTACATTTCAATGGCAGACCCAACCATCTTCTTGGATGGAGGGGTTTCCCCCACAGTGGTGGTTACGCTTACAGTGTGATCATTGGTTTTCTTGGCAGCTACCCTTATCCAGGGTGACAGCATCACAACAAAGAGTGTGTATACAGCAATAAAGTTTAAAGACTCATGGTGGTGAACCAGTGGTAGCAAGTGGATATTTTGTAGATAGTGTGTGTGTGTGTGAGTCTGAGTGTTGATGTACATCTGTTCTTAATGTCTGGGTGTTTGTGTACATCTGATATTAATATACAGGTGTGGTGTGTGGGTGTCTTGTACGTCATTCCTTGTCTTTAAAACAATACGTGCATGTGTTACTGTTTATCTGTATTCAACATGTACCGGTACTCGTTTGTATGCAAGTGCTCATTCTGGATCGCCCTTCACGTGAATGTTGTCTTCAGTCTTCTGTGCGTTGAACTCATGGAAGTTTGTCTCATCTGGTGTCACTGTAAGACCCTCTTACACTCAGTGTGGCATCTTTTCTCCCTGCATGTGTGTTTTTCTCTGTGGATGTGTTTGTTTGTTTGTGTGTGTGAATGCGTGTGTGGTTGTATGTTAAAGATTTGGACACAATATTGTATGGTGGTTTGTTGCCTGACTTTTGTATCGTGGTTTCATGAAACTAGACAATATGCATCTTTGTTGAATGCCCCACCCTACGGCCCGGTGAAGTGTGTGTTTCCTTTACCTGTTGATGACCCTCTCTCGCTCTTCTGCTTCTTCCCCCCCTTTATCCCTCTCTGTCTAACTGTCTTTTTTGGTTCTGCCCCAAACTACATTCCTTTCTCCTTCTGTGTGCACATCCTCCCTGTTACTGATATATTTCTCTTCCTACCTTTACACATTTTTCTTTTTCTCCACCTCTGACTTCTTCTTTTTCAACTCTTCTCTCTGTTAATCTCGCACATCTGTCACCTATCTCTTCACTCTCTTCACTTCAACAGCTCCAATTATCTCACCTCTTTTTTCCTTTTCTTTGTATTCCCTTTTCCTGCATCTACCCATTTTACCCCACATCATTTCATCTATTTGTCTCTCTCTCCCTCCTCTGTCTTCTCTCAGAGGGAATCGTGAGAGCTCCAGTCGGGCATCTAGCAGTCGTCAAAGCAGCACAGACAGTGACATGAAATGCCTGGAGCCACGGCCCTGGAGCAGCACTGACTCAGACAGCTCCAACCGCACCCTCCGGCCACCCGTCACTAAGGCCAGCAGCTTCTCTGGCATATCCATTCTCACCAGAGGGGATAGCCTCGGCAGCAACAAAGGCTCACAGGGAAGCTGCAAAGGCTCTCGATCTGGTGAGGACCTGAGAGACGAGTTGAGGAAGAAGGGGAATGAATGTCATTGAGCCTAGTGTTAGCTTTTACTCTCTAAACAGATTCTTCATGTGAATATGCAGAATCTCTTTCTAGTTTGACTAATCATGTTTGAGCAGGATTTGTTCGACTACCGGAAATAAACGATCTGCATGGAGAGGAAAATAATCACCTTAACCGAAGTGCATCAACTATTTGCTTTAAATCTGTTTGCATTCATCCACAGATTGCTCTTAGTAGTCAATGTCACATGGACCTAAAACACTGACAAAAAGTATCATTGTTTGGGTTTTATGTGGATTAACTCATGTTATAAAAGAAACTGGTCAGAATGTAAACAGTGTACGACCAACGGAGGACAGAGCCTTGGCCTAGATATCGCTGTCTACACTCAAAGGCTATTTCATCTTTAGAGCAGAGCCAATAATCACACAGATTGAGTGTCAAGTAACTTGATACTGAGACACAAAGTTTTTACATTCATACCCTTCAAGAAAAGTAGAATCTAAATAGCACATTTGACGAGCTTTAACTGTCAGTCAAATACTCACACTTTCCTCTGCCAGGCTCTCGGAAGTGCCCAGAATTATTTTCTCAAGCTGTTCGATTTCTTTCCGTCTTAATGGAAAGCTGTGACACTGGTAACTCTTTGCTGCTTGACATGATGAGAGAGTTCTTATATTTTCTGATGAAGAGATATTCAGAGTCACTTTTGTCTTTGCCACTCATAATTTATTTCCATTGTGGCAGCAAAATTACATTGAGGTTTTATACAACCTCAAATATTATGCAACCCCAACTTTTTTCATAATTCACATAGAAATGGAAGAAAGTTATATTTAACATTTCCTTCAAGTTATAACAATCAGGAGTCATTGGTATCTATTATTAACATTTGGCCCAATACCTTTAAACTGAAGACAGACTTTTCCTCTGCTGGGATTTTAGTTTGAGTTTGCCCTCTAGTGGTCTGTTATACATAAGATCGAGAATACAGGGTAACCTGCATGCCAATAAATGATTAAAATTGTTTTTATGGGGGGGTGTTTTGGGTTTTTAATTTTGCCCAGCGCAGACATTAATGCCACAATTATATCCTGTATCCATCATATTTTTTCTTGCATCACTAGGCCTGTCCCTAGTCAGTCCTGATGTGTGTCCCCCACCCGCAGCCTCCCAGTCCAGTCGTAGCCTGCTTCCCTGCCCATCACAGCAGCCACAGCCCCAGGTTCAGCCTCAGACTGCCCTGCTGCCCACCCCACAGCAACACCCCATGGGAAACCACATGATCGCTCAGGTAATTACCTCCACTAGCTGCTTTTATCCCAGCGATATTAGGGTAAGGATTAAAATGTGTTAAAATGTAGATCGTTACTGATGTGTTGACTAATGTGGTGTCAGTTCAACAGATTTCTTGGTTCTCTGACCACATTCATCCTTTAATAGTTGTTAAATTAAGGCTTAAATTGAGGCTTAAATCTGAGTATTCCAGATTTTATATTCATTATTTTATTGCTTTTATTTAACAGTCAGAATTTTATTTCCATTACTGTCCATCTGTTCATTAACAACTTTTCCTCTGTGTTCTAACCCACACCTTTCCAATGTCTTCATTTCTCTTTATTCCCTTCTTTCCTTCTACTCCTTCTCGCTGGCTTGCTCATTTCTCTTTATACCTTTTTCATTTCCTCTCTGTTCCTGGTGGCATGCACAGCCGGTGGCATCTCTGCAGCCCTCTCAGCCTGTCTCCTACTCCAGCCCTTCCTGCCCCCAGGTTCTCCTGCCAGTTTCTCCTCCCCAGCAGTACACAATGGTACTGACACCTTGTAGCTTCATCTATTATATTAATTCTGTTAAACTCTGCATTACTGACACTCTCACACTTAACTAATGCTGTATTCTGCTAAAGACCCTTGCACTCGTCTCACTTGGCTCTTATTCACAACTGTAAGAATTGTGCCTTTACTGCTCTCAACCAATCCAGTATTACTTCTTGTCTGCCTGCAGGCTAAGAGACTAAAGTCAGAGCAAGAAAGCCTTTTGTTCATATTCAGGACCATAATGATTGTCCATATTTGCATGTATCTTATTCCATAAAAACAATTGTATAACTTCTTTTGTTCTACTGAATTTGTGATGCTTACCAGCGGCCAGCCCGTCTTGTCACTTTCCGATAGTGAGTCACTGTAGTGTCCAGTCTGCCCTGAAGTATCACAGATTAGAGGGCTTATTAAAACCTCTTTTCTTTTAAGCACATTGATGGGTAAAGCTCTTGGCAATCAATCCCCACCAGCGTGAGAGCACATTCTGTGGCAGAGAAGACTTAAAAATAGCACATTTAATGTAGCAGTCTATCGCAACATTTTGTGAAATTCTCTTCTCAAAATAATCCATCAAATAATGGATTTTTATCCTAATCAGCCAAACAACCATGTTTTTCCACATCAGCGGTGTTAGGAAAGAACCAAACCTTACAGGAACTCTCATATGTTGGGGAATGTTCTACCTTTCTGTCCCCACGATCAAATGTAAAGAAAAAAATCTCATGTCTCTGTTGCTAATGTTCTATGCTAGTAATCACTCCTGATCATTCAGCCCTTAGTTACACCTTTTAGAGTTACTTGTATAGATGCACCGACTGGAAATGACGACTAATGACATAGTTCCCGTTCCTCGCAGGGAGAAGAGCTGGCGCCCCAGTTCACCCAGATGACGCTGAGTCGGCAGGGGTCCAGTGAGAACCCTGAGCCTCAAACTATGTATCAGGCTGCTCCCACGGTGTTGTCCCAGCACCCCCCTCCACAGACCGGCTACATCATGGCAACCACAGGCCAGCCTATGCAGCCTCCGTCTGGGTACCAGCCTGCAACTGGACACCCTCATCCTCCACCTCCACCACCCCCCCCCATCGCAGTCTGTAATGCAGGCTCCTCCGCCCCCACAAGGCTACATGCAGCCCCCTCCACCACAACAGGTAACGTTCTTAGGCATCTGATGTAGGTTATAATTAATTTCTCTAATATTTTTCAGTATGTTAGGTTATATAACAGATCTCCTAGAAATTGATACCCAGGAAATATGTAATATAATTCTTGGACCTAAACATCTGGTAATTGCTTGTGTAGTAAATGTCTTCCATTTAGTTAATACAGTTTCTATCTCCAGCTGTGTCACAGGTACTCATCGGAACCTGTGTTCTTGTACCAAGTGTCATTAAATGCTAAATAAGAGCCCCATTTAAAACACAGGACAATTGAAAATGCAACACTCTCGATGCAACATAATTGCCGTCTGTCTTTCCTCTCTAATAACTCTGGTCCTTATTTTAAGGGAAGGCGGTTTCTGTTTCTATTTCATTGTTATTCAATAAGACATTGTCTGGAACAAACCATGTAGCTTGAAATTTTCATGAAGAAATTGATCCACTTTTTAAGTGAAAGTACTTGAATTTTGTCAGTGTAATTTTCATTTAAAGCTGACCTGACAATCTTAAGGACTAGGTTACACCATTTTATCACAATTACTCAAAAGTGTACTAAAGAGCAACTGTTGAATAGTATCGGAGATCTCCAGGAATCATTCGGGAGAAAATGATTGACCTGTAAAATAACTTTTTTTAATTATCCACATCAGATGCCACTGATATAATGAATTAAGGAAATACATTTTCTGGGAAATTGGAATCATTCAAACAGATCGAGGCTTGATATTCCTATGTTGTGATGTGATGAAGCATCAGGATTCAGCCAGTGGGGGAGTTTGGTCTTTGCACTCCCAGCGCTGTGCGTCACCTTCGCAAGCCCGGTCTCAGTCATCCAGCCTGTCACATTCTTCCGATTGCAGAGGCGGTGACAATAATGAGTTCTCTCACTCTCTGTCACTCACACACTTCCTTCTCTCCATTAGGCCTTTGCTTAAATCCATAAAGGAGTTATTATAATTCATTTGAGGAGAAAGAACTAAATTGACCTGGCCATTAAACACCCCATGGGAGACACTCTGTGCTATAATGTAGCTCTGGGGTTAAGCTGTAATAGTCTGGTCTGTTTAGTAGAGTTTTTTTAATAGTTGAAGTCACTCTTTTTTTTAATTGGTAATGGTGTTGTGTCTATGCAAAGGGAATCTGGGGTCTATAATATGTCATTAAAGCATCAATTAGATCATTTAAATTACAAGTGAAATGCACTGTAGCAAGACCAGAGTCTTTCATGGTAGATCTAATGGATAATTGAGTTCATAGGCGTTGTTAGGTCTGGGCGTCCGAGGCTGCAGGCCCAGTTGTTTTATGAAAAGCCCTGGTCATACATGAAACCATTTAAAATACTATTGAAAGCAGTTTCTGTGTCCAGTGTGTATCATGCAAGCAGCTGATTTACTTCACATAACTTGGCACATGTACATTTTGTGTGTGTATGAGAGAGAAAGAGAGCACGCCAGCTACTTGTGTTATTGTTGACGTCTGGTGGTAACCACTGAGGTCAGATGTGAAGGCTGTGGATATAAGGAGCTACTTCAAAACGAAAGGATGAAGGCAGCCGAGCGAAGGTGAGGTTAGAGGAGGTGGACAAAGGTTATCTCCTGTTGCCGTAGCAGCAGATGAGTCAGGACGTGAGAAAAAGCTAAGGGTGGGGAAGAGGAGAGCTCTTCAGCTTGCGAACCTTGCTCAGTGGTTCTCCAACAGTTTCAGCACAAGACATACTATTTATCAAACCAGTATATTCCCTGAACAGCTTTATATATCATTATAGTTATTATATTTATTTTAGTAATGAATAAGGCTGATTCCAAGGCACACCAGTGAGTCATAGAACAGACAAAGTTTGAAGGGATACAAGAAAGAGAGATAAAACTTGAAAGAGCAAAAGGAGCACAAAGAGGAAGGGATGGGGCTGGACGATGTAAAAGGAATGTTATGCGCAGAAATAAGAAATGTTTATAATCTAATCGTCATATGCAAAAATTAAGATTTAATTATATGCTGGTTGCCATATCATGAGTTTTACCAGTTTTCTTGAGCAGGAGAGAAGAGAGAGCAAAGGTAAAGAAGAGCAGCTCATTGGCTAACAGAACAGACACAGAGTTAACTGTTTGTTGCTATTTGGAGCCATTGTCACAGAATTACAGTAGAAGTTAGGGGTTGGTTGGTTGGTTGGTTAGTTGGTTGGTTGGTTGGTTGGTTGGTTGGTTGGTTGGTTGGTTGGTGGTTGGTTGGTTGGTTGGTTGGTTTTCTGAATGCATTGGTAATGTGCCGTGTACCATATGACTGCTTCATCAACAAGGCTCTTAATTCTTCTTTGGGTTTTGCTCCTGATGCTGAAAATAAATCTACTTAAGTCAATTTTTTTTTCTGGTTTATTCTCGACAGAATGTAGGTTCACTGAAGTCAGATGCACATTTTAAAGTACCCAATAATTGCAGTGCTTCTATGTGCCCCTTACCTAGTGTAATTTTACACTTTTGGGATGTAAAGGTTCCATTCTCTATGCCTTTTGCTTTTTGTAGTTCATTGTGACCTCTATAGACAATGGATTTCGGGGCCTTTTATCCCCCTACACACTTTTTACATTATCCTCACTGTTAGATCTCCATACCAAACAGTACAGGCTGGGAAAGGAATATGTGCTCTGCGTTGGTCAATGTGTGGCTTGTCCACAGTATAACAGGAGTGGAAATATTGACACCGCTCCAGACGCTGAGATGGGCTGAATGTTGTCATGTATGTAAATGAAGGTGGAGGCAGACCATATCGATCTTCTTCACAATAGACTTATTCAGTTTGTCTGTTTGATGTCGTGTTTGGAAATTCTGTGCGCTGCATTTAGTCGTGTTGTGTAAGACAATTAGTTCCAACTACAACAATCAACACTTGTGCCTATAACTGTTGTTAAATATATTTTATTTAATGCTTCTTTGTGTAGTGCTGTTGAATACTGATAAGGAAGCAGTTATTGTAGGCATTGTTTAAACACTGCAATAATATTTAATGTTAACAATGTATCACAATTACTATATAAAAGAGGTCGCTCAGAGTGATGAACCCCCAGCTTAATGTTTGGTCTGATGGTACACTATTTAACTGCTTTTATTCAGTCTCATTTTACTTTTGTTGTCATTTTTGATCACTGCCTTACGAATTAAAAAGCTCTAAGAACTTAAGGGAGAACCTGTATACCAGCACCAAGCAGCAGACAAAGCTACTGACTAGCTGGTGAATATGTGCTTGGCATTTAGTTGAATTAGTAGTGAACAACCAATATTATGTTCATGTTGCAGCTCAAGTTGTGTTTAATGCTCCCAGTCGACCAAAGAACGGAAAGAAAATGAAAGGTTTCATGACGAAGCTATAATAATGAGATCTCAAATTATTTATTGAGCAGTTTTTTTGCACAAACTTGCAATCTGTTCCGTCGTTGCTTTTTAAGACTGAACAGTTATCAACATGTTCAGACTGTATCAATAGCAATATAACCATAAACCTTGTGGCACAGAGAATATCTCTCTGTGCTACATGGTTTATCTATGTCTGTGCGATTCACCTTTTTTAAACTGTTATTTTTGTGTTGCTTCTCTTCAGATACAGGTGTCGTACTATCCTCCTGGTCAGTATCCCAGCTCGGGCCAGCAGTACCGTGTGCCCCAGCCCATGTCTCACCAGGTGTCTTATCCTGCCCAGCGCACACAACCTATGCCTCAGCCCACACAGCAGTCAGGTCAGTGCATTATACTGTGTTTTACATATGTCCAAATCTGCAATCATCATCATCTATAAGGTTGTATGGATACATTGGTTGTATTGGATTTCCACTGATATACAGTGTCAATGTTTCCTCTACATTGTTTTAAAATTGACATCATGAATTATTCAAACTTTTGTGGTGTCAGTAAAAGAATAAACCTGCTGAATCATACACTGTTTGAAGTCTACTAGGGGAAAGGTTGATTCTAAACAGCCTTGGTCTTGCATTGTTCTGCCAAGTCAAATATGCTCTGCCCAAAATAGAGGTCTTTCCTACTTTTCCTGGTAAAACCGTGACAGATTTATCCGACAGACTTTCAGTCAGGCTATGTGGAGGTTTTCTGTTTGTTTATACAGTAGGTGACAGGTAGAAATTTGTTGACAACCTAAATGGACTCTGGCTCCCAGTGGATCTGCCAAAACCACATGGATCATGAACATTGCGTCAGTGAGACCTTGCATCAATTCAATGTTGCTTCCACGTGTTTTAATGATGTATGCTTAAAAACTTGAACAGAATAAAATAAGCCACTTCTGCAGTTCCAGCCCTAATTTGATCCTTTGGGCAAGGATTAGCCCTCTCACAATAAGTGGAGTCGATTCTTCTTCTCTTCTGCTGTAAATACATTTTACCCTCAAAGGCAAAAGCTCAGCAGCTGTTTTCTCTGCTAAATCGAATCTATCCTCTTTGTATTCTCTACTCTTTTTTCAACATCCATCCTAAATCTTCTTCTCTTTTTTTGTCTCTCATCAGGTATCCAGACGATGATGCCCAGCCAGCAGCCAAGCTACCAGAGCATGATGGGTGTGCAGCAGCCCCAAAACCCTGGTCTGCTCAATTCCCAGAGGGCAGGCATGGGAGGACAAATGCAAAGCATAATGGTCCAGTACCCACAGATGCCATCATATCAGGTATGGATGATTTAAGTCCCACATAGGGTTTAACTTGTTATGTTTTAAATACTTTTCAAAAACGTGCAAGCTTTTCTGTGACCTTTATCCGATGGGCTGAAAATGTCAGCCCCACAGCTGTTTATACAAACAAGAGGATTGTTACCAGGTTCAACAGCTCCATCTGGTGCACATCTACATCATCATTTTATATTGAAGAGTCACACAAAGTTTACTGACCGCAAAAATGTGTTTCTTTGATAATTTATCTTCATAATTTGTAATTTTCGTACAGTAGTAATATCTGGTGGGAAAAAAGTCAATCACTTTTCCAAATTATGTTCCAGAACAGAAAATGCACAGTCCCACAATCGGCTTCCGATGTCGACCGAATTAAATCTGAAAATGACATCATCATGACACTAATGTTAATCCCTCTTTGATTCTTGTCTTCAATCCTCATAACTTTTTTATTTTCCAGGAGTGACGCAAACCACCAATTACAATCTGTTTTCTCCTTTGACCCTTTACCATTAACCCAGGTGCCTGTGGGAAATGAAAATCAGCAGGTGGTGCAGCAGCAGTACCAGCAGCAGGTGATGGTACCAGTCAGCCAGTCTGTGCAGGGGCCCATGCCTGTCTACTACAGTGTTATCACACCCACACAGCAGAATAGCACAAGGTATATAACCAATATATCATATTTGTACTAAAGAGTTGTGAACAGTGTTGAAATATTTTAAAATATATCAAGCCTTCTGTGGAAAGGTGTTGCATCATTCAATATAAGAATTGATGACTAGAGCAGTTAAAGTAGCAGTCATGGTAAAGTTGTACTGGAGCGTGTCCTCATAAAAATTTAGTTTTTCGTTTTGTTATTATCTTTATGAGCAAGCAGTAAAGCTTGAACACTGGTATTTTGTTTCATTCATTCAAAAGGAATCAGCTAAATTCTGTATAGAAGCTCAGAGCATATATTGTCATATTCTTACTATTGACGGCTCAACATTGACACTTCAGACAATTCATGTTTTGGTTTATCAAGATATCTCTGTAATTGTTTCCTCAACCTTTTGTGTGTGTCTGTCCTGAAGCCCGTCTGTGGGTTATCTGCAGCCCAGCAATGAACAGTATCAAATCACACAGTCACCATCCCCCTGCAACCCCCAGCAGTTGCAGCAGCAATATTCAGGTGAGGCCAAAGCACCTTTGGTGGTCATGGGATAATGACCTTTATGTAAATCAATTGTCATTTTCAAGTATTTACCCTGTCAAAACAAAAGCCTGTTATATTTATCATATAATGGATTACCTTATGTCTTATAATTTTCTTTAAAGCTCAAGGTTAAGACCTCTGCAGACATGTTGTTGCTTTTAACAGATGTGGGAAAGGGAAAGTATGTAGCATTGTTGTTGTCTTATCGAGCGCTTTACACTACAAGACACATTCTTCCATTTATACTCCAATGCATACAGCAATAATGTATGATGCATTTTTTTGTCAGGGACAATTCAAGGTTCAGTATCTTGCCCAAGGGCACTTTGACATGCAGACTGGAGGGGCTGTTGTTAATACCTAGAAACCACTATAGTGGAATCAGGTGAAGGGTTTCTAGGCTGAAGTTCACACAGACGCACACGTTTCACTTGGCAAATATTTAAACTAATGTCCTTGAAAGGGTTGCGTGTGAAGAAATCAAGTACTTTCATTCGGCCTTAAGTAAATAGATCGAAGTGACCATCACATCATCCTTTAAAACACTGCCACGCTATTTATTTAGGTGCATGAGTTTTTTTTAGAGTAATTTGATTGGTCAGTTACTCGGCCCAGCAATAAATAAGACCTGTCTATGTTAGTCATTTATCTTAAAATGTATTATTCAGACTCTTGTTTTCAAACTATCTCCTGCCCTCACGCTTAATTTAACAACATATTTCAGCTCAGGGTCTTGAATTTTACATGATGTTGTCAGCAGCTTATTTTACTTGGCGAGAATAATGAATGTATTTCGTCCTCTAGCTTCTGAAAGCTTTTATATTGTCAGGCAAATGAGATGGTAATCTTCTACCAGGAAATTCATTACCGTGGTTCTTTATATTACAGGTTGTAAGTAAATCGTTCAAGAATCTGTTCTTAAAGAGTTTGGAATTGAATTTAAAATGCACAATGCACAAGAAATGGGAGGCCCAGAGCCTAACTTGGTGAAACTGAAGCTTCCTTTTGGCTCAGGTCGATCAGTTTAGTTGAAAGTCCATAGACACTGAAAATAGCATAAACCACCTGATTAGTTGCATGTCTTTCTCTCTCTGTTTGCTTCTTCAGGAGTTCCCCCTCCTGGGCCTGGGGTGATGGTCATGCAGCTCAGCGTCCCCAATGGACCACAGCCTTCCCAGAATCCTCCACTGGTTCAGTGGAACCCATGCAAGTACTACAGCATAGAGCAGAGACCCAGCAAGCCAGGAGAGCTCTACAAGCCTGACAACACTCCACAGGTGCACATTCAGAAATGTTATGAATTCAAACTGCAAATCCGTAAATCATCACATTAATTTGTGCATTCATTGTTTGCCAATCCACCCCCTAGTGGCCATCGGTAATAATACTCTTGAAGTCTGCAGGTTGGAGTAAAGTTATTTAGAGCTGAAAAGGTTATTGAACACGATCAAGTGTCCCTGTTTTTTATATTATGTTTTATTTTTTTCTCTTCGTATCCAGGCCAATACCCAGCTGACAAGTCCTCTGGCCTCCCCCACCCAGTCGCCCACCCCATCTCCCTCTGGCAGTGTCAGCAGCGTCTGTCCAGGCCTTGGACCATTACCCCTCATTTCTCAGTTTCCCCGGCCAGGAGGACCAGCCCAAGGTAAAGTGAAGGTTTAAATACATGTATGCTCAAAACATTATACACAGATACAACAATATGTGAGTAAAAACCCTGCCACAAACATTTCTGCAGATACAGAGACCAAGAATGATCAAAAGTGCATGTAAATGCTTAAATGTATCATTGATCATGGGGATTCTCTCACCTAGAGACAAGTGACAAAGTGAGGTCAAAAATAGCATAAGAAAAAAAACAACTAGCGCACTGTTTGGTCTGATTTTCAGGCTGTGGAACCAGGGCTGGGTTTTTCTCATTGAAATCCATCTTCATTTGATGGTCCAATATGAATTCCAGAGATATATATCTTTTAACACAGATTAATTAGAGAAGGACTTGTTCAAATAAACCATCTGAGGGTTTTTAAACTCCTGCTCTTTCACCCCCTGAACCTTGTCAGGTGACTTTGGCCTTAAGCCACTCTCACATCGTATCATCGTACCACAGCTGGATCACGTGACGGGCACCACGCATCATGCTCGAACCCGTGGCTCCCACACATGGGTTCCCCTTGTCCCTGTCCTCTGACCTATATTTACATTCTGAACCACAACACCTGATAAACACACAGTCTATCTTTCTTTAGGTAGAGATCCCTGTAATTCCCTAAATGCTCTTCTTTTATACTCCGGAATGGTAATATATTATAGCAGTGAGCTGCATTCCAACAATTTCTATTGCTTCTTTGCTAGTTCGGTCTCTGAACTCTCCTAAATTATGTTGAAATATAATCTAAATCTTATGAAATCTTCGTCAAATTAACGAATCTCAAATTGTGTGTTTAATGTATTCACCTATATAACACAGTTTTATTGCTGCCCTCTTCACCTCAGGACTGATTTGAACTTGTTTTGATTTACATTTTTTAGGAGATGGGCGCTACTCTCTGTTGGGGCAGCCTCTCCAGTACAGCCTTTGTCCGCCTGGCCTCATACATGGCCAGCCCTCCTACAGCTCCCATCAGGTCAGTACTGACAGGCCTGTACTGGAGCCTAACTGAAAGGTTCCAGATATATCAGATATTTAAAATAATAAAAACAGGCATTAATTTTATGTTCGTTAATTGTAATGCTGATGTTTGATTATCCATTTATTGACAAGGTATTTAAAGTACATGTTGGTTTTGTAGTATTTTGTTACTGTTGTTGTCTTCAGTTACCAAATGCCGTGTTACCAGACGACTCTACTGGTTGCTTATATCCCCATCTAGTGTCTTCTTCTGTTACTGCATCATAATTGAAAGGCCTCACAATAACTGTCACTGTGTTCAGGGCCAAGGAGTAATGAAACACGGGTCCCGAGGAAAAAAACAACCACTCAAATCTGCATCAACAGATCTCGGCACCACTGATGTTGGGTGAGTTAACGTTGCACAATCACCGATCAGCATATTCTCCTCAAGAAACCGTATGAGGTTCTTTCACAGGTGTTGTTGTAAACTCTCACACATTGAGTTGTTCAGGTGTACGTTTGAGTTTCTGTGTTGTTTTCCTCACAAATTCCTCCATCTGGTGTGGATGCCATTAAGTAAACATTGGGTTGTTGTGAGTACACTGACTTTAGCTTGTAGCACTGCATTCAGATGCTGCTCAACAGCCTTTGTAAATACGCCAAATTAGATTTCCTTTCGGAGCCTCCTGCTGGCCCTGGGGGCTGCGCACACCGTAATTCCCCTAAGCGCTGCACATTACAAGAAGTGTTTAGCTGAAACAGATGAGCCGCCACACTGAGCATGTCTCTGAACATAGGAGCCTGGAGTATCTAAAGATGCAGCTCGTGCAGTCGTGCCTGCCAACATCTAATGTCTCAACTTCTCCTCTGTCCAGTGGTGAGTCGAGTACTCGAGGTAACGGACCTGCCGGAGGGGATTTCACGCCCAGAGGCTGAAAAGCTCTTCAACCAGCTGTCAATGTGCGGTGCCAAGATCCAGTGGCTGAAGGAGCCCCAGGGAGGCCGCGGGGGAGCGGGGGGCTGCGGCCCCTGTCCCGGCGCAGGGCCTTCCAGTAGGGGAGTGAAGTGCGACGGCCACGACCCAGCTCACCTCTACACAGTCGTGGCAGTGTTTCCCAGCACCATGGCCGCCCAGAGTGCTTCGTTCAAACTCAACAACAGCGGGGCCAGCCTCTTCAAACTGAGGGCCGCCAAAAAGAACTATGACCTGCGCGTGCTGGAGAGAGCCAGTTCTCAGTGAAGGAAAACGAGAGTGGGAGGAGAGAAGGAAAGTGACAGAGACAGAAAGAAAGAGAGACTCTTGGTGGATTGATGGAAAGGAAGGTGGACTGAGGGGGACTGCTCTAGGTTTACAATTCAATGAGAAACGGAAAAAATAAACTTGAGTTAAACTTATAAAAGGGAAGAAGGTGTGAATCAGGAGGTGGCTGGTGATCGGTTGCAATTATGATTCTGTCGTTTGTTTTTATTCATTGTTTTTGTTTTGTATTTATAAAGCAGAATAGCACACAAGACACGTGAGCATGTGTTTCACTGTTGCCGTGGAATGTGTGCTGCCATTATACAATAACATGCAATGACACACACCCACACCCACACACAAACACACACACATCCCAGGAGACAGACACACAAACACAGGCAACAGGGTCACGTAGCACATAACAAAAACACACTGGACAGTCGACCTCAGTCAAACCTTTTCCTCCTCTTCCTCCTCACCCCCTCTGCTCTCCAACCCCTCGTCCTTTTTCTGCCTCCACTTTCTCTCCTCCCTTCACTCTCCATCACCCAGCCGTCTGCTAATCTCACATATTTATACATTTTTCATACGCACAGTTGCGCTCGCTCTCTCTCTCTCGCCCCTCCCTCAACCGCTGCTCCCTCTTTTCTTGCCATGTCTCATATCTCCGCTCCTGTCCCTCTCACGTACTCTCTGCTCTCTCTCTCCTCTCTTGCTTTCTGTTTTGCCTTACTGCTGTTGTGGGTTTCTGTATTGCGCTGTTTTTTGTTGTTTTTTTCGGAGATTTTTTTTGTTTTTTGGGGTTCAATATATTTATATAAGTGATGTAAGGAATAAAATAAATCTATATATTCAGTGATTTTTTTCTTTCTTTCCCTGAGTGACAAAAGTTTAGGCCTTCCTTTGATCCTTTACTCCTCCCCTCCTCCTTTACTCATCCCCTTCTCTTCCCCTTCGGCCCTCTACCTCACTTCCTCTGTCCTCTAACCTCGCTCCACCCCGACGCCCCACTGTGTTTGCGTTTTTTTGTTGACAGCTGTGCAGAACGTATCAGAAGAAGTAGTGTAAGTGCACAATGATTGCATATGTCTACTGTAAATTTTATTTAATCTGTTATTTTTTGTTTGTTTTTAAAAATATAAAAGTCGAGAAAAAAATCTATCAAAACATCCTCCGTGTCCCGTGCTTCATTGTTTGTCTTTTACTGAAAACGAATGTGAAGACTGAGCCACAGACGCCGGCTCCACCTCGGATTCTATTTGCAAATACAAACTCAAATACATCTTGTACAACAGCTTCACTGCAACTCGACGTACATTCTTCACCTCTCTAACTGCAGGAGGGATCCAATTGCCTCATTTAGTGTTTTGATGATGGTGGAGAGTCAGTGTGGAGCTGACATCAGGTGATGTTGAAGACCATGTCCACACCAGTTGTGCTCCCACTACACTACAGCTTTTTAAAGTCGCCTCCCTGGTAACGTTTCAAGGACACAGGATCTGAAGAAGGCTGTGTGTGTGTGTGTTACCTGGGATGTAATCACAAAGTTTGTTAGACATTTCTAATAATCTGGTTGTCATCAATTCTGTCCCTCTGTAAATCAGATGATGACGCTTAAAGTACTTAACGGTGCAGTTACCTATTGAGCCTGGTGTTTATAAAGATTAGATGTGCTTACACTTTCTGATTATGATTCAAAATGGTTTATTTTTCTTGTAGCCTGTAAGGTAGCATCTGCTTTCTGTTTCTCCACTCGTCCATTTGGAGATGTCCTTTTAATTCATCAGCTCTTTGTACATACTGAACACATTCATGCTGCCCAGCTCATCAAAAACTGTTCTGTGGGATTTGAGCTCATGACAAAGACACACACCTCACTGTCGTCCATGTCCGTCCTCTCACTCTCTCGCTCCACACTCCCTTCTGCTCTCCACACTGACTTTCAAAAGGACTTTGAACTGACAGTATTTCAGGAGTGAAATGCTATGATGTTTTATATAAGATATAAGGTCTCAAAGAAAATCATCTCTATCCAGATGCAAGTCCTGGTTCAAAATATCATAAAGTAGCTCTTTCTGGTAATATAATGAAAATATAAAATAATTTATTAGTCCCACAATAAAAAATATATAAAATATAAATAAAGACAATGTTTAGAGAATTTTATTGTGCACTGGCGATACTGTGATTATGGACTCGCTCTGCCTCTTAGTTTTTAATATGTTCATTTAACATAAGAATTTTTATTCACAAGTGTGTGAGAGGGGGAGATAATATTCTGACATTACTCTTTACTGAGTGAGGAAGCAGAAGCAGAGCACTCTGGATTTTTGCTTCTCAGCTTATAAAGTGCTCAGCTGTCCAGAACAGTCACATGAGGGTCACACACACACACACACATTCAGGGCTGCTGGCATTACTCATCCCAATCTCCCACCTGTTGGAGCCTCATTTGGAAAGTCGAGCATGTAAAGAAACAAGGCTAGAAGAAAAAAGCTGGACGGAGTCTCCACAGGTTGACGGCACTGACTTTATAAGAATCCGGTCTCTCTGATAAGAAGTGGTGTTCACGTTTCACGGTCAGTTGATGTTATTTCTGCATGTGCCTGCATCCAGAAGAATGGTCCACCCTCCTGTGGTCATTTTTAACCCCTCACTAATTCTTTCTGAGCATTTTCTGAGTGTTCGGACGCTTGATGTTTTCACATCCGTGCCTCCAACGTTTATTATCACACGTTGTACCAAGTTACATGTGAGTCTGGTTTAACTCAAGATCAAGTTGCCTCTTCTGAGACCTTCACTGTTTACTGCATCTTTATACATATCAACACTTTGTCCATTCATGTGAATCTGAAGCGGTGAGAAAACATGTGAATTAATGGTGGGAAAGTGAAAGATCTAATAAACTGGTTTGTTCCTCAGTCGTAAAGAACAAAAATGATCATTTAAAGGGAGAAGAATCTCCTTTGAAGCAGCTGAAGTGATGCTGGCGTGTTTTGTGTCCGCAGCGACACCTGCTGGTGGAATCCCTCAATCTCTGGAGGAACAAAACTCCAACTGACCAGACACCATGGCTCATTACGACTCGTGAGTTCTGTCGGCAGATGGTGTTAAACTCTCCCAACAGATGTCCCTCATGTGTTTGATGCAACAATGAAGGAGAGATACGCCTGTGTGGTTTGCAGTGGTGCATTTGCATGAATAGTCTCCAAATATCAGAAAAACAAAGGAGTAAAAATGATTAAATAAAACATTTGCTGAACATAGGAGAAAAGTCAAAACAAAGTTGATCCTTTACTGTTTGATACCAGACAACTACAGAAGAGAGACCTAGATTGTAACTTCTGAGACAAACTCTGATGAGTGAGAATTCTTGGTCACATTTTATTTTTGGAATCCAAACATTTGCTTGTCCATGTGACATTTGCTCCTCGCTGATGACAGGGTGGATGAGAAGGACTCTGTGGATATTCATGACAACCCCCCGCTCCCGGATAACGTGGTGAAAGAGGACGACAACAGGGTGAGACATGGAGTATCCAGCACTTACTAATGGGACACCCACACACACACACACACTAACACACATCAAGGACCCAATAACAAGTCAGATGGTCACTGGTTGCATCAAGTTAAACACATGTTAGTGAATAAGTTAAAGTGTTAGTAGTACTCACCTCTCACCTTTATTTAAAGATGAGATATGTAACATATTAATTTATGCTGCCATGTTAAAACAAAAGATTACTGCTCCAACGTTGAATGAACATTTGTAGAACTCTGGAAAATCCACCCAACACAGTTTCAACAGGTTTAATTGGTTTAAAGTATATCCAGTGAAAACCATTCCCAATATGTTAGGTGGATTATTAACAGGTCTATGTTACTTGGTCATGTGGCAGCCATGGTTCAGGAGGTAGAGTGGAGTCATCCACCAGAAGGTCGGTGGTTTGTTCTCCATCTCTTCCACTCTTTGGTGTCTTTGGGCAAGATCCTGGTTTGCTGTGATGGGAAATGCGCTGAATGCATGTGTGTGGATGTGACTTGTAAAGCTCTAAATCACTTTGAGCAGCCGATACAAGTTCTTCATGATTAAATCAGGAGAGAGAGGTGCTGTAGTTCTTTAAAATGGACATTTAAAAGTTGTGAACCCCACTCCTCATATCATGTGGAGTTTGTGAGTCTGTTTTCTAGATTTGGGCCACGATCAAGGAGGAGCAAAGCCACATGTCAGCCTGGAACAGACTAAATAAACCAGAACTGGCCCAAATCTGGCCCATGAGCACGTTTTATTCAGAACAAGCCCAAATTGGATTTAGGATATTTGAGCCACATTTGCCAATTTACTTGCGGCTCACATCCGTATCCCTCCTGGGAAGATAAGAACTCAGATGTAGGAACGTGGGTTCACTGAGCTTCATTTTACTTGGAAATCCTTATTTTAATCCAGTGGATATCGACAGATATCACATCATGTGATCTCCTGCTCCCCTGATATGTGACTGATGGGGAAGTTGGAAGTTGATGAGGGCCCTCAGGCATTGGGGGTGCAGCTTGTTCAGGAATCCTTTCAGCTAAATAGAGTTGCAGGGTAATGACGCTGTAATGTGTGAACTGTTGCTGGCATTATCAGTTATTGTGGCGTAAATCCACAGCCTGACGACGGCAGGACGCCACTAATCCTGCCAGTGATGGAGACACAGAGCCAGTTCAGTCTGTTGAGTGTCCCCTATGTGTGTGTGTGTGTGTGTGTGTGTTTGTGTGCGCTCCAAGCCCATGTCTCTGTCTGAATAGACTGTAGAATATTTAGCACTGTCCAGCTTTGTTACATCCAGTTGGGGATTCTGTTGGTGTCTGTTGGAAGCTATTTTGAGATATGAACCCTTTGAACCCATCCCGCCTGTGGTGTGCATGTGTGTGTGTGTGTGTGTGTGTGTGTGTGTGTGTGTGTGTGTGTGTGTGTGTGTGTGTGTGTGTGTGTGTGTGTGTGTGTGTGCGCCTCCATACACAAATAATCCAAAAACTCCCGGTATCGAGCAGATGTTCCTTCTGGAATGTGAATTGGATCAGAATGACACACAGTGGTGAGGCTGTTCTTTACAGACCTGTCTGACTCGATGCAGTTTGTGTGAAGAGCAGACAGACTCCATGTGACTCCAGCAGCAGGGAGCGTCAGTATTAATAGAAATGTTTTCTTATTGTTGGTGGGTGGTGCCGGATAAATAAAGAAACAGCCAGAGAACAATTCAGTGAGACGCTGACACCCAGGTTTGTTGCTTCATTTGAAACAGATTAAAGAGTCAATAGAGAACACTATGGACACAACCATATGAAATCTGATGGATTTCATGTTAAAGCAACAATATGTAACTTTTACTGAGCACCAGCGGACTGAGTCAATTACTGCAGCTCACTTGTTTATCTTCCAGCTGACCTTTTGTTTTTTTGCTCTTTCCTGCTCATTTACCTTCAGGTCTACTTCATCTACGAGGAGGAGGTGGAAGAGGAGGAGAAAGATGAACCTCCTCCACCGAAACCAGTCAAACCAGTGAACGACAGACCTCACAAGTTCAAAGACCACTACTGCAAAAAACCCAAGTTTTGTGACGTCTGCGCGAGAATGATCGTTTGTACGCTGCTCTGGTCTCTTTGTGTTTCCTGCCTGACGAAGCAAAGTGGACTTCAGTATCTTCATTTGTGTTTTCTTCTGTTTCTTTTCAGTGAACAACAAGTTTGCATTGCGTTGCAAAAACTGCAAAACCAGCATCCACCACCAGTGTCAGTCCTTCGTGGAGCTCCAGAGGTGTTATGGCAAAATTGTGAGATTCATGTTCCACAGTCATATCTGATGTTAAATCAAAACTGGACAGCAGATCATCTATGTCTGTGATTCTGTATATAACATATGTTTGTGATTCTGTCTCCTCTCGTGTTGTAGCCTCCAGGATTCAGGAGAGCGTACAGTTCTCCTCTGTACAGCAGCCAACAGAACGCCACAGTCTCCCAGCTGCTGCCCTTCTGTGAGTCCCAAAGACGACTGCTGCAAGGAGAGGAAATTCACCTTAAGAGTCTAAATCAAGCTTTCAAATCAAACAGCATGAGACAAATCAGACAAAGGGGCTTAATGTGATATCATGTTTAAGAGCTTTAAACCTGATCAGTAGATATCATTCAAAGACAAATATAGCTAAGTGCAAAAAAATTGGAATTCTCTTCGCTTCCATTATTGTTATGCTAAACTAAAAAAATAAATCTCTGGTTAACTTTCTCTGTTGATTGATTGATGGCGTTTGATTGGCAGCACAGTCGAACCGCACCGACCCCGTGTTTGAGGCGCTGCGGATCGGAGTGATCATGGCCAACAAGGAGCGGAAGAAAGGCTCCGAGGAAAAGAAGGACGTGAGTGTGGACTCGACCTGTCTCACAGCACAGACATTCATCTTTGTTATTGTATTCTCAGGGTTAACTTCCTTTAAAGGTGCATTGTTTTACAGACCTTTAAAACTGTTACCCTCTTAAAGTTGGTTTTATTTCAATTGTTAAATCACAATTCAGTCCTGAAGAAGTGTAGACTTCATATATGCTGTGCTTTTGTCCAGACTATGATGATGATGATGGAGGAAGATGAGTCCCAGCCCAAGCAGGAGGAGGAGGGAGGTGAAGGAGGTGAGTGAACAGGGTGTCAAGTGGATCAATTGTGCGTCTGGTGTTTGAGTCCATTGGCGACCTTCGTTCACCTTCTCTCTTTGTTCGTTTTGTGTTTTTGTCGGAGCAGCAAACACGGAAGGAGACAAAAGAGGCGACAAAGCTCCTGCAGATGAAAAGGTGGGAGAGCATGGAGGATGCAATGATGATAACATGGAATAATCAACCATGTAGATATTTTCAAATCAAGCGGTGAAGCTGAGGCATAATTCTGTATTTTCCCTTGTTTTCTCTCAGAGTAAAAAACCTCAGCCGGGGAAGATCGGTGTGTTCAGTCAGTCTCACTATTATCTGGCTCTGTATCGCTTCAAGGCCGTGGAGAAGGACGACCTGGATGTGCAGTGAGTCTCTCTCTCTCCACCTCCACTGACGTCTCTCTGAAATCTACCTGTCATCTCTGATCTCAGGTCATTATTTTAGATCTATATTCAAACACTCACATCCAGTTTCCTCCTCAGTGCAGGGGACCGCATCACTGTGATAGACGACTCCAACGAGGAGTGGTGGAGGGTGAGTCCTCATTCTATTGGTTTACACCTCTCACACACACACATCTGGGTGTATTCATGATTTAGGTCATGATTTCATCCCTGTCTCATCCGGAAAATATTAAATACAATTTTTTCAATAAGATTATAATGACTATTATTCGATTTTGGTTATTATCTAAATCTCTGACTTTTCCTAAACAAGACGTGCTCCTGGGAACGAGATAGATGGTGTAGCAGCTTCATTTTACAGGCACTTGATATAAGTTCAGTATGTTGGTGGAAAAATAAAGTTATGGCATCATTTAAAATCTCATCGAGTGAGTTTAACTGGTTGGGTGTGATCGATTCTCACTTAATGTTCGGTATAATATTCCAGTAAAGAGCTGATGAAATTTAGTTGGACTTTGTGATTCTCTTGGTCTGGAGCAGAGAATATTTCAGAAAGAGCTGCCCCCTCCTCCTCCTCTTCCTCCTCCTCCTCCTCTTCCTCAATGGATCATCCATTCACCTATTTGTAACAGTCTCTCAGGTTTCAAAGCCACACTGGACAATAGATTAGATTAATAAACAATGTAAGCAGCAGTCTAAATGTGAACCTGGAGGTGCAGCACCTCACTGTCCCAGCCTCTGTTCCACCAGGGGAAGATCGGAGTGAGAACCGGCTTCATTCCGGCCAACTACATCATCCGGGTGCGAGCAGGAGAGACGGTCTACGAGGTGACACGCTCCTTCGTCGGCAACAGAGAGATGGGTCAGATCACTCTGAAGAAAGACCAGGTCCACACACACTGACACACACACACACACACACACAAACACTTACAGAAACAGAAGCATGTGTCATGTTGACACTAGGAGACAACTGTTTGAGTGATTTACGCTCAGTGACTAACCTGTTAGACCTCTCAGCTGTTCCTGTTTAACCCTCACTCATTATAAATTAGCCTCAACTCTAACTTTAAATTCTCTCTCCTCTAAAAACATGGAAACTATTCAGGCACAAGCACGTCCGTCTGCTGCAGTACCTTGACAAGACCACTGCCTTTTTAATATTTGTCGGTATTAGACACATTAACAAAGGCTGGTAAATTATATTTCAATGGCTTTCTTATCTTTTTTGTTATAAGATTAAGGAGAGTTCTTACACAGATTTGCAAATTATAATGATACTATAGATTCTGGTCTCAGTTTTCTCCAACTTATTTTCCCTTTATTGGTTCTGAGTTTCTGACAATTTGAAAATATTCGTATAAACCCCCACCGTTGGTTAAATCCAGCTGGAAGGGTCCCATCCTTAAAGACACATATAAAAGGTCACAGTCCACAGTCAAGGTCACATGAGGTCCCTCAGAAGGTTGCTTCACTTCAGGATCAGATCCATTTTGTTCTGCCTCACACTGTGTGTCTGCTTAGAATTATAATTTTGCCGTTGACTCAAACAACACAGTTGCAAATATATTTAAAGAGACGTGTGTTCGCTTTGTGTGTCCTCAGATTGTGGTAAAGAAGGGCGAGGAGGTGAACGGCTACCTGAAGGTCAGCACGGGACGAAAGCTCGGCTTCTTCCCCGCTAACCTGCTGCAGGAGATCTGAGGAGGAGCAGCAGGAGGCGTCGGGTCAAACCTCCTGCCAGCTCCTGTACCTGCTTCATCTCCTCCTGCAGCTAATAAGCCTGTTTCTGCTCTGAATCATCATTACTGTGACATGTTCTTCCATCGTTTTTTTATCACATCACAGAGCACAAATCTTAGAGGCAGGATACATTGTGACAATCTAATAATAATAATAATAATAATATAAGTTTTGAATAAAAGGATCTCTACGACCATTAAGCTGCTTTCACAGAGTCAGCACATTTGAAGAAGCTTCTTGGACGAGAGGTGAAACGTCTTTAAGAAACAAGCCCAGTGGAATACGAACACTTACAGCGTCTGAGGGTCTGGACTTTTCCTAACGCCACTTTCATATCTGGAAACAGTTTTACACTCATTGTGACTTTTTTGTTGTAAAATGTAAACTTTAAAAACAGCTGTGTAAGCTTATTCATTTTTATTATTACCTTTATTTTATAGAAGAACAATAGATTATTTGTTTTGACATAAAAGGACTGAGTGTTTATGTGTTTCTTTGCCTGTTTAACATCTTATCATTATTATTATAACAGCAGTCATAAAATGTACAAACACATGACCGGTGTCGGTCAAAGCAAAGGTAAGAATTTATCCATTTGCTCCCATGTCTGGGTGCAGATGAGCAAATGTCTGATGAAGATGAGGGGGAGGAATTTCCAGATCTTGGAAAAGGAAGCAGAGATATTTTCTGAATCTGAACCGGCCGAAGTGTCATTAGTCAAAGGAAGCACAGTGAGGACAGGTCGCTATGTAAAGGGAGACGGAGGAATGCAGGGAATGGCATCTGTACGTCTGTGGAGACGTCCCAGTGTTAAACACTAGACTGAATAACATGGAACCAGATGAACAGACACTTTTACTTCAGCTTCCTGTAATTAGACCTCGACTTCTAATTACTGTTAGAAAAGAATCCTTGCTTTCTTTCTATTTAATCTTTCTCTATTTATTTTTCTGGATGTAATTGTTTGTCTCAGTCACCACCTGTTTGTCTGCTCTCCTCTCTCTCTCTCCCTCACACACTCACACTCACACACACACACACACACACAGCCCACGTTCACACGCA
>CM076717.1:16068839-16346339 GCA_038501795.1 Pseudopleuronectes americanus | reverse complement strand
CTTCAAAATATAGAAGTATTTTAAGTAGAAGTACTCGTCATTATTTAATCTCTGTGACTCATGTTGTTGTATAATTAATGTCCCTGACTTGTAATTATGATGAATAGATTACGGCGCACAGCAGTTTGATGTTGTTGCTTTAGATGCTGTCACTGCACTGTTAAAAGGTATTTTAGAAATGTACTGTGTGTTTTTGAATACAACTTTTATTGTGAAATGCTATTAAGCTGTGTATTTTTCCCTCTGTAGTTTAGTGAAGTTAAAGCATAAACTAGCACAAAATGCAAACTAGGTATCTTAGTATTGAGTTAAAGTACTTACTAACCCTAACCCTAACCCTATTTTAATATATCAACACTTCTTTTCCACACAGATGATACTCTCAGATGATATTTCCCGGCCTGGAAAAGTGCTTGAAAAAATTAAATCCCAAAAGTTTTGGAGAAGTCATGGACATTTGGTATATTCATATTTTCATGTTGTTCATTTATGCTGATTTTAGATAATTCATATGCTTTTAAAAGAAATACGCTCAAAATGTAAGCAGGCATACGCTCTCATACTAATTGAAAAGTTCGTTGGGGAAGCAGGCCGGATAATGCACTGTGCCAGGGAAGTGTAGATTTAACCATGCTTGGCTACAAATTACAGTACATGTCATGGGTTACAACAGACAAAGACCTCATCAAGTTATTGTCTCATTCATTTGTGTAATTTAAGGTATATTGCATGCTTTGAAATTCTCATTGTTAGCCTAAATACTAAACTTTGTCACTGTTTCATGTATACACAGAGTTTTCACGGAATTTTTGGTCATGGGAATTTGGTTTAAAGTTATTGAAAATTCTTGGAAATCCATTGGTCAAAATGGTATGATCCCTGTATTAAGAATCGTATAATGACGTATATAAAGGCTGGCACGTTGGAGAAGTGGTCAGTACTGTGGCCTCTGGCTCCAGGTCTGTCTGTGTGGGTTCACTCCATGAATGATAAGTGGTACAGATAATGGATGGATGGATTCTTTTATTTGATAATCTACAAACATTTGTGTGATTTACCTGTGATTGGATCAGAGGTCACAGGTAGATTCAATCCCTCTGAATGCAAATGAGCGAAAGCAGATTTAGAACATATTCACCTATGTTGAAGTAAAGTAATGTCTATAATTTGCATCAGATCAACTGTGTGTGTATGTGTGTGCGTGTGTGTGTGTCCGTGTGTGTCAGCGAGTGTAACTATGATCAATGTGTGTCCTTGTTTTTGCACACAAGGGTTGGTTTGCATTGGAGAAAGCAATTTCTCTCTCACTCTGTGTGTGTGTGTGTGCGAGTGTTTGTGTGTGCGAGTGTTTGTGTGTGTGTGTGTGTGTGTGTGTGCGTGTGTGTGTGTTGTGTGTGTGGTGTGAGAGATTCAGGTGTTGTGGAAGAGTGACTATAGTTAGTCCATAACTCATGATGCTCTCCATTCAGAAGACACCTTAGGGCCCACATTACACCCAGTGAGACTCAATCACAGCCTACGCTAAATCGATAATCCTGGAGAGAGTTGGTGGGAGGGAGAGAAGAAAAAGATGGAGAGAAAGTGGCTGCGGGAGATAGAGAGAGGGGGAAAGGGAGGAGGAAGAAGAGAAAAGGAGACAGAAACTCCGGAGAAGGAGGGGGAGAGGGAGAACAGGGCTGGGATGGTGAGATGAAAGATGAGGGCTGGTTTTCCCACAAACTCCCAAAGGCCCCTTTGCTGACTGTGTTTTATTCTGAGGATGAGAGGACATTGTTGAGGTGAACGGAGAGAAGAGAGAGAGGGGGGAGGAAGAAGAGAACAACGGCAACTGAATGAAAACATTTTGAAAGATGGAAGGAGAGCACGTAGAAAAACATTGAAGCAACAAGGTGTCTTCACAGTCCTTTATTTCACAGTCTTGACTCAGCTTTTGTGTGAATCCAGTCACTCTCTCTCTCCGTCTCTACGTCCTGTGTTTCCTGTCCTATCAGAAGAGAGGGTGACCTCACACTGCTGCTGATGATGATCATTTCCACCGTAGATTAATCTGAGGACATTTTCTCCATCAGTTTTAAAACTAAAATAATCACAGTTTCCCAGAGATGGTAAGTTTAAACCAAAAAAAACACATTTTAAATACTTATATGCTTTTTTGACAATAATAAGATCAGATAAGATAAAATAAGTTGAGATAATATAAAATAAAATATGATACGATTATTGTCTATATGTAAATTGTACACAATTTACATTCTGTTTTATTCAGCCCAGGTCTGGTTAATGGCTTTAATGGACATGGAGACAAATAATAATACATTCATCTCTCGGAGTCATACAAGTGTCTCAGTGACCCAACTTAAGCAAAAAGTTATTTCAACAATGAAGTGGACAAACGTGTCTGAATTTACTGAAAAGAATGTATGAATGAAAAACATTTGGCAGGTAAAATATAATTAAACGTCTGAGGCTCAGTGTGTGTGAACCGATCAGTGCTGTCGTTGGAAGGAGGATGAACAGCGACGTATGAAAACTCCAGGAACCAGTGAATGAGGCACTGGTGGGAGCGTGCAGGACACTTCCTGTAACTATCAGACAATCTGTGGCCACAGCAGGGCGACGTCAACGGGCCGCCTCAGAGAACCTCCATCCATCTCTCCCAGTTCCTTGCTGCGTTTGGCCCTCTCTCCATCACCCCCGGGCTCTGTCTTTTCACCCTCACTCCCTCATTCACTTTCAGTCACACCCTCTGACTCTCATTCCTTCACCTCCCGGTCCTCTTCAGCTCCCCCCTCCTCTCTCTCCTCAGCCCCCCTCCCCCTCCCTCTCTCTCTCTCTGAGGCATCGCAGCGATCGTGCCCCCCTCTCTCTGTTTCTCTCTCCCCACAACTTGCTGTTGTTTTTGAGTGATGTGCGGCTGATGGCGAACGCTGGGCGATGACAGATGGATGTGACAAGCAGATGGTTTTGCCTGTCGTCTCTTTAATCACACAAATTCAGTCGGCCATGAAGCCGCAGCTCTGTCTTGTCAAAGCAACACAAAGTGGAGACAAATTTATCCAGCGCGCCATAGATTTTGATACAGAGAACGAGTCTGCGTTTGAGAGGAGGAGGGGCCAAACGTAAACGGGGGCGTCTTGACGTCGAGGTCGGCTCACATGTTCTGATGAGTGTTGACTGCTGTTTGGTTGCATGGCGAGAAGTTGAACTTTTCATTTGACAGCTGCGATGATGTAAAGTTGGGCTGAAGCGGGATTGACAGCTGTCCTTGGGTTGGTGGAATTGTTTTGATTTGATATACTTGGTGCATTTTGAACACAAGCGCTGTGTCGTGCTGTTGTGTTGTTTACAAGCTGGTGCAACTGTGAACATATGAACACTGACATTGTTTGTATGACATTTGATTTACCAGCTTCTGTTCCCTTATTAACACCCATTACTTGTATCTGCTAGGTGTTACAGATGAACTCGCAATAACTATGTACTTTCATGTTGTCATATCAAGCAATGCATGTTCAATGATAGTTTACTGAATAATTAACTTAATATATATAATCAACACACATAGCAATCAGTAGCAATCAGGGGATAGAGCTGCGGTAGGGATGTCCCATTCACTAACATGGAGGAAGTGGGAGTTATGACCTATACTGCAGCCAGCCACCAGGGGGCACTCAGGAAACTTTATATAACTTTTTGGAGCCATCAGTGTGTTCATCTTTATACGCTATCTAAGCAATAAACACCAAATGTTGTTAAACTACAACTTTTGACTAACAGAGAGGGTAAAGTGGAGATACGTGCGTTCGCACACACACACAAACAAACACACACACACACACACACACACACACACACACACACACACATACTGTAGCCAAGGCAGTTGCCAGATGAACAGAGGTTTTGCAGAGTTATCAAATAAGAGGTCTAATTAACACCTAAATTATCAGTTCAGCAGAATAAACTGGCAATTGTCTGATAAGCTGTAATGTTGAAGCCACACACACACAACCACACACACAACCACACAACCACACAACCACAAAACCACACACACACACCAGTGCAGTCTATCTTAACGCTGACAAGAAGATACTGCGAGTGATTTCTCTGCTGGTGTAGAGATAAGTGGGTCGACATTCGTCTATCACTTCCCTCGATCCCACAGTTCTCTGTGTCAGTGTCGGGACGACCACGGCTCTCAATCTCAAGGTTAAGCTGGCAAGGTCAAATTGACTTTGGATTAATTAACTGTCAATTAAGGGAGTAATTGTTTTATAATGTGCTGTGCCCCCGAGACAAGGTGTGGGTGAGTGAGGCCAGCACTGTCAGAGCTGGTTTAAACCGATAAGGTGGTGAGTGAAGGGAAAGGATACAGGTATATGTGCACGTGCGTGTGCTCGTATTGTGTGTCGGTAGGAGGTGTGTGTGTGTGTTTACATGAGAGAGAAAGACAGCGATAGAGGACTATAATAATGAGAGAAATGAGAGCTACATCCTCCATTATCCCATAACACACGGCACACTCTCCTGCGCCGCCATCAGGGTGCAGAGGGTCGGCCCCGAGGTTCACTAACATCATCACACACCGACAGATACACACCTCTCTGGTACACACGCCCATCCACACAAAAAACAGCTCTTGGTATTCTTCCCTCAAATCAACATTCAACAGTGCGTGCAGAGGCAGATGAATGGACGCGTCCACCACCACCACAGTCGTCCAAGGGAAGGAGAGAAGAGCTCGGAGAGGGAGAAAGAAGAGCGATGGAAAGAGAATCAGAATGAGAAATGGAGGAGGCAAAACAAAAGTAAAAAAGAAAGCCGGCTTGAATAAAAGAGATAGGTGGGGGGGTGGGGGGGGCAGTGAACGTTGATGAAATGGTGATTGCCTCTTGCTTGCTAATGGTCGGCCTGCAGGCGTGTCTAAGCTAAGCTCTTCCCTCCACGTTCGTCCTCCTTCTTAATATCACCGGCGACAATCAACCTTTGCAGACATGTGCAGATATTCCCTTTAAAGAGCAGAGGAAAAATCAATAAGAATTCAATAGTTCATTAATTTTCTACTACAGGAAACCTCGCAAAAATAAATATTAATAATATGTTTTTATTTCCCTGGTGTTGTCATAGAGAGCAACAGACACCTATGTGTATCAGAGCAAGTAAAGATATTTTCATTTTACATTTTACATGCCCTCTTTTTCCAGATAAAAAACATTCATATTCAATAAACCAGAGGTTTCTTATGTTTGTGAAAGTAAAGTTGGGGTCACTGAGGTCAGGGCTGTGTCACCTGATCCCTTACAGATTGACTTTTGAATGCTAAGACTTGAAGTCTGATAACATGGATGTACGTGAATAGTTGATTAAATGCTACACAAATTAAGAAATTGCTTATATTTAACAATTTGCAACACACTTGATGTATATCAGACATGAATATAGTTAAGTAAGTGTGTGTGTAAATGTCGTAGTGTAGAAAGGTTCTATGTACTAATCAGTCCATGTACCATTTGGTGTATATTTACTCAACATGCACTTTCACCATGCCAATCTTTATTTATTCAATAATTTTTCTGCATGATAATTGTTGTTTATGTTTACCCTATAGATCATTATTATTTTTCTACGACAGTTGTGGTTGGTTGGCAGTTTTTTATTTTTACCATTATACAGAAGCAGGTTAGCTGTTTCCCACTGGTTCCATTATTCGTGCTTAGTTAACCCAAGCAGCTGTTAGCAAATCTCTCATCTGACACAAATATGTGTTTCCTTCCCTTTAATCTGCAGGGATTCTGCTGTTCGACTCTTCTCCACCATCACTGTCATAGTGTACATGGAACAGGAGAATAATCCTCCAACACGAATCCATTTCAATTACTGGTGATATCTGTGAACATGTAATTGATTCTAGTGACTGGAGACTCTCTCAGTAATCAACTCTATCAGTCATGCCTTCCAACTGCGTCTGTACACTGTTTGCTCTCTGTGTTTTTAATTGTTTTCCCCTGTCGCCGTGTTATGCATTTTCCCAGAACCATTGAGTCACAGGAGTGATTACAGCTCTCCTCGCCTATTGATTGAAAAGCTCCTCTGTTTTTGGTTTGTCTGTTGTTTTGGACGTCTAACATACAGCCTGTTGTATTCATGCGAGGCTCTTTAAACAACCGGGGAGTGGTGTTGATGGAGCCGCTGGAAACTGATGGGGGAGCCGGGTGTGTGCGAGGACGGATGATAGACAAATGGACGAATGATGGCGAGATAAAGGGATAGGTAGATGAATTGCTGGGTGGATGCCCAGATGGATTTGTTGATGGACTGATTATCTGAGAGATGGAGGGGAGGCAGAAGAATGGTGGAACGGACTGGGTGGATTGTCATCTGATGAGCTGATGAATAAATGGGCACACAGATAGGTAGATGGCCAGGGAGAGATTGATAGGTGCTTTCCTCAGTGGGCCACCTGCACCCTCAGCATTTAGAAGAGGCTGGAGAGCAGATACTCATCTGTAATAGGGGTAATGGAGCTCAAAATAAACTCACAAAACAAGTCTATTTCTGTCTCTTTTTCCCTTCACCCTCTAAGCGCACCCTCACTCCCTCTCACACTCTCAGTACAAACATTTCCAGAGTAGCTGGCACTCGGTTTTCAACTTCTGTGCTGAGGGACGACAGAAACAGGCCCAAACACTGGAAAACAAAATGTTTGATCGTTCCCAGTCCATTATTCGCTAATGACATGGTTTTCTACTCACTTCCCGACATTGGTAATTCTGTTTATTAAATGTCAGAGGACACTGGAAAAAATATGTTGTTGACTAGTGTTCTTTACATTATCCAAAATGTTTCCAACTAGTTTCAAACCCAGAGAAATACACAATTTAATCCATGCTAGCACCATGGCAGCTTAACCAGTGGCTTTGCTTCAGCTTCCAGGGCAAACCCTGATGACGAGGGGGAAACAGTGTTAGATGCTGGTCACTCCTACTGGATCCTGATTATCATTGCCTTCACATAAATTTCAATCTAATCCGTGAACATGATTTGCACGTTAGGTAGAAGTTACGTCAATTTCAATCAAAAGATGTGAAGACCACAACTCCCATGATGCCGCACTGCTTCATGACATCATCAAACTATTTTGTTTTTATTTTGTTTTTATTAAGAGACCCCTGGTGGACAGATTTAAATGTTTTAGCTTGTCAGGCTAATCGTCCCATATAGATAAATATATATTCATTCGTAGAGTAGAAAAGCAGATGACACAGAGATTTTAACCAATTCTATTTCTTTTAATTATTATATAATCAAAGGTTTTTTTCTACATGTCTTGTAAGCAATGTGACCACCTTGTAGGTTTTTGTATGATTTAACATGTATATGTATTTCATATGTAAAGTTATGATCTAGTGAGCATAAACAATAACCTGTGAGATGTGAACACAGACAGATGTTTATGTTCCTCTGCTTGTTTGCCTGATGCTGTCAGTTAAAATGTCACTCCAGTGACAGTTACCTGCTTCCTCTCCTCTCACCATTATAAGCGTGTGCATTACCACTGGGTTGACAGGTGCCGTGGCAGTGGTAACGCCCCTCCCCATTCACAAATCATCCCCATGACATCTGCATTCAAACCCACTTATGCTAATGTCTGCTCTTGCTCCTTAACCACTTTATATCCTCTGTATTGATCGTCACTTCGCTGCAGATAATTGTGCAGGTAAGTGTTATCTTCCGGTGAGAAATGCAGGACATACAAATGAACAAAACAAAACTGTAGAGTGTGCAGAATGGGAAAGTTAAAATAAAGGAAAGAGAAATCAATTGACCGTAAGCAGTTTTCAACCACCTGAGAAAAGTTCAGGAAAACTACTATGTTTCTTTTCTTCAAAAAGGGTGTTGGAGTTGGGACTCCTGAAAAACCAGTTTCTAGTTAAATGCAAAATGCATAAGCTTTTCTCTGTTTCCTTTACCGAAGGAGTTTCTTGCCGTACACTCGACGAAACCTCGACTCTATTTAAATAGTTGCATCCATGAACCCTCTCTATCCTTTTTGTTTCTACTTTGTTTATCCATTTGTAATATTTTAAGCACTGGCAGTAGGTACAGGTCTTTGAAACAACACAAGAGTGACGGAGGGAGAGATTGACGAGCGTTGGCTTTATTCTTTCAAGTCTTTGTCTTCAGGTAAATCTTTGGTATTTGCTGAATGACAGAATGGTGCCAGTGATCAACAAATACCCTCCAGAGAATTTACCAGGTCTCTACAAACAGATTTTGAGAGATGGGATGTCAAATTAAGCCTGAGGGAAGAGGTTTGTACTTAAGTTTAGTTCAGATTCTACAAATGAAGACTGGGACTCAGGGAGCAGATATTACAGAGGGTTAGTGTTTTTCCTTTCGGTGACTAGACCCCGGTGGTTATTATATATTACATTAGATTTATGTTGCTCAGTTTTGAGCAATGCTAATGGTGGGGCTTTAGGGACAGAAGTCCTAGTCAGCTTGTTGGTCTGTTCCTCTCACACTCGGGTCATAAATAAATTATCTTGACAACGCAGGGACCAGATTTTGAACAGACATAAATGATCCCTGGATAATTCATAGTGACTCTAACATTAGCATGTTTCACAAAGTGCAGCTTCAACTGTCACCAGTTAACACACGTCTGAAAATGTAGATCTCAGCCTGACGATAGAAGCCTGAGATGTCCAACAACATAAAGAGGACAAATCCTTTTTATGTCTTCAGGCGTTTTGCTTAAGGTTTTCCGTCCGTATGAAGTAAAAGTCACGGTGAACATGTTATCTTAAGAAAGATTTGAGAGAATCTCTTTAAATGTGGCACGTCTGTTCACTTAGACTCACAAATTGATTGATTCGATTTAGGTTGCGAAAGGCCAAAGGTCAAGGTCATTTGACCTCATAAATCACTTTTGTCTTGTGACCGTTGCATGCTATGAACGCCTCCAGAGAATCCTGTTGGCTTCACAAGTCATGTGTTTGGCTACTTGAATGGGAAAAAGGTCAAAGGCCACTCCTCTGGCATCCCGCTTTAATAAAATGACAATTTTCAAGGGATGCACAAATGGAAAAGTCTGATCATAAGTATTGTGAGATCTCATCATGTAAACCTTCTTCTCAGATTCCATGAGATTTGTGCTGTTCAGACCTGGGTCCCATCTAAATCCTTTACATCAATAAGTAGAACTCTGAACACGAGGACTGCTCCAAAGATTAGTCGTCTCAAAGCAAAGAAGAACAACTGCTGTTAATGGTAGAAAGAAGGACTCCCCTTACCGTCCCATCATGTTGGCACCCTCTGCAAGACTGATCAGCATTTTTTTTTACATGAATACATTAATCTGTGTTTCTGTATGGAATAAATCATTCAGTCAAAATACATTCATCACCCTAACAGCTGCTCAGAAGGTGTAAGAAACACCAGGAGCTCTGTGGACCAACTGTTCTCCCATGTCACACTGTGGAGCTTCATTCTGCTCAGTTCTCTTTCCTCCCCCTCGCCTGTATCGGCTTGATGTTTTTGGTGTCTCTCCATGAATGTGACTGCGGCGAAGTGGAAGTGGAGCCACTGAAGGGTGTGTGTCAGTCATGGTCCAGCAGTGCCATGCAATTTTTATAACGGGGATCACTCAGATCTGTGCTTATACAGTCTGTCTGCTCAGGTAGATGCTTTTATATCTGAGCTGCAGCTGTAGTGAAAAACTACTTCAAAGCTCTTA
This sequence comes from Pseudopleuronectes americanus, assembly GCA_038501795.1. NCBI lineage: Eukaryota > Metazoa > Chordata > Actinopteri > Pleuronectiformes > Pleuronectidae > Pseudopleuronectes > Pseudopleuronectes americanus. The sequence continues at coordinate 16,336,597 of CM076717.1, read as the reverse complement.
ATCCACTTTTTATAGTTCTGACTGTATATCTGCAAACATAGGTGGCGATAGATTTTCTGATTGATGACAACATGGAGCTGACTGTGTGTACATTGCACTGTAAATATGCAACCTTTATACATAAAGATGGGACCGGTGGTTGGACTCTTGTGTTATGACTGTCCCTGCAGACCCCTGTTGTCACTGCTTGTCTCGTTACTCTCTACCACTCAACTATTTGTTTCATAAGGCATGAGGCCTCCTGGGAGCAGAGCAGCATGGCACCCAAATGTGTTAATCTTGTCTCGGGCTAATTTAATTGAAGGCGCCATTCATTCGCTTGTGGCAAATGTGACAAGGATACAAAGACAGTAAATGTTTATATATATATTTATTAAATATATTTAATATTTGAGTGGATTTGAAACAAAATAATTATCCACAGCAGAAACCAACTTGAAAGTGGTGAGAACTAAAGACAGGCTTGTCTTTGTGGTTTCCAGTTTCCAGTGGGCGAGAAAGTGTCCGAAGCTCTTTGAGAAAAACTGCTGACTGTTTTATTTATCTGTAGTTGACTGTTTGTACATTTCCCTCCTTTATACACAACTCTCAGTTTGAGTTAGGTTTTTACAAATGGAAATGTGTAACACCAAAAACCCAGTCAGAGCCCTGGTATATAATTGAATGCCCTATGTCATACCTTTTCTATTTCAGTTAACCAAGGGGAGGGTTATCACACACTGAACACTGATTTAATGAATAAATTATTAAATAAACTCGGATTCAATCTGATCGTATAACGATATCATTGATTGACACATCCAAGCTAATTGCATTATTCCCGTTTATGCCGCCTGTGACTCTATATTTCACAGTGTGATGATGACCCGTCACTCTGCACTGATCAGGTTCACACTGGCACTGCCGAAGTAGTTTTATTTTATTTTCCTTCTCCACGGCCAACGTGACAGTCCAAGGTCTCAAGTCAGATCATAACAGTGTCTGACCCCAGCAACCTGCTGCCAGATTGCTCTGCAACTGCCCATAACTCACAGAGACAACATTTAGAGCAAAGTAACGAGTGATGGTCCATCCAGAGCTAATTCATGGTCATGATATGTTAATGATCTGTCAGAGTAACAGAAATGTTAATCTTGTTGTTGAATTAGGAGAACAGAGATGAATGGGGCAGAAGTTTATCCCACCCCCCCAAAACAGTGAAGGACGCTATGAGTCAGCTTTTGACAGTTAAAACTCAGACACTCTTCTCCTTCCTCACACAACAATCATGTCGAGGACTGCCTTGTCTGTATTTATGCAGTTGTGACCTTCCCCTCTGTGACCCCCTGATCCTCTTTCAGTTTGTGAAGTTTACTGGCTCTCTATCCAACACAGGATAAATCACATTTGATCTGTCCCCTCTCTGCCCCTCTCTTTTTCCCTCTTGTCCCCAAATACTGCTGTGCAGAGAAGACATGTGAATACCAACCACAGGCAGAGAGGATGCACTCATGCAGGCTTGACAGACTCGGTGGTTCTGATGGAAAACAGGGCAAACAAACACAAATCAGAGTAAAGCTGCAGATATACTTGCTTTATGTGAACAAGAGTTCAGCTCAGGCAGCAAGTTACTGTCCGAGCCAGAAGGAAAATTGATTTTGACCCAAATCAGGGAGACATTCAGTTGTTTTCTGTCCGAACCCAAAGTGAGCCCGATGTTTTCTACAGACATGTGCAGAGTCAAAAATCCAATAGATGGTCTGAGCCAAAGAACCTGATTAACCATTTTTGTCTGAACACATATGGGGTAACCACACTCTCATATTGCTGCCTAGCATGTTACGCCGTGGGGGCGGTTACCATACTCACCTTTGTCAACATTTTTACGGCACCACAATCGCTTCTTCATGCCGTGGTTTCAGAAGTAACCATGGCCTTACCTCCTCCGATCCCCTTCCTGTTTGTTCTTGTTTCTGTGTTTCTTGGTGAGATGTTTGGCCCCTGGCATCAAATCTACAAGTGTGTTTTACAAGTTCTTAAAACATCTCTCTCGCTCTCTCTCTCTCTCTCTCTCTCTCTCTCTCTCTCTCTCTCTCTCTCTCTCTCTCGCTCTCTCTCACGCTCTCTCTCTCTCTCTCTCTCTCTCTCTCTCTCTCTCTCTCTCTCTCTCTCTCTCTCTCTCTCTCTCTTTCTCTCTCTCTCTCTCTCCCTCCCTCTCTCTCCCTAGATGGACCTTGTTTCTTTTATTTAAAAAGAATTGTATACATCTTTAATATAACTGCAGAAATCCTCCTAGTTTCACCAACACTGACATAACTTTAAATCAAGGCAGCAGGAGCAGTGGCCGAGCAATCGCTGCTCGCTCTTGTCTTGTTTTTTTTTATATCATTCTTTTTTTTGTAATATTCTACTTCTACTTTAGCTCATAACATTTTGATGAAATTTAAAATGAGCTCAAATCCACAGCCCCCGACCTTACGTAGCACCCTGATTATTTACCGTCACGTAGCCGCTGGGACAAAGTAGAAGGAGGCCTGCTCCTATATAACCTAATATAAATCCTCTCAAAACTCTCTTATTGCTCTGGAGAATCCCCCTGTGAAACCTTTCAGCCACACGCTCGTCATCGGCACATCTCAGGTGTTGAGGCTGTGTGCACCTGACACCGCTTCTCGATAAGCCTGGATCCAAGAGCACGAGCTTCTTCCACGTTATCTCCTTGAAAGTGTTTTCTGCTTGTTTAAAAGTTAAAGTGCGAACACACAGGGTGCAGCTCTTTAGGAAGAGGGGTGTACCCGTTTACCAGCTCGGGTGAAGTTAGCGAAGGGGCTCCAGTGCATGCGAGGCCTCGAGAGACACAGGCTGACAGGAAATAATGAATCAGGAGGAACCCGCTGGAGGTTCAGGAGATGAGAGGGAAGACAGAAAGAAGGATGAGGAAAAAGATAGAGTGAGATGAAGGGAACGACGAGGGGAGAAATGGCTGAGGGCTGTTGATGTTTAAAAAATCCATCTGTACCTTTGTGGGGTTTGTGTTGTGTGGGACGTTTTTTTTTGCGTTAATGGGCACGAATCTGTGCATGTGTGTTTGTGTGTGTCTGCGTTTACTCTTCAAATGTATGTACACAGTTCAGTTATCATATGAACCTGCTCCCTTGGCAAAAAGGCAGGACACAGTCAAACAGTAGCAGGTTCAAAGTATCGGTGACTGAAGGAGGAGAGATGAATAATCCGTTTATCACTATTTCAAGATGTTTCTTTTCTCTGGGAGTTCTGTCACACCAGTGAGATGAAGAGGCACTCTCAAATAAACGGTCGATATTGAAACAGACAAGTGGCCAAGGAAATGAATTCACCCATCAGTTCATGAATTCAAATAGTTTACATAGAGAGGCGATAGTCAGGAACCCTCCATCGATGGAGAGATGGAAACAAAAGCCCCTTTTTTCCTATTTTTCAGCGAGAAGGAAATATGATTGTATCTCCTCACGTGCGGGGTAATGGAAGATAAATTCTGTTTCAGGAAAATGAATTAGTAAGAAGAGGGTGTCTTGGTGAGAAATGGCTCTGTCATGAGGAGAAGGCACAACGTGAGCCATAATAAAGCAAAATTATCTCAGCAGCCTGGATGCTTACAATAAAAGCAACAACAGCAAACAGTACGAACCATCTTGTTACCAGCAGTGATTCCTGAAAGAGCTAAATTATATGCAAATCACATGTAAGTGCACGGCTTTGGACGCCTGCACACAGACTCCAATTATTGACATGGGGAAATGCTGTAACCACTGGTGGATCTTCATCAGATGAAAATTGTTTAGGCTGATACAGGTAATCTCCCTCTCATGTGCATGTTGTTTTTCTACTATTGTACATGCTAACATATGCAAATATGCTATTTTCAAGACTATATACAGCTGATTACAAAAAACAAAAAGAGAAAATATCAACAATATCTACATAGTGTCTGCTAAATCTTAGATTTGGGGCCTAGCAGGCACGATTAGTGGTGGTTTGTTAAATTTTTGTGATTGGCGACTAAACCCTGTCCCAGAATGCAACACATTCTCATTAGCACCCTGAATGATAGACACATGTACATGTCTAGTAAAGAGACAGTAAAAACATAACCGATTTTTTAATGGACCACTAGGATCTCTCCCCATACTCCCAATCGCCAGACTGAGTTTGTCAGATTGGTGTGTTCTGAATGACGGGACTGAGTGAATCAATGTGTTGTGGACAACTCAACAATTGAGCAACAACTGAAAAGCCAATGATGATATTTTTGTGAAAATATTTTTTTTTCCCCTTCATTTGTAGTGACAAAAGATACTGGTGAGAGAACACACAGGGATATGAATCATTCTCTGAGAAATTATTAAAAATATTGAAAAAAAGAAGACATGATCTGCTCACTGAGCCAGAGGGAATTATAATGGGTTCTTCCTTGAGTCCTCCCCACCCCTCCTGGAAGTTCAATGGGAATCGGTTCAGTAGTTTTTGGGTTTATCCTGCTAGCTAAGGCCGTTTGAGACATGTCCTTCGAGGAATCATAAGATTAGGTCCGGACTTTCCTTTCACACGTTCACAACAGCAACAAATCCTGGAGGAGGATTCAGGCGGGGGTTGTGCAGCAGCGAGGATGTAACGTATTAATGCTGCTCCGGAGATCACGTGTTTTTGTTTACAGCAAACACTCCTGATATCTTCGGTGGTTTCTTCTACATGGGTGGCTCCTCCTCTTCATCCAGCTCCTTAATTTTTGCATCTGCTGCGTGTCAGAAGCCTCCAACTGATCGCCGTGAATCCAGCGGAGGATCTCCTGCTTTGTTCTAACATGGCTCCTCCTCCTGGCGCCTTAGTATAAAATCTGAAGACACTCTGGAGGCTCTCAATCGGATGATGAGTACATCGTTGTATGTACATGAGCATATTGATGTGTGTCTGAAAGCTGTGATCACATTTCCCTTTTTCACACCACTGCAACATGAAGTGCTGACGCCGGGTGTTCTTCACTAAAACAATTAAAACGTGCCGATGTTGGAGCGGCCAGACAAACATGAACATTCACACATGGCATGTTCTTACCGATCCTTACGACAGACATGAAGACAGAGAGCTGGCCCTGTGGCCCCTGACCTGCTCCAGCTGGGCTCTTATCAGTGAGTGTGGTTGGGGGTGTAATCAGAAGATATAACACATCAGGCAGCGCTCCGGCCAATCACGACGGAGGGAGTATCACACGCTCAGCAGCCGAGGTGTCTTTTGAAATGGAGAAAGAGACTGAGATGGACAAATTACAAGTCCAGCTCCAAATAACGATGAGTCTGACCAACCCTGACCACACTCACTCTTTCTTCTTATTGGATTTCTTATTGATCTGGATCCACAATGGCCACTGTCAGGCTTACATGACTTCACTGTCAAACATCTGTAACAGCTCAAGTGTTTTTTCATGCATATTGGATCAAACTCAATTTCTGATGCTACTATTGTTGCCATATGTCAACAAAAGGCATTCAACATATTTATATTCTGTAACTGCCTCTGTACACTGTGCGGGTATAATAGTAATTATTGTTACCGGTAGTGTTTGATTTTACTGCGTGGCTTTCAAATTGCATAACACTGCTCAGGAGATTCATAGGAAATTATACATGTTTAATATATCTGTGATATTAATATATATATATATATATATATATATATGTATATCATCCTGCATTGTATATATAATAAATGCACATTTCACAAACTGAAAAACAACAATCAGTCATGAGTTCAGTGCTGAGTCAGACAGTTTGCTTTACACAGTGCGAGGCAGTGGCTCTGATGTTTTCAGAGTTTGTACATGGTATATAAACTATATACATTTATATAGTGCTTTAGTCTTATCTACGACTCAAATCCCTTTACATTCACAGATACACACAACGCTTTAATTATCACACAGTGGAGCAGTGGATTCAGTATCTTGTTTAAGGACACTTAGGAATTTAACTGGAGAAGCTTCATGGGGATCAAACCACCCACCCTCTGGTTAGTGGACGACCCGCTCTATCTCCTGGGTCACAGCCACCGACTGTGTGAGGTGTGTGTGTGTGTGTGTGTGTGTGTGTGTGTGTGTGTGTGTGTGTGTGTGTGTGTGTGTGTGTGCGTGTGCCTGTGTCTGTGTGTGTGTGTGTGTTTGTGTGTGCTGCCCCCTGTGGTCATGCAGTACTCATGTGCCTTACACATAGGAGTACACCATATGAGGAAAAGAAAAGGATATATGTACAGTATGTGCAACAGGAACAATTAACATTTTTTATATATTTTGTATCGATACATTATATATATTTATATCAATGAATGTCTTATATTTTTTAAAACTTAGATTCAAAAATAAATAATAATAAAATAAGGGGGAAAAAGTGTTCTATCAAATTTAAAGGAAAATGTTTTCTGATTTGCTGTAAAATGAAAGTCTTTGGGATTTCAGACAGTACCGCACACTCAGGGATATTGTGATTGGTCCATTAAAATGTTGATGGATGAAAATTGAATACAACAATAACTCTATTGATTAGAAAGCTTGCGCTGTCCACATCCTTCTTGATGTTTTCCACACTCGGCTGCCTCATCTCTTTTGTTTGCTGTCTTCTGTTTTAATTTCACATGTTGTGCGTTTTATTGTTGTTTTCATTTCGAATTCAACATCTGGACAAAGACTAACAGTTATGACGAACACTGGCACGTTGACAACGATATTGATTAGTGTGCGTGGAACCTGGAAAAATAGTAATAGTAATAATAATGTAGAAATGAATAAATTGTTATCAAAAAAACCTTTGTTGCAGTTCTTCAAAAACATACATGTTGTGGTAGCATGGTTTTTAATATGCTGTATCTTAGAGGAACCAGAGTCTAACACCCCCTCTAATAAGAGAACAGCACCAACATGGTGACATTGTGCAGTGTGGGATTGTTTAATCTAAATTCTCTCATTCCATCTGCTACAGTGCTTCTCTCCAAGGGTCCAGCGCTGCTCCGGTGCCGGCTGTCACTGCTCTGCTCCCTGCCTGCCTAAATGAACGGCCCTGCCTGTATCTCAGGGTCACCTTCTCCGGCGACAAGCCTCCACCTCCACCGCTGCCTCGTTTCACTGCTCTCTCTCTCTCTCTCTCTCTCTCTCTCTCTCTCTCTCTCTCTCTCTCTCTCTCTCTCTCTCTTTGTGTTTCTCACTACCTCTGCTTTTCATCGCGTCTCCTCCGTTGCACACTTTATCCCTAATGCTCTCGTGCACTTTGACCTTCCTGTCCGTGTAACCATCTCCAACCTGACGTGTGGCTCCGTATACTGTGCTCATGGCTGCTGTATATTATCAGACAGTAAAAGCATGGATTGTTTGATGCCATAGTCAGCACTACTTATCCTTGGGACCAAAACATCACCCCACACTGTGCAGCCGGCTGTGTGGAAAATGTCTGCTTTTTTAACTGGCATGATGAAATATCAGTTGCAACATTACAGCCCTGTTAAGTTGCATGTATGAAGGAAGAATTAAGAATGTCTCTACTCTTAAGAGATTTATCCGTCAAAGCTGTTGTAGGTGGCATCAACACTTAAGCAGATTATGGCTTTGATCTCATACTTGTCCATAATACTTAGCAAGAGGCTGCAACTGGGATTGGTTTTGGTTTGTGGACTGGAGACGTCTCTCACCTGCCAGTAGGGCTTTGCTCTGGTAAGAAGAAGTTTTTATAAGTACTCGACATTAACACGGATGGTTTTTTTTTCGACTGTATACTTCAATGTTTCTATGATTGATTGATTATTCCCTCTTGTGCTCAGTTGTCCGGTACTATTATTTTATATATCGATGACTCGTATGTAAAATTGACCCCAGGTTTCAATTAAACTCTAATATTCCCAGTAATTAAACTGGGATTAGAGGTCTAATTTCTGCCTGAGAGCCCTTTGATTGATCAGTGGATCAATCCAACAATTAATCACCTCATTAATTACGTCAGGTGCTGATTGTGATCAGGCTGAAGGCCAAACTGCAACGAGAGACAGAGCGACACACGCTGGCTGTGACTGTTACAGATCTGGGTGACCCAAGTTCTTTTGGATAATTTCTTTTATCATCACAGGTTTGTCTTTCCCACATTGTAGGTGAAGAATCTATCATCACAGTCCCCCCAGTTAAGATGCTGACACTTCACAATCATAACATTTGAAAATACTTGTCATTACTGGAATAGCATTTTATAGAAATGCACCTGCAGTAAATGAACTGCAGTGTTTCCTGATCCAAGCAACGCAAATTGATTATTATTCTTCCCAAATGCAAAGAATTGTATATTTTTCATATTTTATGATGCTTGCATAGCTTCTTAATCTCCATATGTAAAAAAAACACATACACTGCTGAATGGTTGACACAGAGAACAACATTGTGATACTTCTTCCTGAAAAATGGAAAAGCATTCGATTTCTAAGCTCTTTATCTTCCTGGTTAAGCTCGTGTGACATGAAGGGAAAAAAAGGAAAACACTTTTACAGGGGCCATATCTCTGTGTGTGTGAACACTTCATAACTGCGCTGGACAGATAGAGAGGCCTGATAGTGACGCCAGGACTGACAAAAATCATAAAACAACCTCTTATCCCGTGTTTGTAGCACCCTGTTCATCTTTCTCTCCCTCCCTCTCTCCCTCTCTCCTCACACCGATAACACAGAGGCTGCGTCCTCATCCCTCCTTCCTTCCCACCTCCGTCCTCGTTCCCTCTTTGTGAAGATCTCATTGTGTTTATCCTGATCAGCGCTGGTTCCCTCTGGGCAGCCCTCATTCCCTCTGTAAGTGATTTGCTTGTTGGCTTCTAATTGCATTAGCCCAATGGGTTATTGGAAGTTTTGCTCCACAGCTTGTGGTCAGTGCATAAAGGAAAGAAGAGACCTCCGTCACAACCCAATCAGCAGGCTGAGCATCAGTGAGTGTGTGTGGGCAGGATGGTGAGTGGAGCAGCGCAGCAGGGTTCCCATTAGAGTCAGCTGCACAGGGAAATATGAAGGTTATGTAGTTCCGACAGAGTGACGCAGAGGAAGGATCCCAACGTCGAAGTGCGGTGGTGACGAGGCCGCCTGCCCTGTCGGATCTGGATTCTTAAAATAATTATTATTGTTCTCCTCGGGATGTGATCAGAGTCTCGTGGTGACGTTTATGATTAGTTTTAATAATAACGTTGGTGGGCAGCTAATTAATGTGTGTGACTGCCCATGGAGGGGGCTGATTAAGAGGAGGATTCAGGGGCCACGGAGATGACAGCAGGTCCTTATTCAAGCTGCGGCTGCTTCATCTAGATACCAGCATTTGAAGTGTGAGAACACACTCGCACAAACCTTGCATCAGCACACAGCACATGTCCAGAAATGTTTCATAAAGAGATAAACAAAGCTGCAGTAAGTGATCTCACACTGTTCATCCTTCTCTTCCGCAGCTCTGGGAGTTTTCAAGCGTATGAGAGGCGTCTCACTTCAGACGTACAAGAGGGAGTTAGTGATGCTTAATGAGTTTAAAAACACACTCCACTGGACGCCAGATTTCCAGGCACTTATAAACCCAGAGCAGCACTGGGCTTATGCCGAGGATGCCTTCTGAGCAGAGCATTTGTTTTCATGCTTCTTTTTCACTGTCACTGGGTTATTTGGAGGCAAGAGAGCATTCAAGGTAAAGAAGACTTTATATTTAGAAGCTGACACATGAGAAGATGAATTGGAAGCAATAAAGAGAGGAGCAGGAACAAAGTTAACTTTGGTTTAACGGTGTTGAATAGGATTAGAGATGAAAGGGAAGAAGTCCATTTACAATGCGACTAAACACATGCATATTAATGAAACCTGGTCGTAAGGCAGAGGAGAACAAATCGCTGATTGCGTCAACCGCATAAAAAAATGTAAGAAAACTTAAATTAAAATGAAATCACTCCCTCGTTTGACATCTACAGGAATATAAACAGGCGTGATATCAGGTGTAGGTGTCGGATTAGAGGGGGACGGATATAATCTTTACTTTCACCGGACTGAAAGAGGAGCTGCAGAGGAGTCGGAGGAGTCTGTCGCCGCTGAGGCAATTCCAATTTGTTGCGAGGTCGTCCCTCGTTGGTCACAGAGAGTTAATGAGGCGAGGCCCCGAGCTCTAAGTCATCCTGCCACCGCTGCCGATCCCAGCCCTGATTACTGTAATGAAACGGTCAGGATTATTAACCAAACGCCACCATATATCCACACACATGTGCACTGACTGAACCTCAGACACACGCACAAACAAGACAAATATGTACAAGGAAACAAGTGACACGCAAGTGATAGAGATAATACACGACCGAAAAAATAACAGAGAAACACACCGGCTTGTTCTTTTAGACTCGATACGCTGGAGAAGCAGTAAATGGACGACGCCAAGGAATTAGTTTTATTACATGCAGGAAAATATTTGACTGCTAAACATTATCTGTGGGCTGGTGGTACAGCAGGTGACTCACAATGCTCTACATTCATGTTTTCAGGGTTTGTAACTTGCCTTGAACTATCTGCTCCCAGCTTTACAGTCAACAGAATGATTTTGTCTGGTTTCACTACGTACACAATGATTATGTATTCAGCTCCTCGCCGACGACAGTGTGTCATGATTTTTGTTTGTCTTTCCCTTTGTCTCATTCTTGTGAACAACTTATCTTCGTGGGAAATTCTTCACATTTGGTGCAAATGTTCAGTTACACTCAAAGATAAACTGAAAAGGTTTTGGTGGTTGAAGGTAAAGATCACAGGGACCTTATACAAGTCGGGGAAAAAAAATTTATGTAGACTGAAACTGCACTGGTTGGCGGAGGCGTACAACCACAGGGCTGTACCTCAAGCCATCGGAATGTCTCGTGAAAGATGCAGATACATTATTAACCTGCGCAGATCGGGTCCTCTGTGACATATTCAGCACGGAGCAGAGAATCTGGCCGATGCACGGAGCAGAGCGTTCGTCCGTCTGCTGCTTTGCCGCTCCCACAGAGGGGGGAGGTATTTTTCACTGAATTATCTCTCCTTAATGACCAAGGGATTCTAATTAAATGTGTGATTAGGGATCGCGCTTAAGCACCTTATTGGAAATTAAGTACAATCCATTCTGCCTGACAGTGGGTTTCTGGAGATACACTTTTGCTGACCACCAAGTGAACGGGGTATTCAGTCTTGCTTTTTGAGTTTCCATCGGCACAACAGGCCCGGCCCATAGTCTGAAATGAGTTTGTATGTGTTCCTTCCGAAAAGAGAAAGTTTCAGTAACAAAAGAACAAATCTTGCACAAATTATTTAACATCTATTGACGGGGTGAGCATTTAAAATTTGTGTTGAGTTTTCAGAGAATGATCCATGAATCTTGATGAAGAATATGTTTATGGGACTGATATTTATGAATGTATGTAATCTGGTGCAGATACGTATAAAATACGGATGTAGTAAATGTAAAGGTGGCTTCTTAAAGGGACTTTTGGGCTTTTGCTCTCTTGTAAGCACCAGAGCTTCAAATGTTATAAGTTCTGAATTGTATCCAAGCATTCATACAACAGCAACCTTTAACTTCTTTATACATTTTTCTTATGTCAACCGAAAAAGTAATAAAAGTGCATCCATTCTGCAATCTTGTCATGTTGAACCTTTTGCTATCCTGTACACACACAGACACACACACACACCCACCCTCAGAATTTAACGACTTTCTAGATACAGTATTATCTACATACACACTCACACACACAACAAAAACAATTCTAATACCGTCTATTGATTTGCACCATGCAGCAATAACAACAGTAGCGTATTGATCCCATCTAATTCAGCTGTAGCACATCATTTGAAATGCATTGCTTCAGGTCTGAAATGCTTAAAGCCCATCTTTTCCAAGTAGGTGAGTTTAATGTCTATTTATTACAGAGACGTTTATAGTGTTGTTAATATGTTTGATTCTGCAATTGCTAAAAAGGATGCCGTACTAAAACATCGCTAACATGTTTTTTTCTTACAATATTGGAAATTTGACGCTGAAGTTGGACTGGTTGTCTTTACATCCCAGTTGTCAGTGCGGTGAAAACACAGCGTCGGTAATAGTCAGCTTCCTCGAATCATCTCGATAAACAACGACCCTTCGCCAATGGTTAAACCCTTTTTAATCAGCAGAAGAAGAACTGATAACTTGTTTTTTCCAATCAGGACAAAACCTATGTGGCAATGCTGTCAAAATAAGAAAATCCATTGTCTGAATTTTAAAGATGCATTCTACGCAATTACCGCACCCCTCGCTATTCTGACAAAGTTTCTTGGAAAGGTCACTTCTATCCTGTTAGAAATGAAAATCCTTTAGGAGAAGATTTTCTACCCTTTTGTAACCTTTACACAAGGAGTCCCATTGGACTGACTCATTGTGCAGCGGAAAGGCTCATGAATCTATATCCTATGGAATGGATGTCTCTAATCAATGGCTTTGGGTGCTTGTCTTGTCTAATCACCTGGTCCCACCCATTGATCATGACAGCCGGGTCAGAACAGGGAAGCAATTACCAGGGGCGTCACATGCTCCTGGTGAGCGATGCGTGCACGTGCATATGTGTGTAATTATGTGCATACTTAAAAGCTTGTCGTACCTGCACCGCTGCCTGTGTGTGTTAATTGAGATGCTGTGGGAGTAAATGGATTGTGGTGCCTCAGCGCTACCAGCGGAAAGGTGGAGAGCGTGTGTGAGTTTGCGAGTGTGTGTTTGTGTGTGTGTGTGTGTGTGCGACAGGAAGGGTCAAACGTTCCCTGAGGCCCGCGGGCTCTCCTGACCCTCCTACAATACCAATTTAACCGTCAGTTAGTCCGCGTGTGGCATGTGGTGGGCGGTGGACGCTGGGCTGTCGCCACGTCTGAGGGCTGTGGACGGGTTCAGGTGACAACCTAACTAAGGCTGCTCAGATAAATTAGAGTGAAGTGGCGAGAGTGTGCACTGCGAGGGAGGGGGCAGCAGAGGTGATTGAGGAACAGGGGATGAATACGAGCGAATGAGGGGTCAAGGCGCGACACTACAGAGAAAGACGTGGGGGCTGGCTGAGTCTAGGAGATGACTTCATTGGAATTAAAAGTGTGACTCCGGTGACTTGGAGGAGGAAGGAGCACGGCTGAGTGTGGCTGCACAAATACTCATTACACCGGGATCTACAGTCACTTCTTAGAGTTATTTGAATCATTGATTAAATCACCTCTGCAGTTGTTCACTTGGTGGGTAATTACACTTTCATTAACTATTTAGAAATAAATAGTTACTATAAAAACTAAATTATATAAATAAGAGATGAATGGATAACTACGATATGTTCTGATATGCAACAAGAAATAGTGTCTTGGATTTGCAATTCTTTTTAACCAGAAATGTTAAATTTTTGTTGCGCTGAGATATGATCTGGCTTTTTGAGAAGAACCTTAACGCACCATTACAATCTGTTTTTTGCTGATGTCGTTCAGTTTCTCACTTTGCTCCATTCATTATTGTAAACGTCTCACTGTTAAGCTATATCTGTTTGTTTTGAATGACAAAAATTCTTTCAAATCTATTCATTTTCTATGGGATGTGACCAAACACATGATCCAAACGGCCACATACTAATATTGTGATACAGGAACCACGATACCCACAACTTGCTGCCACTGCTGCAGGTCAAGCCTGTTGAGCTCTAATTTATAAGCATTCAATATAATAGCTTAACCAATTTAAAAAGGAAACTCCAACTTACCTGGAAAAAAATTAAATAGAATTTTAAAGAAATGAATGTGACGTCATTGCCTTGAGTGGAATGTGATATAAAAGGGAAGACTCCTCTAAGATCTGTCAAAAAGAGACACAATGGCACACAGCTTTTCTTCCTGGTAGTAATTTAGTCTTAAATCGTCAAAGATTTAAACTCGTTATAGGCCTAGGCCTAAAAAATCTTATGTTTAAGGTAGTTGTTCTCGATTTATATCACAGTCAACGACCCCTCAAGAAATAAATATTCACAGGATCCTCATGGACTGTTTTTTACACCTGTATTTAATTTTGTAAGAGAATAACACAAGACAAATGTATAGAACGATATTAAACATGTATTCAACACACCCAACCCATTTGGCTTGATATTCTTTATGGATTCATCTGAAAACCTATCATAGGCCCCTGGCAGTGTGCCTCGGACCCCTGAGGTCCTTCAACCCCCATTTGAGAACCACATGGCTTAGGGGACTGATATAGAGCGTTTGCAGCTTTGTGTAGATCTAGTGAATGTAAATGTGGTTTCATAAGGTGACTGAGGTTTTGAGCTCTGCTGAGTAACAAGTGAACTTTCACACAAGGCAGCTGTGTCAAATTTACAACAAAGAAAGAAAAAGACAGAAAGCAAAGATCTCGTTCTTGAACATTTACCATTGAATCAGATTTTCCCTCAAGACATTTTTTAACTGATTGCTTCTGTCACCTCTTCTTTCTTCACTTTAATTCTGCTCCAGTGACAGTTGCGCTGCTTACAAAGCCAATATTAGCATGACTGCTGCTTGGCAAACAAATATGCTTACATGCAAAAGTGTGGGGGGGAGGGGGGAGGAGGAGAAAGATTAATAAAATAAGAATAAACAGACCAACACGGTTTATAATATAAAAGTTGACATCTTAATACATACTGGCAATTTAATGGGTGTTCCATCACAATCGGCCTCAGATGTAGATGTAGTGGGCTTCTTGTGTTTCAGACAGAGCCCCATCAATCTTGGCGGCGCTGTCCCCACAACAAAAAGGAGAGGAAAGCAAATTGCTGTGTTTAATTAATGCACTGCCTCCTTTGTTACTCTGCTGCTCAGCATCTTTCCCTCCACAGTCTGAGAGAGGAGGAACAAGTGAAACACATTCACACTGAGATTGTACAAAGAGAGTGAGAGAGAGATGCAAAGAGAGAGTGAGAGGTTAAAAGATGGAGTTGGAAAGGGGGGGATGGAGCGACAGAGAAAGAGAGGGGCTTTAAAAAATGAATGGCCGAGTAGAACGGGCTGCATCCACTGACAAACTTTATAATGAATGTCTAAGTTTGGCAAGCATGATGGATGAGTCGGGAATGGTGTTTGTCACAAATGCAATCTTCTTTGAATCATTCCGCTGTTCCCCCTGTTCAGGGCGAGGGCTCGCGCTCTGTGCTGAACCAGCGAGAGTGTCGCCCTAATCACGTCATTAACGTTTAATGATCTGACAATTAACTCAACGACTGCGGAGCTCATATGTGTAACTAATTCCTCTTATCGGTGTGTGTAAATGTTAATCTCGTTAGACTTGTGTACAGTAACATATTGGACGATTAAGGCAAAGCGGTTGCGCCTTCAATTACGTTTTGAGTGATGGGTGGCGGCGACGGAGCGGAGGTGACATGGCGCTCATGAGATGGAGGCTCACAGCTGGACGAAGATCACGAGGGTTTAGGCAGTGACCCGGTCGGTTCAGGCAGAAGCACCTGGAAGGGTCACCGCAGAAGAGACAAAACATGTCTACACACTTTTTAATCAACTACTGCTCATACAACTTTATATCTCCGGTTACATTGCACTAATAGAAATCAAATACTCGTCCTGATATTTTAGCTTCATTTTTTTTACAGATGGGAGAAAGAGGAGACATGTTGTGCGTCTACTGCCAAGGACACAGAGGTCATTTCCTTGTTCTTCTTTCTCTCTCTTCATGCACATAACAAGCACACAAAGATGCAATTCATTTAAAAGTCTTTTTTCAAATTGTATCGGACCACAACTGAAATACTAAAAGACGTCATCTCCAAATAATTTTATATTAATGGAAATGGTCACATTGAGTTTTACACAGTGAGGTGACGGCCTCTGTGTTGGAGTGATACCGTGATATGAGAATCTGAATGGGGACAGAAAATTATGTTTGTTAATCCCGAGTTTAAACCTGAATAGTATTCAAGTAATCACATATTAAATTACCAACTACCTTAATATACTAATTAATCAAAATACCAGTAGTATACAAACTGTTGGATCTGGTCTAGAAGTTAGACTGTGCATATTTTCACTACTGTCTTGGACTTGACTGAAATAGTTTAAACACATAAGCAAGTTTTAATGTTCAAATTTAGTTTAAAAGGTTTGGTTTGTGTGTGTAGCCGTGTGTGAGGCGATGTTGTCTTTTCTCCCGCGTCTCCTGGACAGAGGAACTGTGTCTCCCACAGTCGGCTGTAAAGGACGAACAGCAGGGTCCATTTCTCAGAGACGTGGGTGGCCGGCTGCTTATACCCGCTCATCAATATCATGCAAGTATGTAGCTGTGACCTGCCATCTGTGTCCCCTCAACTTAGATCAATAACACGGACAGATTGTACATCCGCCCCAAACCCCAATCTGTACCTCCACTCTCTGAGGGATTAGTGTACGCTGCCTCAACATCATTATCATAAATACGCTCTTTGAAAGGGCAGTGTCAGCTGGATTGTCGGAGCGCTGCAGGAACTCAATTGACAGGATAAGCACTATGGAATATAACGGAATAGGTTGTAATTTACTGTAACTGATACGGAAGCAATCGTGCAGGAGATTTAATGTGAACATTTGCTTTTTACATTTTTGATATCAGGTACAGACTGTGATCTATTAAACAACGTTTTTGAAACCACTTGGTATTACTCAGATCTTTTTATGAGACAAAAGGAAACTCTACTGAAACCCACACGCAGACACACACACACACACACACACACACACACACTAAACCATACTGGCGAGGAACAGGAGAGTATCGCTCACACACGGCGGCTCAAAAACAACCAAAGGTGATCGGCCCCGTGCGGCAAGTCCCAGTGGAGAACAGGGGACACGTGGGATGAAGGGGGGAGAGAAAAGAGAGGAAGGAGAGGTGTTCACCTTGAGAGTGCTCATCCATTACAGGAAGACTGAGGCCCGCTCTGTCACACTGTCACAGTGATGCCACCTCTACACCACCCGAAAGGTCACCTAGCACTTCACTGCTTCAAACACAAAATACACACACTAAAGCACACGCACACACACACACACACACACCCTGTTTTTTGCATTGACAACAACGCGGATGGACACTCTCCCATCTGTCGCCCTATCGCTGACAAGTCATTGCTGCTCCCACACAGACAAAATTAGAACAGATACATACACCTACTGTCCAGTATATGTGAGAGCCATGTGATGTTTCAACAGTCATCTTTAAATATAAGATAAAATGAAATAAAAAGACAAACATTGTGTAAGAGATGTGTCTCTGGATCCTTAGTTTCTGTGATTTGATTTACTATGAATTATATCTAGTTGCTCTCAGATCACTTTTCTCTGTTTTTGCTGGTTATTACATCTGGAATGTGGAGCAAGTATGTACAGTGGAGCTTGTGAAATATTTAGAAAATCCGATTAAAAAAAAAGATATGGTTAATGTGCTTGTTTGTGAATTCACATTGTACAGTGACCTTTAACATTCTTTTCCCTCTTGAATTAACAGATTGAAAAATACCTAGATGGAACCAAGGCCAAACAGTCTGTGCAAATTCAATCCAACACCAGCAAATAGCAAATTGCACATATATTTCATTCTTCTAAGTAAACCTGATCTGTTTTTTTCATAACGATCTCTGCATTATTTCTAGAAAGGAATTCACAAACATGTGGGAAAACAGCCAATCATGTCGCCCCCTTCCAACATGTTTCAAGGAAATCGGTTCTGGAATTCTTTTGTGATCTTTCCAACAAAGAAACCTTATGAAAACAACTATGTTTGGTATTTGTATCGACTACATCAGCAGGAACAATGACACAACTCAAGTGTGTTCCTGTACGTCGCTGCAAGTGTTTCAAGTTTAGATTTCAGTCGTGACTAAAAGCACTGAAATGCACATTCTGTGTTATTTTCTTATAAGTAACATCCTCCTCCTCTGTGCATAATAACTAGATGCAAGCGGCTTTAATTAGACAACCATCACAAGGAATGACTATCTTCCACAGTGAAATGTCACATTAGCCAAAACAAGGACAAGACACAGACTCCGGAGACTTGACATCCGGCTGGTGGACAGTGACACCGTGTTATTTCGCACAGTGAAATGTCTTTTGTTTGGATAAATCAACAGGAACATAACCAAACTGATCACAGAGGACGACATCTCCGGCTGTCATCTGTGGTGAAAACAAAAGGCCGGATCTGTTGTCCCAGACTTAGCAAAGGTCAAAGAAAAATCCTGAAGAATATGTGTTTCAGTGGCAAATCTAAATAATGTGGTTTTAATCCCGACGCAACATTTACTTGGCTACGTTTCAAAACACAAATTAAAGAAGTGCTGAAACTATGTAATATTCATCCTGTTGGAGAAAGAGTGGTAAGAAATGTGATAACTCATGATTATTGATGTGTGGACACTCCAGAAACATATTGCAATTCCTCATTAGCCAGCGTTGCCACAGCAACTCGTACCTCACAGCTCTGCAGCGCCGGGCCAACTTTTCTGTTGTCAACTTTTAAATAGTAAACATAAATTTCCCCTTTTCTGATTACTGCTTAGTCGTTCTCACTGAAAAATCGCAGCAGTTTAAAAAATATGCTTACGGGAAAAACACACTTACCTGTAAAATGCTGTCGAGGCAACACGACGAAGAGGTGTAAATTAAATCAAAGGTGTAACAGGGGTAAAGGTGTAAATTAATTTAAGTGATGTACATCTATAACCTGGAGTTAAATGCTATGAATTAAAAGGTATTAATATTAGGGCTGTGAAATGATTAAAAATTTTAATCAAATTAATTACAGGTTTCTATGGATTAATCAGGATTAATCACATTACCAATTTTCTCGGTATATTTTGTGAGAACAAAAAAGATTTATGACAACAGACAGATATATACATTTAACATAGTTTATTTTTTTATTCATAAATAAACAAAACAATGGTGCTGCAACTCAGCTGTTCTTTTGCAGTTCTCTTTGCTATTCCATATGGAACATTCATCCTAAACAAAATTTGGGATTCTTAGCCATTGTATGGGCTAATAAAACTTTTTTCTTTTCTTTTTAAATCAAACAGAAATTATTTAGGCCTCTTAGCCATTGTTTTTATAGTATGGTTGAACATTTTTCAATTTTTTGGCAAACTAACTTCTTCACATTCTCTGACAGTAAAGCTGACCGCTTCTTTTGCACTATGTGTCCTGTGAGTGAAGCTGGTTTGGCGGATTCCCCTTGAACGCCCCTCGCGGACCAACTCATGCTCCGTGTTGAGGTGGAACTTTAAGCGGCTTTGCTCCGGTGAAACAATAACGTCTTCCCGCAGAGTGTGCATATCACCTTGGTTTTATTGAATGTTCCATCTTTGTTTTTTTTGGAGCACTATCTTCCCATCCAGAAGGTGATGTTTGTTTGTTTGAGTAGCAGCGGCCGTCTGAGTGACTGCATTAGAGCGGACACTAGTGCAGAGTGGGCGTAAATGTGGGTAAATTGGAAGGTCCTTCTGCGCATGCGTTAAATACGTTAACAAAATTAACGAATTAATCCTGTAATTTAATCATAACGCGTTAACGCGTTATTTTTCACAGCTCTAATTAATATATGTGGGTGTGGTCTAGGTATAACTAACATTGTGTAGACTTATGTCTATTTACTCATTATAGGAACTTGTTTCTTTATGGGGATAGAATCATCCATTCATTTTCTATACTGCTTATCCTTTACTGGGTCATTGGGGCGGTGGAGCCAATCCCAGATGATACTAGGCGAGAGGCGGGATTCACCATAATGTAAATCATTCAATTGTAAGGTGCACAACTGTGTGTGTTTCTGTGTGTCAGTGTGTTTTTACTACTCTGTATTAAGTCTTGTCTGGTGGTTGCATCTCCTCCAAATAGCAAAACAAAGGCCCCACTTGTCATTTCATGTGTCTTGTATCACAGTTCAGATCCAGAGGAGCTTTAATAAACATTGGTTTCAAAATCCTCCGTCTGTTATTTTGAACCCGAAGCTAGTGTAAAAAAATCCAGCTTATCCACCTGTTAACTATCACAACTGATCTGTATTTATGAACTTCAGGCTTTTTAGTCAGATCTCAATCTGTTTCAAATGCTTTTTAGAGACATTGATGCTTAAGTGATTTTGCCATATGTCTCCCATTGGCATGAAGGGCCAAGTGTAAATGAAGGTCACAGAGAAGGCTCCTAATGGTCGAAACCAGTGCAAACAACAAACCATCATCTGACTGGTTGAGAGGAGAGATCGCAGCAAATCATTTGTTGGAGAGATAGACTGAAAAAACAGAGGGACATTATCGCCTCTGTGTCTCACTCATTCTCAGAGAGCATTAGAAAGTGAAGTGGAGAGAGTGAACCGAGTTGGAGGAAAAAAAATACGACTGGAGGCACGTGAGTGATTCGGGGTGAGGGAGTCTCCTCTGCTTCTTTAGGATCTGTAGAGAACAGGTGGTGTTATGATATCAGTGCGGTGCTTCAGAGGCTGCCTAGCACAAATGTTCATCTAAGCGGCCAGTTAGCGGTTACCTTGGCATCTGCTCGGTGAGAACAGCCTCTCAGCAGGTCGTTTAAGACCATCCATAACCCAGTAAACCTGCAGGCTCTCTGCAGCATGGAGTTCAGCCCACTGCCTCTTACGGCCCTAGATCAGTGGGAAACCAATACATGATCAGTAGTGTTTTCATGAATAATGGAGGATTCCAACGGTTTGATTGATTTGATCTTATTCATTTGATGCTCTTTAATTACAAGGATATCCATTTTTTATGGCTTTTTGCTGGCGAAAGCTCATTTCTGGCAAATTTTCAAAGTTATCCATCCGTCCGTCCTTGTGTACTTATGTCCGTCCCGTTCTCGTGAACATGATAGCTGCAGAACACCTTCAGGGAGTTACCTCAACTTGTTACAAACATTGACTGATTTAAGGATGATGCAAACGTTCACCTGAAATCCCATTTGAACTGATCAGAATTTGGTGGTACCCATCCCTTTTAACTTTTGAAATAAACATCTCAGAAACACATTTAGGTACGTTTGGTGCAAATGTTTATTTTGAATCAAAAATGAACTGAAAAGATTTGGGTGTCAAAGGTCGAAGTGGTCTCACAAAACAGATTTTCAGCCTCTTGAACCTGATATTTCAAGTCTGCCTTTTGGGAATCTCTGAAAACTTTGAGCTGATGTCCCTATTTAGACTGAAACTGCACTTGTTGATGGAATCATACAACTGCAGGGTGGTAATTTTAGTTTTCCCTGTTTTAGATATCTAAGAATGCAACAAAGTCAGGTTTTATTCGAGGTGTATTGCCATGAAACACATTGTGGATCTGTTCATTATGTGCATCTAGGATGATACCACTTCTAAAGGGCACTTTTTTGTCCTTGACTTCCAAACATAAAAAACCACAACTCAGTCCCCAGCAGTATTTTACTGTTTAACATCGGCGAGAGGAATGTTCATCACCAATGACTTTATTTTCTCTCCCCTGATTAATGCCATAGCTCTCTGGTAAGTTGCATCAACAATTCATAATGTGCTCCAGACGGTGATCAATAGGTCTGAAGTCCTGACAGGTTTTTTTTTCCCCATCAGCGTCATTAATTATCCACAGTAACAGAAAATGCTGCCAAGGGTGTTGAATCTTTAACGCAACACTTTAAGCTCATCTGCAAAGATAACACATCACCGATTATCTCCATAAATTAACATCAGCGATGGCAAACAATAGAAACTTACATCAAATTTTTTCATCTGTAAAAAGTTGTGCATTCATGGAAAATTAAACCTTATGCAAACCCTGTTATGAGTGGGTTTGAATGCACATAGTGTCTCTGCAGGCCCTGTCTATTTTTTAAATCTACTTTAGATCATGATTAAAAGTGTAAAAATAGGCTCTGTACACTAACACAACGTAAACAATGGATACAGTAATTTCATGTATTATTTATTTCATTATTTGATATCTGATGTATCTGTGTAGATGATCCCTGTAGGTTCAATAAGACTAGAACTTGAATCATTGAAAAAAAGCATATTTTCTTTGATTGTTTGTAACGGTGGAGTTATTTAACAATACTTATTGTGGACTTTCTTTTTTGATGTAGCACCAGTAGCTTTCTCGCTTATTCTGTAAAATAATTCAATACTGTCAGTGATTTAATCTTTTTAAAAAGTTAAGAATAGTGAGGTGTAAACCATGTTGTTGAAGTTAGAGAAATAGACACAATTGTTATTGAAGAAGTGTAAAAGGATGACAACTCCTGTGTCTGAATAACTACAGACATGATCAGAATTCGCCAACAAGACCTTCACATTTTCAACAGGGAACAGAACTTACTGCACTGGCAATGAATCTTGTCAAATGGATGTAAACTGTGAGGTATTGAAGAAGATTTCCCATTAGCAAATTCTTTCTTTAATTACATACATTCCTGATCCGCACAGTGTTGCTATTCTTTTCATTTGAACAAAAGTTGTTTTTCTTTCTACAACATTAAAGTAAAGAATAATCTGAAGTGTAACCCTTTTATCTTGACCCTGAAAAGTTTAAATAGATATTTATACATGTACAGAGAGAGACCATTTGTCTGCACTTGAGCTGTTTGTAATGACTCAACAACATAACTCAACCAGTCCCTGACATTAATGATTTCAACTCCAAGAATCCGACATCGGGGGACAAATTATCTGGTGCCATCACCACCAGCTCCAGCGCTTTGCCAAAGCCACTCAATTATATCTCTCTATCATAAGTATCCATAAACCACCCTGTCCCCACCAACTGTCTTGTCAACATAAAAATTCCAAGTGCACTAAACTGCCCTGAAATGAAATGTGATATCCTTGAATTCTTGATTGTTTGCCCTGCATGTACACCATAAAAACCTGCTTCCCTGCACCTCGATAAATAAAAAGTCAAAGTATTTAGCACAAAACACAAACACTGGCTGAATTATTATCTGTGAATGGTACCAGTACACTTCCTGCAGCCTGTTTACTGCCCTGTGGTTGTTTCATCCTGTAACTGTTTGTGCAGGCATGCGACTTCCCCACTTGATGTATTACGAGGCCTTTAACTTGTTACCCGGCCTCCGGGGAGGATGGGGTAGTGAGGAGGACTCCATCTTGCATTCCAAACTTCAAGGTCTTGGTAGATTGCCTGTGAGCGCTGGTAGATTACTTTTAAAGTTAAGTTTGAGCAACGGCAAAGGATTCTCAGTCATTGGGTTCACACCTGTTAAACAGACTCGAATCACTCAATCCATTGAACATAATTTAACATCAAAACATTTAGTTATGCAGTAATAGGAGGAGTAATCTTTTGTTAAAATAGATGTAATACCATTTTTATCATGAATTAAAAACCCTTCTATTTCTTCTGGCTTTTATGTAGTGTTGTAATTCTATAAAAAAAATTTTTTAGATTTACATTTTATCACTATCATTTATCTCATTCTCTTTAGTTTGACTAAAGTTTTAGTGTTGATAAGATATATATTATAATCTTAACTTACTGTTATTGTAATCTTTTATATAACTGATTGCTTAGGTACTCATTCGTCTCTAAAACTGAACGATATTAACTTTTTAACAAATCTTTCTTAACATCCTATATCTTAGTCATCACATGTAAAGCATTTAAATAGTTTCAAAGATGCTATAAGAAGAAAGTTTGATTGAGTGACTGATTCAGGTCTGATATAGAGTTAATGCAACTGTCTTAAAAATAACTTAAAATTATATAAGTTCATGTGATAAATTTGTTTTAATGGTTGAACTTTCCATTTTCATTGCATTGTTTCCCAAGAAGCACATTTGTCTCAAAAAGCCGGAAGTCAGCGCAGCGGGATATCATTTAATATATTTCCTATGACAATCAGAGCCTTTTACATAATGAGAGGAAATAAAAACCTGCAAGAGAATGGACCGTGATCGCGTCTGAGTGTGACATAAGTACAAGTTGCTCTTAATGAGAGACTTTACACTATAATTTTTAAAAAGAGGTCTTGTGGTGCAGAGACAATCGACAGCTCATGATTTGACTGCAAATCAGAATGAGAAAAATATTCAGTGCCAAAGCACAGGTCACCTCACAGTGCCAGGCCTAGCTGCGAAAAAAAAAGAAAAAAAAAGATTACAGCCCAATAAGTGTGTGTGAGCAGCAGCTGCCCTCAGCCCTGGTCAGAGAAACCTGCTGCACCCAGCTGGCTGCAGAGTGGGAGGAAGGAGCCGGGAGAAGCACAAAGAGGAACCAGGAGAGAAGGAGAAGGTTAATTGTATCCAAGAATACTTACGACTGTTTGCATTTTCCATCATTTGCCAAGGCCCACCTTAAGGTTCCCTGACCTTTTGTTTGCTGCCTAATGAAACCCATGTAATAAATCACACGGTGACACTCTCCTCTCTATCCTATACTGCTACTTGTGTATTTGCTGCTGCTGGAAGTCCATGTGCCACCTTCCTGTCTTCTCCTAGTCCTTCTCTCTCTCTCTCTCTCTCTCTCTCTCTCTCTCTCTCTCTCTCTCTCTCTCTCTCTCTCTCTCTCTCTCTCTCTCTCTCTCTCTCTCTCTCTCTCTCTCCTCATTCTTCCAATTCGCTTGGTCTCCCCTTCTTTCGTGGACCCTGGGCCTGCATTAATAACACTGACACTCCAAACAGGGGAGATAAAAGGAAATGAAGATGGGAACCAGGGTCTCTCAATATGTGCACTTCATCATACACCAGACAGCATCTGAAACAAGGGGAGTGGGAACACGGAGGAAAGAAGGAGCGAGGGAGAAGGGTAAGGAGATGAAGAGAGTGAGAGATGGGAGCGAAACGAGGAGGAAGAGGTGTGAGGTCAGAGTGTGGCTGGGTTAGCTGAAAGGAGGAAGGGAGGAGCAGGACAAGTTGGGGCAAAGAGGATGATGTTATTCTCAGAAGAGATCCAGAGTGGTTGGAAATGGACCAGTGGATGTTGTTTACCAGTCAACACAAACACATGGAGAGAAGAGTACAAAAACAGGTGCCAAGGATGAAGCACACACACATTTATCTCTGTCTGGGTTATCACAACATTTTTCTTTGTCATCCTATCCTGACATATTTCAAGAGACTGGAACCTTTGTTCTTCTTTCCAATAGTAAGATGTCAGAAGAAAATAAAATGGTTACCATCTAGGGGTGATGGATACCCCGTGTGTGCATTACAGGCTAAACATACAGACACTACGTTTGTCCCATTTCATAAAGACACAAAAGTGTTTCATGCTTTTAACTCGGCTTACACAAGCCTTGTTCTGCACACACACGCATACACACATACACACATACACACACACACACACACACACACCACACACACACACACACACACACACACGCACACACACACACAAACAGAAACACAGGTGAAAACAAGACCCTGTGCTTCAGCACTGATGTGGACAGGATAAAACAAAGAACATTGGATCTGTCTTCATCACATGTCTGGCAAATCAACTCCAGATGAATAACAGTGCTACTCTATATCTACTTAGCCACGATTTTCTAACATGTTCACCCTGTCAGTATTAAAGATAAAATGCTAGTTTATATATATGGCCAGTGTTCATTATGTACAAGTGTTTTTAACCTGTTTTGCTGCCGTCAAACAGCCAAAAATAATTAAATGTGCTATCAATAAAAAGACTAGACTTTGTTTTTGCAGATTCAGGTACAGCATGAAATATAAAACAGGCTTCATGAAAGTAATTGCACTGTTATCGGCCAAGGTTGACAAAGCAGTGTTAGAATAAAATAACAAGACAGGTTGTCTTTAGCTCTTAGGCTCGTTTTTACATTTGTTGCAGGGTAAGTTCTATTCTGGTTTTCTGTGGCAATAACCAGAGAGACAATCTGTTGCAGTCGCGACTAAAGACGCAGGGCATTTTTAACAGCACCGCCCCGCTCATCATCACCGTCAATATCATCATCATCACCTCTCGGCTACAAAAATCATAGTTTGAGCTCACATCTGCAGGTTTTCGTCCCTCTCCTGCTCCGCCGTCGCCTCAGCCACAAAAAAGCAACATCTACCAGAAATTGAGTTTTTGTGTTTGGAAGCAGATTGTTCAAAACTCCCACCAGTAATTAACAAGCGGCGACGTAGTGAGAGCGAGAGGCAAACAGAAAGACGGATCCTCCGCGGCTTTAATTGGAATATTGCACACTATTCAGACGTGTCGTACTGTTAACAGCATCAGCACACTCCCTCCGTGGCTGCATGTCCACGGCTTCCTCCCATTCTTTGCTCCCTCTCCGCTCGCCATCAATTAGCACCAGCCAATCAGTAGCCCAATTAAGTGTTTCTGTGACTTGTTGCCTCTCTCCTCACATGCTGGTGAACACTCAACCATCTCCCAGTTAGAGGGATATTAATTAGTTTAACGAAAAAGGGGTCACTGAGTGCAGGCTCATCATTACTCAGTCTCTGCATTGGTATGTGTGGGAGCGTCTTCCTTATGAAATAGAAACGTTGACCTAAAGTGAGACCTACCAAATGGCGGAGGGAGGGGGCTCCCTGAGCTTTGTTTGAGCTCCAGGATGCTCAATGAGACGCAGAGAGTGTCATTTCTCAGGACTGTCCCACAGGATCGCCGAGAGGGCGGAGAGGGGAAAATGGAAGTGTAACAAACAGACTGTTCAATTAGGGGCGGAATGGTGTGAAATTGCCTCCAAATGATAAGCCTCCATTATGGCTGTGGCTGTGCACTTGCCTTGTAGGTGAGTAGTTATGTATCTCAGCAGAAGAGGGGAAAAAAACACAAATCTAGACGGCATCTATAAAATGCATTTAAAGATGTGACACAGTCCAAAGTCAGGAAAAGAGGGAGATACACACATTGTTTAGTGAGTGTGAAGAACTCAGCTTTTTATCTAACTGCAGAGGATCTGGAGTGACGATATGCTTTTTGTAAAAATCACTCCCTGTTCCCAGTTTTTTAGGCACACCCAGCAAAATCCAATGCAGTCTAACTACCTTTGTAAATGAAATCCTGCCTAATTGATTCAAGTTGATTATATAACAGACCGAGAACTGTCTCATTTATGCTCAACGATAGATATGGAAATGGACGGATCCTTCTGTCTCTACATTTATTTTGTACGTGTTAGTGCATGTTTTCTGAAGCCTTACAGATACGGATGAAACAGATGGAATAAAGCAGTACCACAAGAAATTGTAGGGGGCAGTGTAGCCGATAGTTAAAATGACGATTAGACATAAAATGTCTGAACCTTTAGAATCCGCTTTAATTATTTATGTACCTGTTGACTTTATTTTCAGAATGAATGTAGCGCCTGTCTCTGGTTCCCTCAGCCCAGTGTGACATTTTCCAATTGCCTGATTTGTCTGATCAACTGTCTAAAATAAAAGATATTAAAAAGCAGCAAATTCTCACATTTGAGATGCTTCAATGAAATTAATTAGATATCGCACATTTCAAAATGTCTTTTTAAATGATTCAAACCTAATTAAAAAAGATAACAGTTGTGTTTAGGGTTGTTTTCACTCCTCCTGTGCCGTTCTCGATTCCTCTAGGAAGTTACGGATGCTCGGGCCTGCAGTCACAGCTCTGAGTTTGTATATCAGTGGGTAAAGGTTAAAGAACAGAACTCTCTTCAGACAGTGGGCCCATGAAAGGACATATGGAAGTAACTGTGCAGGGGGTTTGAATCTCACAATGAAGACGTTAAAATCAAGTATTCAATCTTAGCAGCTGAGCCTGACTCGCAGAGGAACCTACCTTGAGATAAACAGGTTTATTAAGACACCATGACATGAAAGTCCTGAGGAGATACTGGGCTAATTCCTCTGCCCTCTCTTCTCATCACATGACCTCACAGGAAGGTCAGCTCTCATGAACGAGGGTTCAACCGACATGAGGTGTTCGGATGGATCGCCGCCGAAGAGGTGAGGAGAGGTGGTGGAGAAAGTAGGAACTCATTGAGTTTGATTTTCAAAGTGCTACTACATGGATAGTTTACATTATCTGAAAAATGTCAATACTTAGAAACTAGAGAGCACGGATCGTAAATGTCAGTTTAGCATTTAGTTCTGAAAACTGCATGAAGAATATCCATCGATGCAGGGATTCTGCTTCTCTGATCTCCCGTCCGATCAATAGTGTGTCTGGATTAGTCTTCGATGTTTTACTTCAGAATGCACATTTTACATTAAGAAGCAGATTTCATGTTTATCTGTTGATAGATTGAAACGTTCCTCCTGTAAAAAACATTATTGTACAACCATCTTATATTAACTCATCTTTACGTGCAATATTTAATGGCTATATGAGACTGAAGGCTTTTTTTTAACAAATACTGAATTGTTATAAAGGTCATGATAACAAAGGTCCTCTTTTTATTGAATACCAAACTATAATATTTCTCTGAACCGAATCCAGTAGTTCTGGCTTAAACATCACTTTATCATTTTAACAACATTGCTGGATAGTTATTTGTCTCTCCTGTTGCTATAGCACCAATCCAGGAAATGCCCCTATGCGTAGAGACATGTGACCTCTGTGGTTGTTTTGGTGGGTGGACTTGTTAATCCATGTTCAGCTTTAATCTGAGTTAAGTTAACAACTATTATTCATTTTACATCTTAGAGCTCTAATTTGGAAACTTGAAATCCCCTTCGCATACATGCACTGAATATTATATAAATACATTTTTGAATATTGTAGATAATTAATTACTTTATAAAAGAATAGGTGCAGAAAAGCATATAAAACATAAAATAGTAGTCAGTCAAGTTTTTTTATATGTTCTAAATGCAACTCTGCGGAATTTTATTTGACAAAAGTATTTATAATATAATAATAATGAATGAATGAATGTAACTGTAAAGCTTCTCCTACACAGCTTAAAAAGACAGCCACCACCCACAGAGAGGGGGAATCCTCACATGCTCACATTTGACTCCCCATTCATCTTTTTTTGTGGCTGCTACTTGTGTTTGACCAGAGTCTTATCTCCAACTGTAACAGGGTCAGTGGGTTTCCTCCCTGGTCCGTCCACTGAGGGGATTATGGCTCCGCTTCCTCTTTGACGTCTTCACCACTCGAGCCAAACACCAGCTGCCAGAATCCAGAAAAAGGAATAATACCGTTTTTATGGATGACTTTATCGAGCAGAGTGAAGAGGCTCTTGCACTAACAATGCCATGCAGGTATGATGTTTAAATCCCTATCCTGCTGAAATCAGCAGACCTTACCACGGGTGTTTTTCCTCAAGCAGGTTCCTGACAATGAAAAATGTCCCTGTTCTCAAGTTCAGACTGAGGGAGCGAGTAAAAGAGTGTGTGCATGTGCGTGTGTGTATAAAGGAGTGTGAGAGAGAGAGAGAGAGAGAGAGAGAGAACTGGACAGAGAACCAGTGTGTATGCATAAGCCTATAAGTTAGTTGCCTAACAGTTTGATGTAAAGACCTTGCACGCTGAGTTTCTCCTGTTAGTGAGCTCCATGCTTAATAGCACGAGTTGCCTGAATGGGTCCCTGCCCAGAGTGTTGGGGGGCCGGTCTTCGTCCCCACCAGCTGGCTCTCGCAACCTCCCCCGTATGACGGATAGAGAAACACTAGCAGCACACGTGCTTGTGTATGTGTGTATTTACCTCCATGCACACATTGCCACTCACACCAGATGGGTGTTAAACAGATGGGGAGGAAGAGGTAAAGCCCCCTGCAACCATTCTGCAGCCACTCGATCGAGGAAGGACTCTTAAGATTAATGGCTGACAGGCTCTGAATATTTTTTATGCATTCCTTCTCCATCTTTCTCCACTTCTCCTTTCCCTCAGTTGCCATAGCTTTTGTTGCTCCGTGCTGACATAAGCAGAAAAACCTCATTTTGGTGTTCAGGCTTCTCGGTGCTCTGTGTCGGCATCCTGATTAAACTCCCCGTCACCAGACGCTTGTGACCTCCACGGAAACTTATGTGGGAAGAGGAAAGATGCGTCGAGGAGCTGTTTTCGTAATGTTTTTAATATTTGAGGAAATAAAAATGAGGCATGGTGGTTTATGAAGGAGGCACGTATATAGTTGAAGATATTTCCTGATGATGAACAACTGGGATATTCATCTGGCCGGCATCTCCGCCCTGCAGTCCCAGCTCCAGCAGGTGTCCATGCGCTTGATGAGCATTAAAGAAAAGCATGTAACTGTGTGGGAGAAACGTGATACAATAAATAAAAAAAACTATAGCTATAATTACATACATAATACATAGGGCCAAATCTTTCATTCTGCACAAAGCGGTGCCAAGTGCAACACCTTCCTCTTTGCTATAGTTTCAGACGCATTTGTAATTTTCCCCATACAACACCCACGTTGTTGGAATAGAAAATACATTTGCGGCCATCTGAGCGCTCGTGGCTGTGTTGGTTGTAAAATGAGGTCTTGTCAGGTGCTTTGCTCTTTTGAAGCAGCAGGAAGCGAAAGCATGATTCACCAAAACAACCTGGTCTGTAGTCGGTTCTGTAGTTTTTCCACTGTGTTTTAGTTTTTTCTCTTTTTAGTAAAATGCACCTCCAGAGGTGGGTACACAACATGCAAACATGCTGCACACGGACACAGAGAAGGGTTCTCTCTTATATTTGGCAAACTCACATGAAGACAGCAAGTGCACCTGGTTTTTAAAGGCAAAGGGAAATGATTCTCTGATTGCTTTGATGTGTGTTACATCCAAAACACAACAATCAATGAAGAGAGTAATTTAAACCATTTTGAACCCTGTGGCTGATGCTGCAAACTTTTCTTCCAGCATTAAACTTGAAAAAGTACATTTGGTATTCATCTTCAACAAATGTATTTTGCCTGCTATTCCCAAATTTTGTATTTATTGCATGTGTTCCCTGTTTTATCTTAGCATGCTGCGTGGCTAATCCAGGGAACATCCAAAGAACGGAGCTATCTGAGACAAGCATAACTGTGTTCACATTTGTGCAATCATGAAAAAGTGTTTCTGACTGAAATCATATAATTTATAACTATTCAATCATTGGTACCACAGAATTGCAAAATTTGCCATATCTTGTATCCTTATTTTAGATTTATTTCGGTAAAACAAAAACTTTATTTTGAAGAGTGCAGATATCCTGAAACATGCTACTGGCATGATTACAAATGAGTTAAGCACAATTGTGCGTTTTCCCCCCGGTCCAGTCCAACTCTAAATGGTCTAATGTACCTTAGGTGATATTTTCTGAGGGTTTCTTATAGTAATTATTACTTTTGTTTAATTGATAGGTCTGTTGCTTAGGGATTGTAGATTGATCATAAAAGGTAGCAGAGTACACTACCTGAAGTAGAAGAAGAAGCAGCTGTGGGACTGAGCAGCTAATCACAGACATGTGATCGTACAGTGATAAATACGACTCTGATCACCAGTTGGATGACAAGGTTGAAATCTCAAGGGCAGCAAAATGAGACAGTAGAACGATCATGATGAGATAAGCCATCAATTGTAATATGTGGCCTATCTCTCTGTGTAGTGCCGCAGATGAGATGGGAGGAATAGAGCATTATGGGCCCAGTCCCCCCCACACCCTAGAGCTGAAAGGTACAGTGATGACCGTCCACTCCTGTCTATCACTGTCTGCCGGTCGTTGCTGTGTCAGATTCATCTCGCACAACTTCTCCTGTGCACAGACCCCTGGGCTTTAATTATGCTTCAGGCGCTACGAGGCAGCCTCTCTCTGAGCATAAATACCTAAATACATGGGTCCTGACAGGAAAACATACAGAGATGTGCACAGGAAGGCACCGTGTCATGTTACACACACACAGACCCACACACAACCTGCTATTCTTCACAGATCCAGAGATGCGATATATGTTTTGCCGTGAAGGGCGGCACATTAACACTAGTAACACAAGTCATTTGAATGTAATGCAAGCTGAAGTCAGCGGAGGTCCCATGGTTCTTTGCTCCAGCCAGTGAGCTACTGGTTGTCTGGCCTCCACCGCCTCTGAATATAAAGCGTCCGAGTCGCTGTCTGAGTTGGCGTACATCTACCTATTATGAGGCCAGCAGCACGTATAGCATACATGCATATAGGGGAGGGCTGTATGCATAGACCATTAACCAGGCATAGGGATCAGAATATGATTTGATGGGCAATGTGCGGGGAACACAATGCTAACACAGGTATGCAGGTATTATACAATACATTTTGGATAGTGTGTATTGTGCCGGCGCAACTCTCACTGACAAGCAGGGGGAAGAATGCTCCTAGACTACATTATAACCTCCAATCAGACACTGCCAGTGTTTCCAGCACCTTCAGACTCCATCATTACCTATTCAGTGCCGATTCCCACCCGACTGTCATGGGACTCATTACTCCATTGCTTTGTGAGGCTGCAGACAGTCGCGCGGCTCTGCGGTGGGTAAGAGAGAGAAGGCGTACGCTGACCCGGGGCACAGGTACTGACATAGATTGTCTATCAACACGCACGTAGAGAACACAGGGTTTGGCCGCACTGAGGGAGGTTTAGAGGGAGAAGAGGAGCACGGACAGTTGACCAGCAGCTCAGGGCCCTGCCGGACTCCGCGCTGTCTATATGCATGTGGACATGTTGTAAAGGAGATAGGGAGATGGACAATATTGAAGGATTGACTCACATTTTTTTCACTTAAAGGGATGGATCACCAAAAAATGAAATTCGCTCTTTCACCACTATACCCATGGAGGGGTTGGTGAAGTGTTTGAGACCATAAAACACTTTTGGAGTTTCAGGCGTAAACAGAGATGCAGCCTCCATTCTGCTCCTGTAGTGTCATCAGAGTTTGAGTAGGATTTTATGCTCAAAATATTGTTATTCAAACCTAAGTCCACAGTCATAATTCTGTTTTAAATTCCACTAAAGCTAAAATGAGTCTTCATTAGTCAGATTAAGTCAAATTAAGAAGTAATCAAAGTAAACCTCTGTGTTTCCTTCCTATTGTTCCCTTGCAGTGGAATTGCAGTGTAGTGAGAGAAGAAGTATTGACTGAGTTTTGCAGCAACACAAGGGGGCGCTATTTCAATAATCAAATTCCATAGTCTTGAGCGCAGGACATGAGTTTATGTTAGGTGTAAGCGAGACTAACTACCTCAGTTACGTGTTTCAAAGGGATGTGCCATTGTTTTCACATCTGAAAGTCCAGACCAATGTCCAAACCAAATTGTTCCATCGTGTCTATGTGATCTATTTAGTTTTGGTTTCACATCACAGGACATGTTGTCATCGCCTAACTGGGCTGCTTCTATATAAAACTGGCATTGATTGGTTGGTAGATTTTAATTTGAGCCAAATGTAAGTAGATCATCCTCAGCAGCTCAGTTTAGTGCATGCTAAAATTAGGGCTGATGGTTATATCATTAGATTTAAGTTTAAAGTAATAAACCAACAATAATTGTCAGCGACAACAAATTGACTGTTAATTTCCAATTTACATATTGTGAATGTTGTGTTATGGAAAATGTGGAACAAGTCATTCAAGTGGGTTTTCCTGCACATCTGTCTCATGTCTGCTGTGTGTTTCCCCCTGTACGTAACAGTGTGTGGCCGTGTGTGTGTGTGGGGAATGAAAAAGGAAACATCTATGGTGTGACAGCGTGGCATCAGACAGTGAATGAAAAGATTCTCCTCATCGTGCTCTTTTCACCTCACTCCTCTTGTGTCCCATCTCTGCTCCTCCCACAAAGTTCTCAGGACCCAAAGCACTTGGCAAATTAAAATCAGACACACGCCCAGTTGGAAGAACAAACCACATATTACCAGTAGTAAAAAAAAAGAAGAGAAAAAAGGAAAGCTTCAACAGACCGGAGCTGGATGAGAGAGCAGCAACGGGAGGAGCAACAAAAATGAAGAGAGTCTTTGTGAGATGGATGTGAACGTGCACACATTGATATATACACACATGAGCGCAATCATAGCCAAATACACACACAAACACACACACACACACACAGACACGCACACAGCCTGTGTTATATGATCCAGAAAGAGTGGGATAATGGAAAAGCCTGGGGGTGTGAGAGGATTGTGTCTTCTCCCCAGCTACAACTCTCCACTGTCCAGTGGCTCACAATCCTTCAGACCCCTCCACCGAACCCTTCAGCCAAGCTTCAAAACACTGCTCATTACAGTGGGGTGGGGGGGGGGAAATAACAACGCTGACATAAAAATAAATCTATTTATTTAATCTCCCTTTGTATCTACACAGCAGCTGCTCACTGGAGTGTTGCTGCGATCATCTTAAGCAGTGTCTTCTCTTGCCCAGTGTTAATAAATGATACGTTGCTTGATAGTAATCGACAGGATACCGCGTTTCTAATCTGAGGCCTCAGAGAGCCTGATGTGATTCGGGCGTTCGATCAGGGGGAGCCTCTCTTTCATCCAGTATGCAGCTATCAGTGAATATCTCCTGCTCCGTGGATCCAACCCTCCGGTGCCGTATATGACGAGTTCATGATGACTTGAAATTAGCCAGCTTCAATTAGTGCGCCCATTATCGGCTAATTAAACAGGTGTGCTGCCGCCACATAGGAGACCACTTGGAAATGTCCCAGTATATATATCTGTGTGTGTATATATATCACAGATCAGCTCTGTACATAGTTTGTCTCTCATTCTGTTTTCTTATTCTCCTTCTTTATTTTTGGTTTCTTTAGAGATCAAATCCACCCATTAAGAAGTCAGAAGCAAATCATTTGAAAAACTTAAATTCAACTAAACAAATAAATCTGCATTAACCTTAACAACCCAAACTGATGCTCTATATTAAACACACTGAATCACAGCGTCAACTGACAATTATATTCATTCTTCTTTAATCTGTTGAATATTGTCTCAGTTAACTATAAAAAGTCAGACTTTAAAGAAATTATACACATCAGATCTGTGTGGAGTAGTGATGCTCCTTTAATTATACATAAGAAGAAAAAAGATGTTCTCATAATGACACCAGAATCAGAATAGCCTCTGTCACTGCTGATAATGCAGCGTTGGTCAGCGACAAGTACGTAAATCTATAAACGGATAATTAGTTTCACCAAAGAAAACTGTACTTTTCCTTTCGTTCCAGCAGTTTGGTCATATTACACACTGGAACAAGTGAAATGGTGATGTGTATCAAATGCAAGTCATGGTACAACAAAGCTGTGTTGGGAAACCAAAACTAAACCAGTTAAATTCAACAGAAGTAAAAAACATATATTTTCCTGTTTAGCTTTCTCTTTTGCATACTTTTGACTGCATTGTTCAGTCTGCTGTGTGGTTTCCTGGGGTTTAACCAGATAAACCATATAAACCAGTCAGGTTTGTCTCTCTTGCTCAACATCACATCAAGGGTTTCACTAGTTTTCACTGGCAAACATCAACCACAGCTTCCAACCAAGCCAGAGCTCTTTAGAAAAAACTCTTCAAAAGAAGTCACAATGTACCAGGTTGGGAATGTTTGCACAATCATAAACTGGGACTGTAAACTAGTTTGGGAGTAGAATTGTTGAAATATGGACACAGGTGAAGTGTGAACATCTGTGTGAGGTTAGTTCTAGTTGTGTCTTGGCCTCTTTAAAGAAGCTACAATAGAACTGCATACCACAATTCTCCCATAATGCAAGAATCAACATTATTATATTATACAGCACATTTAATAAAACTCGGTTGACCAAAGTGCTTCGCAAAGTAAAAGGTACCACAATAAGACACTAACACACAGTACATTAAATACCAATAGGAAAAATTAAATAAGATAAAATAAGTAAAATCTGCTGGGATAAAAACGCTCTCAACTCGAAAAGACATGATGGATGAGGATTGGAGTAACATTTCATGCGTTTATGAATGTCATTTTTAGAGACATTTTCGAGATAAAAACCTCCCCTTTCCCCTTTTCCCTTTATTCTCATTGGCCAATACATTATGAGAGTTGTGTTGTGCATATGCTCCACTTCCTTTATTCCAGCCTTCTGTCCTCCTCCCTTACTTCCTGTCATCCTGACCCCTTTTTAACATGGTAGGCTGTGGATCTGCTCCCCAGGGAACTCTACTCCAGGGGTTTCCGAATTCTGAGCAAAATGCCTGAACAACAGGTGGGTGGAGGGGAGATGTAGTAAGACGAGCAGGGAAAGAGGCTTGTGTGGAGGGGGAGAGAAACCAGAGTAAGGCCGAGGCAGAGAAAAACAGAAGGCATGACCTATTATAACAATATATAATATAGACACAGTAACAGGGAGGAGATGGTTGTTGCTGGATGACTGTTTTTAAAGGTAATGTCTCTTAACAAGCTCCCATAATGCAATGTAAGAGGGGAAAACCCAGCTCTGCGCTGATGGGACGCCAACAAGGAGCTCATTAGGAGCCACAGGCCCGTCCCTGCTAAGCTGCCATCTCCTGCCCTTCCTTGTTCCATCCACATCTCAAAATGAAGGACAGCACCTGAGCGTTGCATCCCACTTTGGACGCGGCATGCTAATGAAGTGTGTGTGCGTGCAGTGAGGGAGTGTTTGGCAAGACGGTTGCTTGTGTCTCAATGTGTAATTGCCTTCTCTGTACAAAGGTTGTCCTGCTGGTACTTAGAAAGGAAAGCTTTGACATTTTAACTGAGCTTCCATTTCGGGTCGATTATGATACATTTACGGTCCTTGTGCTGTGAAACTCTGCACTGACGACAGTGACAGCCTTTAGATGTGCACTTGTATCCTGGATAGGTTGTTTACATTGAACATGAGAAATCAGGTTATTCATATTCCTATAGCATAAATGTAATTACAAGTATCCTGCTTACTCAAAGCTAGCTACCATGGTAACAACAACACCGCCTATACTGATAATTGTGATTCCTCTTTGGTTGCTATTGAAAATGACGCCATCTATAGTGGGCTTATTAATTGCCAACCTCGAGATGAGGTTAAATCAGTTTTTCTTCAAAACCAGGATAAGGGTTTATCCAGGATACTGAAATGTGGAATTGACGTCTAAATGCAGAAAACACTTAAAACGGTCTACTTCAAAAACCTAATAATAACCAGGACCCTAATGTGCATGTTAACCCAGTCAGTGTCTCACGTAGATTCTGACAACTGACTGTAGCTGATGAACAAAAACCACGTTTCATTGTAATTGCAAAGAACAGTTTTCCTCCCCTTTCTCGTCCTTCTTTACTTTCCGTCTTTGGTTGTTCGGTGAGGTGAACAGTTGGTGCTGTGAGAAAAAAAGTCCTCTCTAGTCAAAGGTGTCTTTCCTCTCATGGCTTGCTAACACATTTAATTGGTTGTGCCACATCTTGTTGAGGGCTCAAAAGCATTTTTGCAAATAGTGAGGAGCCAACCGCTATACCGTTGTTAGCTGGACTTTCTTAGGTGAATGTGCAGTGGTTGTTTTTTTTGCTCCTTTTCCAACCACAATAAATCAGGACGCCTTCCTTATAAAGGAGCTGTTACCATGTGGACCTTTCAGGCAGCACGCTGTCATGCAGAGGTCAACGCTGCTGCTCTTGAGCTGTTAATTAGTTGGAGCAGAATAGTGACCAGCTATTCTCACAAGGACTCTTAACTTTAGTCTCCTCCACTTTCCTGTGGTTTATTTTATCCTTCTTCAAGTGTAATGATAGCTTGTAGCCGTGTTCAGTAATCTATATAAATGCTGGGCTGTAGTCCGACACTGGAAGATCAAAAGTCCACCTCAGTTAGAAAATTCCCATCACTACTCTATGGAAATATGCAAATAATACAATGATTGAAACAACATTGACAACTGTTGTTTAAAATGAATAAAGCTAAATATTAACCTTTACACTCGAGCAAAACTGTTCTTCTTAAACTGTACTCCTACCAGAAAGCCTTACTTGATTTCATCTAGGCTGTTTATATTATACTAACATGATATATATTATATAAATTTCTGCCCTTTTATTGATTTGTTGTATCGTATTGTAACACAGCATAATGTAAAACCATAGCTTGGTAAAGAAAGAGTTACGCTTCGCATAAGTTTACACAGAAATTGTCCGAATGTTAAACTAGGTCAAACAGCAGCAAATATACCAAATCATCTAAAGGTTTCAAACACATGATTTGACCACATCAGTTTTCGACTTTTCTAATGTTATTTTGTTAATCATATATTTAAGGAACATGTTGGCTTATAGCACTAAAGATTTCTATGCAAGCGTAGCATCCACTTGGCCACAGCAAAGTAAACTGAAATAACCTAAGACCTGCAGAATAGTGCATTTAAACTGCAGGAAAAAGACTTTATGAAATAGTTTCTTTCCTCCCGGCATGACGAGTAATAATGAGGACCAGGTTGACACCTAGACCTGCTTCTAGCTGGCAGCCTAGGGGAGGGTCACACTAATCAGCCTGGTGTGAAGGTATTAGCCTTGCCTGTGTGCTTGGACCGCCTCATTAAACACCCCATCCGATTGGTTCCCCAACCAACCAACCTTCAGTCTCTCAGCTCGGTCTCCCTCGATTCTGAACGTCTCTCTAGTCCCAAGGAATTGGTGTCTCTGCAGTGGAGGGACACTCGTTCCCAAGTGCCCTCGTACAGAACCCTACAGATCATTTATACATGCAGGTCCATGTTTTTCAACATACTTTTCTTTGCTAGTGGCTTTATGAAAGGTTTACAGTAAAAACCACTGATTTAAAATTGGTTTCCATCATTGACTATCTAAAAAGATAGACGACAAAAAGTGAAACCAAATCATCTTGATCGCCCCCCTGGTGGCTGGCTGCAGTATAGGTCATAAACCCTGCCTCCGCCAAGTAGGCCTCCACGTTGAAAAAATATATCTTAAAGATTGTTATAACACTAATGTTTGTAGGAGTTTACATTTTTCCAGTGAGTTTAGTTTTTTAACTGTTGTTTGATTGACAGCTGAGACTGAAATCAAATTGGCTTCAAACACAGCTTCTTGGTCATCCTTGCATTTTGACAGAGTCAAAAAACTCCCAGACTGAGATCACCTGATGTTGTTCACAATAATATGAACACCATACCCCATGAATCTGTCTTTTCTGGTGAAGAGGTTTAATTAAAATGTCAGAAATCTGCTGTCATGAGATTTTAAAAACTCAGCAATTTAAAAAGTCGGTGTGAGAGTCTCACACGGACACGTTTTAACTAGAGCTGTGAAAAATAACGCGTTAACGCGTTATGATTAAATTACAGGATTAATTCGTTAATTTTTTTAACGTATTTAACGCATGCACAGAAGGATCTTCCAATTTACCCACATTTCCGCCCACTCTGCACTAGTCACCGCTCTAATGCAGTCACTCAGACGGCCGCTGCTACTCAAACAAACAAACATCACCTTCTGGATGGGAAGATAGTGCTCCAAAAAAACAAAGATGGAACATTCAATAAAACCAAGGTGATATGCACACTCTGCGGGAAGACGTTATTGTTTCACCGGAGCAAAGCCGCTTAAAGTTCCACCTCAACACGGAGCATGAGTTGGTCCGCGAGGGGCGTTCAAGGGGAATCCGCCAAACCAGCTTCACTCACAGGACACATTGTGCAAAAGAAGCGGTCAGCTTTACTGTCAGAGAATGTGAAGAAGTTAGTTTGCCTCACCAACTGGCTAAAGAGAGACTAGCTAAGAGGGCCTTTAGAGGCAGTAGATTGTGCCATGGTGTGGTGATTGGTTGTTTGACAAAAAATTGAAAAATGTTCAACCATACTATAAAAACAATGGCTAAGAAGCCCAAATAATTTCTGTTTGATTTAAAAAGAAAAGAAAAAAGTTGTATTAACCCATACAATGGCTAAGAATCCCAAATTTTGTTTAGGATGAATGTTCCATATGGAATAGAAAAGAGAACTGCAAAAGAACTGCTGAGTTGCAGCACCATTGTTTTGTTTATTTATGAATAAAAAAATAAACTGTTAAATGTATATATGTCTGTTGTCATAAATCTTTTTTGTTCTCACAAAATATACCGAGAAAATTGGTAATGTGATTAATCCTGATTAATCCATAGAAACCTGTAATTAATTTGATTAAAATTTTTAATCATTTCACAGCCCTAGTTTTAACTTCTTCTGTCATTTTGTTCTTGTCACCACTAATAATCTCCAGCCACACAGACTATTAAATGCTCATCTTCAGTGGTGGGAATATTTCCACTTGAGGAGATGTCAGCAGCGGCAGCAGCAGCAGCTCAAAGAAACTCTGGTCAACTTGATCGAGGCAAGAGGTGAATATGAACAATATTTAGTAATGACAGGTCTGGCAGGGCATCACCAATGGAGATAACAAGAGTCTGCTGACTCACCAGACAGGAAGAACCAATTAAGCAAAGGGATGAAATCATTTTGTATAGTTTTGTTGTAGTTTTGTTCATCGTTACAACTGCTGATAACACACTTTTACCACTGGGATGGTTACATGGTTAATTCGACTGGAGGAGGCTCAAATAGACAATCGACCACACCAAACAATTAGAGAACTTTTACAAGTAACAAAGAAAATCTAAGTTAATCAAACTATTAACATCGTCTTGAGTGAGATCATCAATCATTACCAGGTCTGAATGGGCTACTTGTTCATTTTAGTCACTCTCGCTTGTCTAGTCTTGCTCTTTAATGTCCCTGCTTCCTGAATGCAAGAATGTCTCAACCGATGGGAAAATTTTGTTAAAACTGAGAGAAGGGGCAGATCCAGGAGCCAAAGCCCCACTGGCCTAATTGAAATTTGGTTGGCCTCTCAAGTGCACAAACAACAATGTATGAAAACTTTTTATATTATATGCTTTTCTGAAGTAATATGCTTGAAAACATATATAATGATGTGTGTCTTTCTCAAAGCTTAAGAGCCAATTGTAAATAGGGAATAGCCTAATGTGCACCCTATTCAGGAAGTTGGATGTATAATTGGACACTCTGTATAAACTGTGACCCCTTCCTGTCCCTTGATTTAGAAAGATCTGCCTCTGTCAATTTTGCTGTTAGATAAGCTGAGAGAGACACTGCATGTTCACTTGAATTAAAGGCAAGATTTAGTCTCTTCTGTGCCAATTATTCATCTTTTGGGTGTGGAAAGGGATGTAAATGTATTGATTAAAGTGTCCACAGTGAATATGGTGGGAGAGAACAAAGCAAACAGAGCAGCCGCCGAGCAGGACAAACAACGAGGGAACTTACAACCTCTTCCAAAATGGAACAATCAAAAGGGGGAGTGGAAACTAAGTGGAATCTTTACTCCCTCCCGTCCTCGTATGGCTGCTGCGGGGAACTGAGAATTAGCTTTAACAGCACGGCGGATCAGGAGTCGAGTGGCTTTATTCATTTGTTGGAGTTCAGACGGAGTGCTCGACAGAGGAGGAGGGAGAATGTATGTCAGAGAATAAAGAGAATGGCAAGCCGTGGGAGGTGAGAGGTAGGATAAGCCCGGAGAGACAGGAGACCGGCAGGACAGACAGACAGGACAGACAGACAGGACAGACAGAAAGGGAGCAAGCGCAACACAGGTAGTAAGAGGATGGGTGAGAGCGAAAGAGCGACTTCAGCTCCCAGCGCTCTCAGACAGCCACTTCACCCCAGAGACTCCTTATCTACAGGGGGCATCTTTGACTTGATAATCCTACTCCATATCACCTATACCACTCTGATACCCCAGCCTCCGAGCCACACACACACACGCACACACACACACACACAACCCCACCTCTACACCCCTGCCCAGGGCCCAGGGAGTGAAGAGCTACCTGTCACTGTGCCTACACCTCCAGGAAACTAGTGGGGCAAGGTGGTGAGGAGTGCGGGGTTGTCACCGTGCCCGACTAAGAAGTCACCTTTCGGGGGATATGAATCTTAATAAGGTGGGGGTGGTGGAGGGTGTGTGTGGAAGCAGATGCACGCTGCTGCTGCTGTGTGTGTGTGTGTGTGTGTGTGTGTGGTGTGTGTGTGTGTGTGTGTGTGTGTGTGTGTGTGTGTGTGTGTGTGTGTGTGTGTGTGTGTGTGACAGATGGGGAGCTGCGGATTGCTGACAGGCCCTCTATGCTTTCCTGGCTGCCAGATTATTTTTGGTCATTTATAACCATTGTTGCTTAAAGGGGCTTTTATCTCCAACGGTTACTGATATAACAACACTCCAACAGCAGCAGCGGTGCAACTGGCTCCAGTCGACTGTCTCCATTTATTTTTTGTGTTTATGCGTCCAACGTGTTTGCGTGCCTGTGTTTGTATTTGTGTGCGGTACAGCGCTGAGGGCAGGGGTGCTCTCACTCAGAGAAAACAAGTCTTTGTGAGGAGCTGCGCAGATAAACAGAGGAAATAAAAAATGTGCTGTGTGTCCAATGTAAAGACAACTGACATGTTCGCTTGTCATCACAGTTATTATGGAGCTTGGATTTAGTTGCTTTTATGTCACCAGGTGCTTCATTCATGCATTAGCATCACTGGGTCATTCTTTAGCTTGTTTGGCTAGCAGCCAACTATCAACCTCTGTTCATATTCATACAGTTGTGCAATGCAGTTATAAAAACGAGGAATCCAATGGTCAGTCCTAATACTGATGCTCCAATACCAATTTGATTAACAAGCGGTGTGCTTCACTGTGTGGAAGGATCCTTTAAGTGGGAGGCAACATCCGGCTTGACTTTAAACATGGTTATAAACTTTGTAAAACAAAATTTAACAAGTAAATCCAATTAAAATGTGAAGAAAACATTGGTTTTGCAGATGTTAGCTGCAAAACATGTCGGTGCAGTAAGCATGAAATACTTCCAGACATTTAGTTTGTAGCTTCCTCCATGCTAGGGTAGTTCTCCTTCTAATGAAACATATGGCAAACTGCG
The DNA here is from genome assembly GCA_038501795.1 of Pseudopleuronectes americanus. Taxonomy (NCBI): domain Eukaryota; kingdom Metazoa; phylum Chordata; class Actinopteri; order Pleuronectiformes; family Pleuronectidae; genus Pseudopleuronectes; species Pseudopleuronectes americanus. Next base: position 16,293,719 of record CM076717.1, on the reverse strand, counting down.
AACATATGACATAACAGAATCACGTAGACGTAAACATAGACACATTGAATTGCCGACCCTATTGTCACAGTTTGTCGTTTTACCTTCACGTTTGTGATGGTCATATGTTCTTAATGCTGCAGCTTCTTCATCGATATTCTGGCCACATTAGAGTTCTACCTAATCCTACTTTAAAAACGTTGACATATTTCTATACCATTTTTTGTCTTGTCACAGTTTGGCCCTTCCTATTTTAAGTGTGAATACCAGAAGAAGAATATTCAGCTTTCACTTTGGCTGGGCAGATTTATTTGACACAGCACGTGTCTGTAATCAGGCAAAATAAGCAATAACCATGTGTGTCAGAGACAGGGTAACACAAACCCAGTGCAGCTTACATTAACTGCATCAGGCTCAGGGCTGCTTCGGACAAGGAAACTAAATATTCCTGTCAGGTTAAGGCCAGATTCAGAAAAGCTTTTTGTGAACGCTGCTTACATGCATCGTACAAACGGTGGCAACGTCACGTCTCATTAATGATCATGGGTCAACATAGGACTTATCTTTGGCATAGGAAATGTGTCCTGAGATAACCTTAATGTTGGAAATGAGCTTGTTGTAAAGTTGTCAAGTTAGATGCTAACGTGTGTATGTGTGAGTTCACTGCGTGTAAAGTGATTCCATTATAAGGATCCTGTATTACCAGACGTTTTATCCATAATGTCACAGAACAACATGAACCTAAAACAGCTGAAATCAAATATAAGCTGTGTAGAAGCTGTGGTGTACGGTGGAGTCAGACAGAGGAATCTGATTATGTTTGATCAATGCGATGTTTAGATGTATTTACACTCCACCTTTTCTTTCTGCAGCCGGGCTGTGTCTAAAATGATGGATGTGTTGACAGATGAGTTTGATGTTGTTTGTCATCTGATGCATTTGGACACATCATCGATGTAACCTGAGGTCACCTGAGTGTTCAGAGAGTGCTTTCAGCATTAGACACATTCACACATGCCTTCAGGCCAAACACAATCAGTTCCCAGCTTGTATTCCAGTTTTATCTGTAGTCCAAGCATTAGCTTTTATTATTCATGGCCGTCCTTAGGCCTTTTGTACAATTTATGATGGTATCAGTGGCAGACAAGGTAAATAGAAAAGGAAACACATTTTGTTTCAGAGTTTTCTTTCTTTATTTCAGAAGAAAACAGCCACGGTTCATAGGAACATTTAAAACTAACTTATGAACATTCTCAAAAGTTTGAGTCCCAGCCCAAGTCTCTGAATAAACACAGGCTTTTCTCAATAACTGAATTATAGACCTCTTATCTATTTGAACTAGTGCAGAGGCTCTTACAAACCTGCTTGTTTATTATAGGCTGTGTTGATGCCGGTTGCAGTTTTCTTTATGAAACCGTAAAAGTGACCTGCAGTAATTGAGCTGCGGCAAATGAAGACCAGCTGCTGGACTCAGTCCGCAGAGCCCTGACGCTGCACCCCCGCTGCTGCACTAAGAGCTGTTCACCTGGTTATTCACAGCTCAGTCAAGTTGGACTCACAGAACCTAGAAATGGGGAATCAGTTGTCTTTGCCGGTTGTTGTAATTGAGAATGAGTCCCAGCTGCCACAAAGCTGGTGATGCGATTGAAGGAAAAGTCATCCTGTGAGGACCTTACTTTATTTCAAATGTTTATACTGGCGATTTCACCAGTAGTTGTGTCTGGAGCAAAGAAGGTGAATGACCGATCGACATCCTGAGAGCAAAACTGCTCAAAATCTAACTTTAGACAATTCCCACTGTAAAAAGTTCTTTCACAATGAGACACGCACCTTGTGACACGGTGAAAATGATTCCAGCCGCATATTACGTCCTGTCCCGCACTGACAGACAGACGTAATCAAATCCAATTATTCCACTTCTCCCTTTGCTCCCCATTAGCGCTCATCTCCTATTCCCCTCTCAAATTCCCTTCCTGCAACAAAACATTTGAATGACAATGGCTCAGCCCTGACACCCGCAACTGACATGCCTCCCATGCTCCGTTCCCGCTCCCCTCTCATCCTCTACGCCTTCCACACGTTCTCCTTTTCTGAAATCGATAGAAAGGAAAACAAAATGACGGGGTTTCATATCAAATCTGTGAAACCCTGAGACCACACAGGGAAATTACTATTTCCACACACAAAAGGCTCCATTACTGCCAGGTGACCTCTCGTCATTGTGTTCCTTAACCTCCGAGTTAGACACCCCAGGATCGGCGATTCGATGTATGCGTTAGCAGGTGTGTGTCTGTTTGTGTGTGTGTGTAATTGTGCATGTACCGGAGCTCTTCATGCAGTGGCAAGGAATCTGTCATTCATCCACACTTTTTTCCCTCCTCTCTTTTAGCTGTCATGTTTGCAATGACTGCACAGCCGTCTATTTTTAGCAATAAATATTCCAGCTTTCACAAAGTGTCAAAGGCTAGGCTAATTATATTTTCCCTTTGTCGATTGGCATGCTTATAATTACTAATAACTACACTGAGTAAATGTTTTACCTCATTAAGAAGATAAGGGACTTAATTCTGTAGTGATGGCGAATTTCCTTTATTTTTCAACTGTTCAATTGGGACCAATCGTGCATCATATCTTCCACAGACACTGTTACCTGACATGTGTGCGTTTGTTTTATGAGCTCTGAGATTGTGTTGATTTTATTCCATCATCTATATAGCTGATCCTTAACCCATGAGGTTCAAACCCAGGACCTGGACAGTGGATGGAGGACAGTGCTATCCACTGCACCACTGTGTCGCCCAGCTTGGGTTGATGTGCTCTAATAATTTACGTTTTAGCTCCACCTTGTCCGGCTGATTTTACATCCCATCTCTCTTCACTCTTCCTTCTGTACTCCACCTTTCCTCGCTGACCTCCTCCCGTCCCTGCCTCTTTTTCTCCTCCACTTCCTCTGCTTTGTTTGCTCACCCTATCATTCCACCAAGGGTTCCACTAAATCCTACACATGAGACCTTTAAGGGGTTCCAGCAGCACAGGGTTGGTTCGTCACTGGTTATGGGTCTCCCACAATAACTACAGCTCAAGTCTACCACCGGCTACATAGACACCACATGGACACTGTAAATACTGCGCCGGGTCAGCTTTTGACCTACTGGCCATTGATTATTGATAGCAAGTTTTTTTTTATCTCTTTGATACAGGCAAGTTTACTTCTAGTGCAAACCTCAGTGGTTGTTATCAATAAATAAATCAATAAATAACATTACCAGTAATTATTACATGTATACTGTGGATATTCAGTCAAATCTACAGATCAAATACACATCTCCTCTTGTAGTTTTCTGTGTAAGTCCCACTACTTAATATTTTCCCTGCCTTATCATCCTCCTCTTCTCTGCTCCTCCTCCTCCTCTTCAGTATTGGTCTCTCTTTACCACCACCCTCCTCTCCTCCACCACCACAGCCTATTTGTCCTCTCCATTCCCTTTCTACTCTTCCTCAATTTCTCATTTTCCTGTTTCAACTATCTGCTTGTTCCTCCTCCATCACACTCACAGTGTTGTCCTCCTCACACATCCTTCTTCACCTCCTTGCTTTCCTTCTCCTCCACCTGCTTTTCGCTTAATTGTTGTGGCCCTTGGTTCTGAATGTAATTTATTGTCATTAATGGTAGATGCTTATAATTTTTTCTCAAACATGAAGGTGATCGTCATCCAGTTTTGTAAATGGTGAAACTTTCCCTCTGAGTTTTGGAAGGAGAAAGAGGGGATCGTGATGTGAGGATAATATTTGTGAAAGTAGATGCATTCGGCTCTTGCTCGGAGCATGTTCATTCATTTACTATAACCATTTGGCGACCGGGAGACTCGGAACAACAGCGTCGCTGCTAAGTGGAACAGAGAAGGGGAGCAGCTGGGCAAAATTCACCTGCCACTTCCAATGTGGATCAGAAATTGCACTCAGCATCCCTTCTCCAGCAGTGGGAGGAAAGCTGTGGCCATACAAATCACAGACAGCAGATTGAACGCAGGGCCGTGATGGGAACGGGAAATGGTCACATTCTTTGAGACCCGCTGTGTTTGATAGACAGGGTTTCATGGTCGGCTGAAGATGAAGCACTGGGTGTAACACACTGATTTACAGCAGCTGTTTGATTGACAGAAACCAAAATGGTAACTTACTCTGAAGTGTTTTGTTCTTTATAATCAGGGAGACATTAAGTAGTGTGCGTTTATATTCCTCTTAGTGAAATTTTTTCAAACAAAATATTGTGATAGATTTATTACAACCTGCTCTCCCTTGAAAAGCCTCTCATTTGTACAGCCAAATATATATTTTTTCAACTTTTAGGAGGCAGACAGGAAGCAAGGAGAAATGAAAGAGTGGGAAGTGCAGCAATGGTCTACAGGCAGAATCAAACCATGGACGCTGGGGTTATGTATCATTTGCTCTAAATAGACACCAAAGTTCTGCATTAAGCCAAATATGCTTTGAGGGAATTTGTAATTTCTAGTTTTGATGCAACAGTTTTGTGTGTTTGAAGAAGAGGGTTTAGGTTTTTTGCCACTCCCTAATTGTATGGAGATCAGGATCCGCAAATATGGAAGAACAAACTTGAGTTTGAGGAAGGGAAATATTCTAGGCTTCGGGTCACTGCTGACTTTCCCTAATCTTTGTCCTTGAACTTTTAATAAAGCTTTATTTACTCCTAAAGACAGTAAATAAAGATGGACGACATGACAGCTCCTTAAAAGTGAAGCCAAGGCGTCTCCATTGCCACCTGGTGGCTGGTTGCAGTATAGGTCATAAACCCACCCCCCCTCCAGGTTAATGGACCCAACTAAAAAGACAACGTCAATTACAATTTTGATGATGGTTTCTGTCATTTGGGGCAGTTGTTATCACACTGATGTTTGTCCAAGTGTTCGTAAAAGTTTGTTTTTTTTAACAGTTATTTGATGTTATAAAATCAGGGCAAAAATACATGATTGACAGCTGAGAGTGACGGGCGGTTGGTTGAGCGGGTTTATCAAAGGGACCTCGCTACAGTGACTCCACTCCATGTTCCCTTCTGTGCAAACTCTGGTTCCAAATTCGCAAGATGAAGACGTTCGTTTCCAGAATATTTTGGTTCAGTTTCTGAATAGTTGGAGGAGGTTGTGGAAGTTGATCATCTTTATATACAGTGTGTGGTTATAGACGGTATTGAAAATGAATAATGTGGGAAGAGTTAAGTCACATAATGTTTGTTGTCAGTGCACATTTTGCAACTCAACAAATTATATTCAAACATTTCGTCATTATGTTGGAAATAACATGTAAACATTCTTCCCAGGAGACTCCAGGAGGATTAGTTTGTCCACTGTCACGTCGATCTGAACACTTGAAATGTAACTTAAAATCGTTGTCTGTTCTCTCCTGTGTTTATTGACAGATTATAAAAACCTACTGAGCATCATACTGTAGCTCACCCTGAACTATGATTATATTTGTATCCTCCTATCACTGCTCTCCCTCCCTTGTGGAAACACAGTGCCTGGTGTTCAGCTCTTCTCGGTGCAGTTGGCCTCCGCCTGCAGTGACTCTTTGTCTCTCAGGGAGGCAGTGCTGTGTCACTCTCACTCACATGAGAGCCTCGGACAGACTGCAGAGACTCTGCATTTCAAAGAGCGATAACAGATTGCTACCATGCAATATATACAGTCACACAAAACCACAGAGTAGCACAGACGCTCATCTCAATCTGTGGCGTAGCTTCCAGTCTGGACCCCAGCAGCTCTGAGCACATCAACGTGATGTGCACTTTGACCAGCAGTCACTGAAACTGACCTCATCAGTGCAAGAGCGGAAGTATGAGGAGAGGCCAAAAGTGAGCGAGAACGCCCCCTGTCTGAAGTAGAGAGTGTGGCGATGTTTGTGTTTGATGTGCGGATCCATATCTCAGGGTTACAGGCCAAACAGGGTTGTTTATATTCACAGGACAGATGAAGTCTACAGCAGACATTTAAAGGAAGAAAATAACAAAAAAGAGACACTCATACAGTTGGAAATTGAATTCTCTGTGGTGGCAGAGAAGAACAGTTGGTGTACTGAATATATTATTTTCTGGAAATGTCTGGTAAAAGCCACAGACTGGGAAGACCTTTGTGAAAACAGAAAGAGAGACCGGCGGAAGGTACAAAGTGGCATGGGGATGAGGAACAAACGGGCTGGTCAGTAACTCAGTCAGACAGACGGTTATGAAGAAGGGACACACTTCATCATGCACTGACAGAAAGTCGAGACGGACATTATGCTGATAGAAAAGAGGTCTGTCAGTCACTCAGCCCGATGATGTACGGCGAATTCACAGATTCACACAAAAGCGCAGAGACAGATGCGCTGATCTCCGCACAGACAAAACTTGTGAGACAAGAGAGCAAAAAATAAACACCACGCATCCCAGATCAGTTCATTTTGAAGGTGGCACATTCGGGCAGGCGGCAGCTGGGGCCGGCCATCAGGGAGAGATGTGGGGCCACGCTGCCCCAATATATCCTTGCAGCATTAATATTTCAAAATTGTTTTTCTGGGAATTTATAGTCTGGCTAGCATGGCGCTGTTGGCCTCCATCACACAGTCAGTTCTGAGCAGCAGTCAAGGTTCATGTTTCTGTAAGATGATGATTGTTTTCCAGTCGCTGGTGGATAGGAGACGTTTAGCTGCCACTGAGTGGGGCAGAGTCACGTAGTGTGAAGATAAAGATGACGCAGCCCAATATATGAATTCTACACCTGCTGCTGTGTAGTCAGCTCAAGATGTTTAGTTATTTCTATTGTATACAGTTGGGAACGGGTTATTACTATTGCCGATGCAAGAAGGTTCCCAGTTTGTATACCCTCCCCTGTGTCTGTGTGGGTTTTCTCCGTTCGTCCTCCCACAGTCCGAAGACATGCAGATGGAGGTTAGTTTGATTGGTTACGCTGGTGACCTGCCCAGGGGTACTTTGCCTTTCACCCAACGTCAGCTGGGATTCTCTCCAGCTCCAACTGTGAACCTCAGAGGATAAACACTATAACACATGGATGGATGGACAGATGCATAAATGGATGAATGGATGTTTTTGTACAAAGAAACAGACACTTGTACAGTTCGGATTTCTCTATGAAAATATGGAATTATTAAGTCAACCTTTTCAGATAAAAATGTCGTAATGAAATGGGACTGTAACTATTAAGTCCATACAATATTATGAAATATAATTTATAACTACTTTCATACAAACAAACACAACCAACCACAAAAACATACTCATCTTATTATCTTGTATGACAAAGCAAAACCCACATTTTTCAATTTTGGGCATCTTTCTCTAAACCATTACTTAAAAATATGTCGATATTAAAACATTAGCCAACACGTTTCTGTCATCATCTATCAGGTGAATTGACTGACCTTGTTTTATTTCTAAGTCAACCACGTTTTTTCTTTTTCTGTGGTTACACTGCTCTATCTTTCACGAGGTTGGTGCGAAGCTTCCTCTGTGATTCAGAACCAGTTAGAGAGTCACCTCCTCATCAAATCACCGACAGGTCAGTGTTGATGCCAGTAAACGCGAGCCGCTGTGCGCCGTGACGCGCGCATGGAGGGAGAAAGAGTGAGAGAGAGAGCGAGAGAGAGAGAGAAGGGGGTGAGAGCGAGATCTCATCTCTCCAAATCCACCAGTCAGCTTCCCAAAACACTGGTGATCTTCAGTGAGAGCCGCTCTGCGCCTCCACCTCCCACACTGTCTGCGCGCAAACTTCCAGCCACACGTCCAGCATGAGCGGAGACGAGCGCCATGGATGCGCCACATGAGCCGGACCGGAGCAACTGAGGCCACCGCGCAAAGTTTGTCCGCAGAAATCCACTGTGACACTGACTGAACAAACACACTTTACGCGTGTTTTCTCTCCTTCTCCAACACTTTTTACGCGTCGCCTGCCTATTGGGATTGCTTGGATTCGGCGTTGTGTCTTTTTTTTATGTCCATCCAGGGAGACGTGTAGTTTTTTTGTTTGTTGTCGGGGTGGTCCGCTGTAAAGGAAGGTGACATGCAGGTCCTCGGTTGGACCATAGTTCTCCTCTGCCAGTGGATCCTACGGAAGGTGAGTTAATTATCATCCTTAGAAAAAGAAGAACTTAAAAATATATCTAAACATGTGGAGGTGTTGGGTATTCAAGTGTGTGGAGAGAAGCACCTGTCCTCTTGTGTCAGAGGGGTCAGTTTGCCACAAATCATTTCACTGATAAACATGATAATGTTTCTATTGTTTCACACATTTAACCACATCCAAAATATCCTGCTCATTTTGTTTTTATATCGCCTTATTCTAACTGTATCTTCAGAATCTCCTTTAAATCTTTCTTCTATGGAACTTAATTTAAAGTTGTATGCACCTATAACAACTACAGCAGCCTGTAAAGGGGGATTTTGGCTCTATATTATCTTAACATTTTAAATAGAAACGATTGAGCGACTTTTGCCCGATCTCCAGACACGCGGATATCTGCTGTTTCTCTTTCACTCCCACTTTACGCACGGCTCCTTATCTATTTATCTTCTTGCGCTCGCAGCCACTTCCTCTAATTTTTCTTCAGAAGTCAAACTCGCCCGTGGCTTGTTTTATTATCTCGGCATCGTTGTGGCAAAGACTTTTTTTACGCACGATCTGTAGTTTGGCGGCTGCAGCTGCTGATTATTTGTGGTTAAAGGCGTGCGTGTGCGCGGGTACTTGCGCGTTCACTCGTTTGGGCTGCTGTGCACGAGTGTTTTCCCTGATTGCTTTACACTGGACGGTAATGATGTAGCCGAGATATTATATCTGGACCTCAACACACAGCAGAGCACAATACAATTCAATACCAACCAACACAATGCAACACAATACAACCGAATACTGTGGGAGCCTGTCTGTCCCAGGAGACAGCATCTGTACTCAGTGTGTCTTTGGCCTCAGCCAGAAATGAAAGAGAATAAAAACATGACCTTTCACCATGTTCCCCATCTCCTCCCTCTTCTTCACCTCTGACTCCTTCATTTCCCTCCTCCTTCCTCTTCCTTTCCTCCCTTTCTCTGCTCCTCTTCCATTATGGATAACTTTACCCTGACCGGTTTTCATTAGAAACCACTGACTGTGTCTATACAAATATTGCTGTAAGAAAAAAGAAAAAAGAAGCTGACACTGTAAAATCTGGTTTCGGTTAAGACACGATTTCTGTAATCTGCTATTTTTACAAAGCATTAAAAAAAATCAGGCCTGAAGTGTAAAACAAGAACTTAATGCAGTCGTCACACCGAGCAGTGTAAGGACTTAAAGAGCTCAGGGGGCGGACGGGTGGGGAGCCTCACTGCTTAGTGGCCTAGCAGACATACTGGTGAAACATACTGGTGACATGTGGTTTTTTAAACAGGCTGCTGGCAGATTGGGGTTAGGTTGTATTGTGACAGGTAATAACACCCTCAGTTCTCATGGAGATTGAATGCAAATCATGTCTCCTGCAAAAGTAGAACTGCCGTGCGTCGTCCGCACGAGAGGGCAACTCCGGTTCAAGCACCAGGCTCAACCCGGTATTAGATTATATCAACCACGCTCTCCAGCAATCCTCCATTTGGATTTAAGCTAGATCTTTTTCCCTTTTATTTCCTGAAGCGTGAGGGAGGATACGAATCTGGTTTGTTTTCAAGGAGCACGTTGGTGTAGATGACTCAGTGATTTCGTTGACATAATCTGACGTGGAGGCACCATTAGCTCGAGGGATTAGGAAGTGAAGAGGTAAAGGACGCAGTGAAGACAGGGAAAGACGGACAGAAGGAAAGACAGGATAGATAAGACGGGGCAGTCGAAGTAGGCGGAGGGTGAAAGAGGAGAAGGAAACATTAACCATGTCTCTAACTGAATCTGGTGGTCTCTGTGAACAAACCCACCTTTAGTGGTCATTTAGAGTCATTAAGAGGCCGGTTGAAGCACATGTGTGAGTGCATAAGTGAGTTTTTGCAAAGTGAAGACGAGGAGACGAAGGGAGAAAAGGATGAGACTCGTCTTCTGAACATCATCGTTTATATTTTGTAAACGCCTTAAAAAATTCAGAATATAATTTATAGGTCTTTTCCCAAAAAATGAATTTGTGTGGACATACTTGGATGAGAACAATTTGTGGGTGGGCTCTTACATTCAGACCGAAAAAAACAAAATTTGTTTCCTGCCTATGACGTCTAGTGCTGCAACATCGTAATTCCTCACACCTCGTACTTTGAAGCGATATCTACAGTAACAGCACTACAAAGGAAAAAAGGATGTGTGAAAAGCTTCTTTACTGTTTTATGCTCCCAGTAGGAACAATAGCATTAGCCGGCATCTCAACCTGACAAAATCCTCTTATCTCCCCCCATAAAACAACTAGCTGTATACCCCCGGGATATTACAGCAACTGAGTCACTTTAATTTCATTATATATATAGTCCTACTTCCCTTGCAATCACGTCTCTCATATTCTGCATAGCTTTGCGTTTCATCAGTCTTTGTATTTGTCCCGGAAGAGTGTGTATGTGAAACCCAGTTGCTGTGTGTCCTCGTGCTTGTGCCCACATGTTACGCACTTATTCATGCCATTGTGGGGGGGAAAAAAAGGCGAAAAATAAATCTATGAACCATCTGAAGAGCAGGATCAGATGTTTTTCCAGCATGGATTACACAAGGTGGTTGGTGGTTTCCCTCCCACTCGCTGCGTCTTTTCCGTCCGTCCATCTGTCCGTCTGTGGATCATCCGAACCGTCAAGCAGCCCAGTTCCAACAGGCAGGAGGCCCCACTGGTCTGTAATCTGTACAAATTATATTCTCCCCTCACACACCGATTAGATGTGTAATCTGTTGAATCATGATGACAGAAGCAATCACATTACTGCTATATCTGTTGCCTCTGAAATTGTTCCCGCAGATCAAAGCTTTTTTTCTTTAACCGTCAAAAAAATGGCACAGAATCATACAGCATTTTAATGAATTCTAACATGGTTTGCTTAAGGTTAAGCAACGATCCATTTTTATTAATTTGCTTTCTCCCCCCGTTCAAGGGCTCTCTGCTCCACTTTTGACAAGCCATTACTTTTAAAATAAGCCATCACTTGCTCGGTTCAACGAATAGTTCCACCCCAGGCTTTGTATCGGCCTTGAGGAGAGAAGAGAATTTAATTTGAATGTGCGAGCATGTCCTATGTTTTAGACTAATGTGAAATAAAACATCATTACAGACTTGTGGGTTCTGCTTTGCACGAGCGTCGACAGCAGACATTAATATAAAACATATATAATTGCATTTCTGGCGATTGAATTAAATTGTTCTTTTTCAAACCTAAAGAGGATAAAGTGAGGTGTGTGCAATAATTGCATCATAATCCCTCTACTTTTCTACAATAAGTATCCAGCTATAACAATGGAGGCAAACAGCAGGCTCAGAAATGAATACTACGGAGCAAATATTTTGGTGGTGCCAACTCCAAACACCTTCTGTTTGACTGACAGCTTGACTGCACCTGAAGTTCTTAGAAAGGGAGAATTATGTCTGAAACTATTGATAAAGCCAAGGTTTTATTTTAGCACACAAAAGAAGAGAATGCAAAACCTGTGAGGTGCATGAACATAGCTGCTGCTGCTGCTGCTGCTGCTCTCACTGTCAAACAGACCTGCTCCCAGTTCCTGCTGGATCCACCTGTTAATGTGTTGATGTGCAGATGTTAAAGGTTTCCTGGGTCACACCTTCATATTTTGGAGCCTGTTTGTGTGTTTGTGTGTGTCTGTGTGTGTGTGTGTGTGTGTGTGTGTGTGATCATAAAGTGAATAATAGTCGAAGAAATGTTAAGAAAATAGCAATTTTAAAAATACGTAAAAGTTAAAGTCCATAAGTACCATAAGTATTATTTGCAAACTACCTCAAAAAGTAAATGCAATGGTATTGCAAAAAAAAAGTTGGTCTTGCTATTATCAGATCATCAGTTTGTATGTACATTTACTTTTATAGGTGTGTGTTTTTTAATGTGACGATGTTTCTATATCCACTTGTGAATTTGCATTCAAACTGTATAACACAACCTTTTTCAATATTGTATATATATTCTGTCATCTTCAGTGGAGAGGAAACGACAACATCATGCGCAGGTAGGGGGAGTGTAGGTAGCTGCATTTTATCATCTACACTCCACTCCTCCCCCTCTTCTGGTCCTATGGAGCCACACTGTAAATAACCAGAGGTTGCTGAAAGTCAAGAGAAGAGTGAATCAGGGGTGTAGAAGTTCGTGTTTGTTTTGTGAGTGTGTGTCTCAAAGTGCTTTTAAAAAGCAAAGTTTCCACATAGAGCTGAGAGGAGCGTGATGATATGTCCAGGAAAAGAGTGGAGTCATCCAGCGGCCACTTGAAAATAAATATATCACATGACCTCATTTACTTACTTGTATGCAGCCAGTCTGAAGCAGAACAGATGTGTCATGTTGGAAAGCTGAGGTTGGGCTCCAGCTTCGGGCAGGAACAGGAAACTGAGAAACTAAGGAGTTTTCACTGTTTTGGAACCAGTTTGAGGATCAGGTCTTTAAACTTCTGGCACTGGATACCATGTTGTCTGTTGAATATTCTCCTGGAAAACTCAACATTGTTCTTGTAAATGGTAAATATAAAATCTGTATACTTTCTATTCTTGATGACCATTCAAAGAGCTTTTCAGAACAGATTTATCATTCATCTAATCTCACACACATTCATACAGTGCATCTAAGGGCAGCACTTCTATCTATCCCACATCCTATACACTGCCGGCACAGCCATCAGGGATAAGTTGGGGTTCAGTATCCAGCCCAATTTAGGAGACGGGGATCGAATTGCAGACCTTCTGGTTAGAGGACGACCCGCACTACCTCCTGAACCACAGCCGCTCGTGTCCTTAGCAAAACAGCCATAAAGTTCTAAGTCGATTATACAACTGAATTGACTCACAGAATGGCTATACCTCCGTTTATCCTCCATCTAGACATTTACACAACACCATTTCTTAGCTGTCTAACTACTTTTAAACAAATACAAATGTAAATTTAGATGTTAACATATGAGTGTGCACAGATAGTTTATTTTTCAAATTAATTGAATAAACCAGTCTCCAGCTGCCAGAGGAGTTTTGCTTTGGTTTGTATTGACAGGGATGTGAATACCAGATGGTTGTTTTAGTATGCGAATAACACGGGCGATTGGTTGAAGCTTTTATGATGGAAAAGAAAAATTTATGTAAATCAGAGAAACAGAAGCTGATCATTTGAATAAGATAAACCCCTTCTTGTCTTGTCTTGGCTTCTGTTGTGTTGTAGAAAGGTCGAGCTAATATAAGATGTTAAACACACCACAGTGGTGTTCAGCTATTTGGAAATGTGTGGGTTTTTTGTTCACTCATTTTACACACTGAATTTGTTAAATCAAATCATTGTGAAGGAACAGGACTGGAAGCTCTAGCCACAGACACACGACTCGGTGTGGTGCCTGCTTATGAAACATGTCACATGTAATACTGACAATTTTCACATTCTCTGGACAGATTATTGGAATGCTGGTATTATGCCGTGCTTGACTGCCCAACCAAATAAATCTGAATACAAAAATGATGTGGAGCGCTAAAGCACTGTGAGAAAGTAATTGAGTAGGAAGCCTGAACTTTCTATTTGACTTTTAAAAAAAAAGCGCGACCCTCAGCTGGATGAATAATGTTTTCTTTAAAACATTTTCTTGACTGAACTGCTGCACCCTGACCTCGGGAGGGTGAGGAGGGAGAATCCATCTTGTCAGGCCCCCAGCTATTCGCTCATGGCCAAACCACAGTGGTTCGGACAAATGGTCTTCCGATGAGAGAGGACCTGCGGTTTGGAGCCGGTCTCAGGTGTGATGGCGGCGAGAAATAACATTAAACGACGACATCGGCTCCTAACAAGGTTATTGGGATGCTGCTGTTGCATCAGTTGTCAGAGGGAGAGCGGAGGACAGCCCTGAAAGCTTCTCTTGTTGGAAGGGATGTTTTTTCGCTGCAGCCGCTGTGATGGACAGTGATAGACAGATGGCTCGTCCAATCACCTGCCAAGTTTTTTCTTTTTAAGAGCGCCTGTCATTTTTCCCTACTGTTTTTTTTTATTCAAAGTCTTCCCAGATGGTTCCGTGTAACAAACCATCTGGCACGTCAGGTTACAGCCACACCCTTCACAACACGTCAGAATCCTATAACTGTTGCATTGGCCCAGCTTGTTCAACCAATAATAACTAAAATGCAGTAATGTAAGAAGTACTCAGGAACTTTAATCTTAAAAGTAAAAGCCTCGCATTTGGAATCTAGAAAAAGTATCATCACCTAAATGTACTTCAAGTATTTAAAGTACTCATTATGGAGAATGGTCTGATGGTTATAGCCACAGTTGTATTTACTCAATATATTCTGCTGTGCTCTTACCGTTGATGGTCCCACTACAATTACTCAGTATTCATGTACTGCTTTTGTTTTGTCATTTTTAAATGTGTAATTTATTGTCTATTTTTTTATTCTTTACCACCATTCATTTCATATTTGTCTCTAATTGTCTGAACTATCTTTTCTATTGTGCTAAAATAACCCGTGGGAGTGGTGGAGGTGCGTTGTGGTATAATTACGAAAAACAAAACCGTTTACTCAGCAAACCCTCAGTAAATCACGACAATAATAGCTCTAGTAACTGGAGCTGTCAAACAAAGTAGACTTGAGTGTTTGCCCATAAAATGAAGTGAAAGTAAAACGTAATTAAGTAAAATATATAATGTAAAGCACAACTATATCAAAACTGTAGTAGCAACTGGTATTTCTAGCTTCCATCACTGCTAAAAGATAGTGATGATAATAGAATTCAAATAATAAATACAGTTATTCAACAAGTTATTCAAGTTTATTCACTTTAAACTGTAATATTTAAATTAAATGAAAATATCAAAAGCTCGCAAATGCAAAAAATTGTGGTGTGAATACTCCCACTCTTTTTGCTTCAGGCAATACTGCTACTGAATGGATGAATTGTGCACAGGCAGCAGTTTAGATGATGTATCCGAATGTAGGAGCAGTATAAAGTCAGTCTGTTTGAGTGTCAGTCGATAACATAACAGTTAAACTGTTTATATACATATAACTAACATCACACCACAGCCACACAACTGCTCTGCTCTTGGCATCAAGGAAGCACACATCATTTCAAACCATATGATGAGAGGCTTAGCTCATTCACTCACTGGAGCACAGTGGAAACAAACAGTCAAGGGAGTCGTTTTCAACACGACCACCAAATGGGCCTGACATGTTGTTGGAGAAGTTATTTCTAGGGCGACAGGGAAGTCATTGTTAGTCAGACATGAGCAGAACATTGGGCTCCACATCAGAACACGTGAGTTTCCCTGCCAGGATCATCTGGAGGAGAAGGCCTGTGGACAGCTGCTGCCTCGGCCCCGAGAGGGTCTCGCGTCTCCTGGTCGGAGCCCCCATCAAAGCCCTCTATGTATCTGCCAGCACGGGAGTTGCTGATGATAGCGATTGTCAGAGATCTTTGAATTGTTTCTGGAATGTTAGAGAACAAGCAGGAACTCTAATGGTGTAAAACTCTGTGTCTGTATTGTTCTAGTGTTTGGGACATTATCCGTTTCTATGATTTTTCCTCTTGGGCCTGATTTCTGTCACGAACTGAGCACTACTGTGCAGAACACAAACTCGCCCAGCATTTTAATGCTCCATGCCTACCCCAATGAATGGGCTACCATTATTACAATGGCATTGTGTATGACTCACCAGGCCTTATGGAGAGACTGTGGGAAATTGCTCTCTGAGACGAGCTGTTGGGGGCAAAAACATGGATTGTCTGAGGAGGCGAAAACGCCTGAAAAGGAATCAGCTTGAAAATATCCCTTGTAATGTGTTTGCCATAAATATATGTGACACAGACATGCATGCATGGAATGGAGATGGAGTGAATTATCCGCAAGCACACACAGAACCGCATGTAGACAACCGAGAGGTAAAAAAAAGGAACATGCGGGACAGGAGTGTATTGTTCTATGTCGTCGTAACAGAGGTGTGATAAACAAAGAGCAACATTACCATTGAGGTATTACAGCCATGATGGCAGGACAGGAAGATGAACACTTAAAGGACATTCCAGCGGAGGGCCCCGTTACGCTGCCAGTCAAAAGGGCAGACAGCCATCGTGTGCAGATCGTCCTGAACAGGAGGGAAGAGCAGAGGGAAGCTCTACAACCAAATACACCTTTTCATCCCTCGTTTTTACTATTGATTTTAACTCAATAATTTTTGAGTGAAATATTTTGAATTAGGAGCTTGAGATTTATTTGACAGGAGTGAGTAAAGAACCCAAGTCACACAAAAGTCTGTTTCTGTCAGTCGTCAGGCAGATTGGGTCATATCCTGAAATCCCGGCATCATTATGGTATTAGGATGAAAACGTGCAGTTGTCTATCATATTGAATCCCCTGTTGCCATTTTCTTCTCTTTTTGTGGAGGGGCTGTTTTTCTTGTTTTTGTGTATTTCGTTCAGTAATGTATTCAATTATTAGTTTTTCTGAATCTTCCCTCTGTGGGTTTGGTTGTTGTTGCCCTCTTTCTGCGAGACCTACACAAAGCAGCAGAGGGGGATTCTGGGTGTGAAGTGGTCAGCCCTACTTTGGATCGCTCTACTGATGCTGCTCCACTTCGAGAGGTCCCCAGTCATCATCACGATGTGAGCAGTGTCTCTCTCTCTCTCTCTCTCTCTCTCTCTCTCTCTCATCTCTCTCCTCTCTCTCTCTCTCTCTCTCTCTCGCTCTCTCTCTCTCTCTTTTCCTGGCTGCGAGGAGCAGAGTGGAGCATTGGAAATAGATCAGATCAGAAGGGACGTTTGGCTCCTGATGACGGGCAACGTGTTTGTTTCATACATGCATGATGAGTAGCTCGGCTCTCGGCGGGGGCCACCAGTTATGGCACGGCGCCGCCGCCCGTGGTCAATGTGTTGCCTAGTCTCAGCTCCCACTGGGAGACAGCACGCTGCGCCTCATACTTTTGCTATTTGGTGCGAGCGATCTGTATTCTGATGCGTTCACATGTGTTTACCGGTGTGAGAGACAGACTCAATGGAGCACTGTATTGTTGCACAATCAAAAGAACACGGCAGGGTGTGTATGTGCATTTGTTGGTTTGTGTACAGTTTGTAATTACCTCCACTGCACCGGCTTGACTTTCTTTTTCTTGATTTCCACACATGTACCCTGTTACATACATAGTTAGCTTTATGCGCTCACAACACCTTGTGATTAATAGTGACACGCATGGCGGAGAGTGCAGAAGAGGATTGTGTGCATGTATGAAATATTAAAGTGTAATCCGAGCGACACCAAATATCATAACTCCCGGTGCAGACGGCAGAGAATGCTCAGGGTCAGCTCAGCGTGAAGACCCTGCTGCCACAGATGGGTCTGTGGAGGAGGGATTCGTTTTTTATCATTTTTTAATATCTCCAGCGTGGCTTGTAATGCATTAATTCAGACATGCATTGAATTTATTGGAAAACAGCGACAGCGTGAGAGGGAATAAGAAGACAGAAGTAACCCAGTGAGGCTGGTGACCACCTTCGTACACTAAGCCACCTCGGAATCACACAATCTTAATAAATACAAGATCCGGTGTAAATCCACTGGACATATCAGAATGTCAGGGATTTGATGCAGTTTTTTTTTCAGACATGTAATAATGGAGTCTTGTTTGCATCCTTATTTGTCCTTTCAGGATTTCAGGAGGTACATGGGATTCATTATTCAGATGAAAGCAAGACAATATGTCTGTTGAAGCTGTTTTTTTTTATTCATTTGTTTTTTCTGGATTGTTTCCGAATGTCAAAACTTTCTTTATATATTGTTTGCTGGTCTTGAGCTTAATGCAGAGGGGTTCGGATCACAGATCTCCTGCCCCTCTCAGTCTATTCCTCCGTTTCTCCCTCTCACTGTCTCTCATCATCCACCTCTCTCACCCGCCACCTGCCTGTCAAAACCTTCACAATCGAGTCTCTATCTTTCATTCACTTGCCCCATTTCTCCACCTCTTGCATTTTCTGTTTCCTCCTCTCTACCCCGCTCCCCTGTCTTGATACTGGTCATGCCCGGCCCGCAGTCTGTCTGATTAAAATGTAGCCCTTGAAGAAATAAAATATGTGAGGAGAATTTCATAGTTTCAGCTTCCAGCTCCTCGTGCACTGGTGAAAAAGAGGTTTATTTTTCCATTTTCCTGTCCTGGTGGTTTCTGGCTCCCGTCACCATGTTTCTCTCTGGGTGTCTCCGGATCGAGACATGGCAGTTCACTGCTGAATTATATAAAATCTCTGCTTGGGTTTTAGTTAATTAGCCTGAGCATTGAAGAAGCAAGCGAGGCGATAGATGGCAGGAGGGAAGCCATGGCGTGTGTGTGGAGGCGGTGAGGGGTAGACTTTCTCTCCTTTAACTTGGTCCAATTGTTGGCCCAGAGGAGGCTGCTGGGGAGGGAGTCTAGGCCAAGTGCTGAGGAGGGAGAGGAGTACATCGCGAACTGAACTTGAGAAAATCATCTCACATCTATATCCCTCACATTGGCAAATTTCATTACACTCCTCATGCAGAGCTTAGCTGTCAGTGTGTGTTAGAGGACCTTGACATGCATTTTACCACTTCACGCTTCTGGATGTTATTACAGATTCGGATCGTGAGAATAATATTTACGGGCTGTAGCTGTCAAAGTGGAGGTTTCTAATAAGTGAGTAGCCTTGTAGAACCAGCCCACACATTTTGTTCACTCACTCGGTTCTGACAAGGCTGCTGAGGTGCTTGCTGTTTGCAAATAGTGAAGCACGGTCAGCTGGTGTAGAACAAAATCCTCTCGCTGCTGATGATTGGATCCACCTTAAATCTACATCTGATGAGGTGTCACCCCCACAACATGGACAGATCACCCTCCATTGATATAATATCAATGGAGGCTCATGTCACTCAACAGGCTTTTTGTTCTATATGATCATATTATAGAGTTAAAGATGAATTTAAGTAAAAACTAACCAAACCAGATAAAGCTGATACAGATGTTGTTGAAATTATTCTTGGAAGACACCAACACAGAATTTCACTGTACAAATATTGGGCAAGATAGGAGGATGCATTGATTTTTTACTCAAGCTGAACGTTTTGTCACATTTTACCAAAACTATCTCCTAGAAGTATTTCCTTGATGCAGGAACTTTGTGGGGGTTGAGCTCTTCACTCATTTAGAGTCACAGTTGGGTCACACATGCTCGTATCCAAAAAAAGAAAAAGCGCTTTCTTTGTCAGACGCCCGCAGACTGAACCGGTTTCCTGAAGCCTCAGTTCACTTTGCTCACCAGATGTCACCCTCCCCTTGGCAAACACTTGGACCAGGCCCCAAACTGCATGTAACGACATGACCAGCCAGTGACAGGGACATAATGTGGAACCTCGAGAAACAGACCGGCGGAGAATGAGGGGGTAGGAAATGGCAGACAGAGCGACAGACAGAGAAATAGACACATATGTTCCAGCAGCGAGAGGCTGGACATCTCGCTGCAGAGGGCCGTGTTCAGCATGTTCTGCTGAGGAGAGTGAGAACAATGTAACGCAGCATAAACAAGGAGGGGAAACAGCAGAACGGTGTTATCCCTGCAGGGCCAGCCAGGGAATGCTGATTATACTCTTCCTCCTCTCCTCAGGAGTTTGGACAGAGGATTTGGCAAAAGCATAACCTCAGACGCCCAGTGCATTTCTGCTTGAGAGAAATATGTTGCATGAGTGCATGAAGTTCAGTAACTACAGTTCAGGCGGTGAAGAGTTGTCGCTTGAGCGAATCCAGTTCATTTGCAAGCTCCGTGATCCAGATGACCAATCCTGGACTAACTGACACGTTTCTTTGGTTCCCTTCTGTGTAACAAACATTTCAGTAATAAACACAATGACCTACTTTTCTTTTTTTATTTTAACCGAATTTGACAATTGATATTGAAATAAATTGGGTTTTTATGCCAAAGGATACATATCTTCTCTGCATATTACACAGTGTGAGATGATTTCCAGAGAATGTCTTGATCCCCAAAAATATTTGACCTCCTGTCAGCATTTTACAAGAGAAATAACAACATATATGGTCCAAAGTTGTACATTCATACAATGAACTTCCCTGAGCAGAGTTTAAGAGAAATAAATGCTGAAGTTCCTGATTAAAGTTAAACCAAAGATGTTTTTTGGCCTACTTTGTTTAGTCTGGATCTTCTGACTTTTCTTTTAACTTCAAACCAAAATAACAGGCGTCAAACGTGCCTTGAACCATGGTCTGAACCTTTGAACCGAAATTGTGTTACACAAAGAGGTGGTCTCAGTCTAGAAGAAACTGAAACATGTTTCAATTTGTTTGCTGTGTGAAAACACAAGTGGACAGTTTGGACTTTTTGACCAATTGTTAAGACAGCATTTAGCAATAGAAGAAGAACCAGAGTTTGAGTTGGACTCTGCTTTCAGTCATTGTCTCTGAAGGTGTAATATCTGATGACCAGGACGTTCATTTGGTGCATTCAAACTAGTGGTGAGTACAGCACCTGAAGTTAGTGATGTTGGTAGTTAGACCATACTGATATAACAGTGGCAACAATGTTAATGAATGTATCATTCATTTTCTCCATTCTACCAGAAACGCTACTCCCCTTGTTTATAACACATGAATAACAAACACATGCTCTTCTAACCAATCAATTTCATGTATTGGTAGACGCAGCCTAAGTAGATGATAATGAAAGAATATACACACATCACACAAAAGTCTTGAACTGTGAAACCACAACTAACTTTCAAAGGTTGAAATGTAATAAAGATGTGGACTCTGGTGTAAAAACACCCCAAGATGGTGACAGACCTTTGCATTATACCGTGCCACAAAGTACAGGGTCGTAGAGCAGCTTGCACAGACTCAGTCATATTCAGCTCTCCTCTCCGTCCTCCACCACTTACACCGTTCTCCTCCTTTAACTCTTTTTGTTTTCTCCGTGTTCATTTCCTTTTCATTTCTTCTCCGTCGCCCTGTGTGGTTGGATGTGTTCTCGTCGCGGAAGATAAGGAGGCCAGCGTGATCTTGTGTGAGTCTTTCTGCATCAAACAGCCGAGTGTTTAGAGAGCGGCGGTGTTGAGAGAGACCCTCGTGTCCATCGTGTCGGCCTGCTGAGTCACATAAATCAAACGCATGCACACACAAGGACAGAAAGAAAAAGATTAAAAAGATATCCGGGAAAGATTGATCACTGTGTTGCCTTGTAGAACTTTAAAAAAAAGGAAACGTAATAGTGTATATTCATACCTGTGCAGTGGTTTGGTATCAAAATTCCCTGTGTGGACCTTGAATGTGTAAAACTTCACTCGGAGAAATGACTCACAACCAGAATTTATGGTGTAGTTTACAAGCCTGAACATCATTCTTGTGATCGACTTGAGGACTTAACCTTAGAGTAATATCAAAAATGACGTGTCCACAAATTTTGTTTCCATGTAATTGTGTGTCTCAAGGTTTATCACGTCTTACAAAATCCCATCAGGCAAAGCTATTCCTGTTTAACTGGATGTGCATTATTTGGAGATTGCCACATCCACTAAATGGAGATTAAAATGAGATTTACAAATGAATGTTGCTGATAAATGTTTTTTGTAATTTTCTCCGATGTTTAATCCAAGCCCCCTCGTGTCGACCATATCAATTCCGTTAATCACATTCCCCCCCCACGTTTCCTTTATTTAAATTTTATATGAGATGCACTACCTGCTCCAGTTATTATCTTTTTACAGGATATGGATTACAAAAGGCTTTGGGATTTAATTTGTGTTTTTAACCATGGATGTGGTTAGACCACATTAATATTACCTACAGTACAACAGTGCTGGTGTCTGTGGTGTTTTGAATTGATTTTCCTCTGTAATAACAATTCCTCTTTGCGGAGATGCCACCCTCCCGCTTTCTTTTGCTTCGTCTGATGTAGCAAAGATTAGATTCTGTTGCCAAATGGTTTAGTTCATGATTTCATTCCTGTTTTTTATTGCGATATCAAATCCCAGTGTCTTCTTCCCATTCACGATCCCAGTGTTGTGGAGATTACATTCTGAGCCAAATAATTTCATACTTGTTTCATAGATTAGACTTGAATGTCATGTGAGATAAAGACCTGTCAATCCTTTAAGCCAGATGTTTTTTTCATATGTACAAGCAATAGTGCATTTGTGTTAGAGTATTTCTTGGACAATTTCTTTCTATTTTTAGGTGTCACAAAAGGCCGTTATTTGACACATGGCTAATTAAATAAATATATATATATATTCGCAATTCAAACCCTATGGTCCGTGCAGTGAGTTTGAGGAAAAAGTGGAAAATGTCTCATTGTGACCAATTTCCACTATTTGGTTTTCAAAAATAGTTATTTTAATGCACTGGGCAATTTCACAAATCTAAATTAGTGCTTATGTATTTTTAAGCGACATGCATTTATATTTATAGTTTGACTTTTTTAGGCAATGCAAACAGATGTATATAATGGTGTGTGGTTTCCACCAGTGCTTTAAATAATGGATTCTTTAAATCAATGTTGTTGTTTTACAAGCTTTCCATTAACTGTTGTTTAAGAAGATTGAGAGAAATGATCCTGTGTGGCTCCTCCGAGAAGAAGATTGTGTAAAATGATCCCCTGTGGTTTTGCTGGTATCATGCAGTGACCAGCTTGTTTGACAGTTTAATCTGTGTTATGTGACATTAATTCAAGTTAAGTCGTCTACTTCGTTCTCTCAGTTGGTTTTATTGATGCATTTTGCCATCTGAAGGAGGCGCTGTGGATTGAGGTCATTGCTTTTTTGTCATTCATAGCTTGTTAAAAAAGAACTGTGCAGGAAAAATTCTAAAATAGTCATGAAAATACAGCATATTAAAGGAAACCATCTATTTCTGTCTCAGTAGAGGAAATCCTACCTGCTCACATTGTCTGTTCACTTTTTGAATACCGGTATGTGCTTCGTACAGGAAGGAACACACGGCCAGTAATGATGCACAGCTTTAGTACTTAGTACTTAATGGGGGGAATTTGTTATGTTCAAAGAACATTTACTTTACCAGATAAGCTACTTAAAACAACCCAATCAGAAATGAGAAACAAACTTTGCATTTTAAAAAGGAAAAAAACAAGCCTGGGAGAAATTCAATAAGGTTTGGGTGACTCATCGCGGTTGTGCAGGAGCCAGAGGTCACTGTACAGAAAAGTCCACTCTGCATTTTCTTTAGTAAAATTCTCCAAACACTATTATGTGATCATCAATGCATCGCCTTGTACACACAGTATGTTGTGTATCTAATTTTGGCTAACCTTCTTCAAATTGACTTGGTGCGATCAAAACGTCTCCATTATAGTTTTTAATTAGCGTCTAATTGGGATTGTCTAGAGAGCCCGTGAGCAGCTTTACCAAGACCACAAACAAGTGTCTAAAATCAAGAGTGAGCTGCATTGACTTCAGGGCGTATTGGCAGAACTAACAGAGTGTGTTTAGATTGTTGTGTTTGTGGGTTAAGTGTCCCCTGGAGAGCGAGCCAACTGTAATGAGCCGATCTGAGGAGCTCTGTCGTCTTTCTGAAGCTCCTGGAGAAGATGATGTTCAGGAATACTGAGAGAATAATGTTCACATCGTGTGCTGGATTCAACGGTTTGGTAAAAGAGGCTGAGGTAACAATATGGTTTTTATCTCTCATTTCCTCTCTCAAGTTTTCTGACAACACTTAATTTGAATACTTTAAACGCGTATTCCACTACTTTTAGGAATAATATACTATTTACTTGACTATATTATTATATCTGACAGCTATAGTTACTATATTTACCGGCTTCATAAAGTATTCAGCCCCTTTAACTTTTGCACTTTTGCTTTGTCTTGTCGATTCAATTTTAAATCAATATAAAATGGACATCATTGCAGAGTTGTCTACATGAAAAACCCACAAACACTATGTAACAACATGCGTCAAGAAATGTCAGCAAATTTATAAAAACTCAGAAACTGAAATCTGTCATTTACAACAGTATTCAGAGTACTTATTTCAGTACTTTGTCGAAGCACCATTGGCAGATAATACAGCTTAGTTTCTACTTGAGGAAGTCTCCTCTGGTTGTCCACAGATGTTCTTTGGGGTTAAAGTCGGGGCAGAAACTTGTCCCGGAGCCACTCAGGCTTTGTTTTGGCCGTTTGCTTCGGGTCACTGTCGAGCTGAAAGGTGGATCGTCGCCTCAGCCTCAGGTCACACACTCCCTGAAGCAGACTTTCTTCAAGGACCTCTTTGTATTTTACTGCGTTCTTCCTTCTGATCAGTCTCCCTGTCCCTGCTGCTGATGTATGACATGTCTGAGCAGGTGATGAGCAGGTGGTGAGCAGTGCCATCAGTGTTCTACACACATGGAACAGACATGGATCATCAAAAAGAGTAAAATGTTTGTGTCATTAGAATAAAGTCATAAATCATCAGTCATAATATTTTTACAAAGACAGTTAGGGAGTAACCATCAAAATAACTAGATTTACCTGTAAACTACCTACTATTCCAAAACCTTGCCACGCCTATATCTAATTTTCCCAGTTTTCTGCACAATCTTTCCAGATTCCTGATGTTACAAAAGATTTTGATATTTGTGAAATCTGTACTAAAGTGTAACTGAACAAGATGCTCCACATTCCCTGTTGTAACGCATGCAACACTGATCCTCCAATATCCCCTCTCTAACATGTCACATAGACTAAAACTCTACTCTCGTAAAATTGAGACTGTAACACCAGTAGGAATATGAAGGTAAAATTGGTTGTTTTGTTTTGCAGGCCGGGTTTAATAATTGACCTTCCTCTCCTGTAATTTCCCCATGAAACATAATTTCTCTGAGTGTAAACCAATGTGACAGAGTTGCTGCAGATCTCTACTCATTGTGAGACAAAATAATTGGCACGTGTCACATTGATGCTCACGATGTGAATCCCCCGTCTTTTCAGACTCGGACTTAGAGTTTGTTTTGGCAAAAAGCTTCCGAGATGCATAATGCCATTGCTGATTCAGTCGGCAGAAGGGGTTGTCAGGAAGGGTGGACGAGGAGGAGGGGGGGGAAAGCAAAAGAGAGAAAAAAGAAAAAAATCTCAGCTGAAATTAAAAAATGCCACGAAATGAAATAAAGATGAGTGCACCGCCGAGCCACAGACTGAATATGAAAGACAATCCTGTGAAATATACATGGCCGGTAGGAGAGGTGAGCAGAATGCTGATCTCCGAACTGTACCTGTAACCCACCAACACCGGTGCCCACCCTGAGCCTGTTGATCGTCCCGGAACATTTAGGAAGCAATCCAGCCGCTGCCAGCCCGTCCAATGGAGCGGCTTCCTGTTCACCTAGGCAACAAGAGACAGGAAGACGTAGAACGGAAGAGACCAATTCCCTATATTTAATAAGATTTGGTGTTCTTTTCCCCCTGTCTGTAATGCCTTTATTATTGCAGATTGGCTTAGCGGTGAAAGGTATTGATTGTGAGCCAGAGCCCCAGCAGGGACTGAAGAGAGGGAAACAGAGATGCAGGGTGTGGGCTTTTACTGGCAGGTGATTTGTATGTGCTTAAAAAAAAACACACGCTCTTTGCTCCCGTCAAGTAAGAAGTTATTTTGCAGCGCATTTTACACAGAAGAGGAGGTCGCAATTATTTACTTGAATACGAATGTGGTGCTATCTAATGACTGAGTTATATGGTGCACGTGTGAATATATGACCTGCTTCTTACCCTATGTTATATCATTGGTAAGAAGCAGACGGTGTAAAGAGCTACAAAAAGAATGTATACAGGCTTTTGTGTTATTTGATCAGAGTGTTAAATAAGGGAGAGGCAATACAATTCATGTTGCGTATCGATTTGGCAGCGGAGATAATGATACTCGATGCAGAGCTGCTGTTCATTTAATCCCACTTAGGCCCACATGTATTACAGTGGGAGATTTAATTGTTTCAGTCTTTTCTGCAAATCCCTGACATGTAAAAAAATAATGAACCAGAGTGAGAACAAAGCAAGAACAGAGAGATATATGGAGATGATGAGTGAGTGATTGTGTTCCTGCTCCTATTCTTAGCCTTGCAGCGGGGAAGCAGGACTAATGATGCTTCCTGACCTTAATGCCGAGCACTCAAGGTCAGCCCTCCGCTGATGCATCATGGGCAGGGTGTCCTGGACTGCTGCGGAGCACTGCCAGATTGAGTTTGCTGCTGCTGCTGTTGTTGTTTTCTTTGACTTTGCCCCAGAATCTATCACTGCTCCTCCTGAAAGAATAACAGATACAATCACAGAAACAAGCAATTTATTCAGTGGCACAGCTCCGAGGGAACTACCAGCCCTCCTTCTGTTTCGAGTTACACACCCAATTATCCACCGTTTCTTCATGTTACTGTACGCACGGTCGGATTTCATGCTAATGCTAATGGGGGGATGATGTTAGAGAAACAAAGGATGCAACATTTTCAAAGATACAGGGGAAATGTAGTTCAACGCCACAGCTTTGTAACAAATTTCCTAAATATTTCTTCATGAAGATTTTTTTTCGAAGGTATAGGTTCATCCGGCAGCCCAATACATTTCAGCCTGTTCCTTGGGCAACAAGTTTAACTAAGGAAAAATGTTGACATTATGACCACTGGCTGCACTATAAGTCATTAATTCCACCACCTCCATGTTAGCTGATGGGACCAAACTAAAAAGTAAATACATTTCTCTCGAAGATGATTTTTGTAATTTTAGTAAGTTCTTTTCACTCTCTTTGTTCAAATGTTCATTTTGGATTTTATAAGTTATTTGTATTTTTTTTAAATGGTGTGAAAGTTCATGATTGACAGCTGAGGCTAGCTCCTCCTCCTCATAATTTAATGTTTGATAATTACACATTTACTTTGTGTGGCTCACACTCTAACTTAGCCTATTGCTAACTAGATTTATATTCTTCTTCCCACAAAAGTATCCTGCACCCAGATTTACAGATGTAAAGCATTCACACAGACACTGTTGATCGAAGGCCCACTTCGGATCCAATTTTGGGCGACTTCCAAAATCATTGGACACTGGAAAATCAGGCTAAAAATCATGTACCTTGAACCCGGCATTTGATGCAGTTAAGGTGACATGGCACCTACATCCCAGCTTCAGCTACAGTGTGATCGTAAGAAAAAAAACAATAAATAGCTAATTGTTTTCTTAAGTGACCTATTGATGAAGTCTGGAGTGTTGCTTTCACCTGTCTTGGAGGAGGAGAATGTGGTAATGAAAACAAAAAGGGGGAAAGGGATTTTTTTTTAGGACAAAAGAGAAAAGGAGAAAGAGCAAAATAATTAAAAGTGATGCAGCCGTGAGGAAGGCTAAATGTTGACTGGAGGGAGGGAGAGGCAGCCTGTCTGCTTTGCTTGGATCATTAATTTGTATTCTAATTAGCAGGAATGCCACAGTTGGGAATGTGACGCATACGTAAGGACGTGGAACGGGCATGTGTGTGTATGCGCGTGTGTGTGTGTGTGTGTGTGTGTGAGTCTCCCGTGTCTGTGACCTGCCCTGGCTCCAAGTCTCCCGGCTTGTTAGAAATGACAGATTGACGCTCTCCTGCACCCCCTACCCGCCAGCCTCAACCTTACCCTCCCACCCCACTCACCCATCTGCTCTGGAAACATGCCAGATCTTTAGAACCATGTTGTATTTGTGTGTGTGTGTGTGTGTGTGTCTGCAAATGTTTCAAGTCAGTTCACTTTCGTCATTGAAAGACTGGTTGGACCCCGTCGGTAAATTCTTGTCATGCTTTTGTTGCATCCATCATTTTTCTCTCTGTGAACTCCAAGGCTGAGACGGCTCTGATGATATGAGCTGTTTTGCCTTTTAAAACACACATTGTCCGAACCAAGGCTGCGCTAAACAGAACAAAATGTCATTGACAGCTCTTGGTAAATCAAGTTAGTTTTCTCCAGATGCACATTACGAGTCCTTGGATTCAAAATCACAAAGGAGCAGTTTTGCCGGCTGAGTGAAACTATGAATTCAGACGAAGACGGTTCAAATTCCCACCCATTAACTTTCAAAAGAGTTCAGAGAAAGAGCTGGAAATGAATTCACAGGTCACTGTTCATTTCCTGTGTTTCTCTCACTCATTGTGGATAGGCTGCTTCGGCCGAGCTTTTCATCAGCTGTCCCCCCGATTTTTAAAGACCCAGACGGTGTGTAGAGCCGCGCCTCCCGGGGGCCCTAAAACATTCATTTAGATAGTGCCAATATCCAGTCCTCCAGTATGTTTCTTCTGGACGTATCTTTAAGGGGAAAAAAACAGGAGGAGAAATGTATCAGTGTTGATATCCTTTGGTCAGTGACATCACATTTATAAAGGCTGTGTGGTGTTTGTGTGCTTGAGCGTGTGTGTGTGTGTGTGTGTGGTGTGTGTGTGTGTGTGTGTGTGTGTGTGTTTTACTGAAGCTATTCCAGCAAAGTGTGTTGCCCAGGGACAGAGGAGAGCTGCCCCACGCGGTAATTGAACCACAGATCCTGCCGGACTATTAGTCACAAGTCCTGCTCTGTCCACAACCTTTTATATCGCTGTTAAATCCACACCAGCAGTGTGAATAAGAGCAGAGCAGTAACACAAATGTGGATATCATAGCAGTGCCACATTTTCTTGTTCTTTTATACAAATCCTCAGAGTTTCTTGAAACTGTAACAGAGATTTAGCTTCATTGTTTGTGACTCGCAGTTCCTTTAAAAGATAGTAATGGTTCATTATAATAATGTCAACATGATGGACCAATCTCTTGCTTCACCTTCCACCAAGTTTACTCAGTGATGTTTATCATTGCAGTGGTTTTATTTGTGTGAAGTAGTTAAGTAATAAAACACAGGGTAATAATGATAAGAGTAATAGAGTATAATTTTTAAAAGAGTTTTTACGTAATGAATATACAAAAGTAAAACAATATTTTTCTGCATAAAGACAAAAACAATGTCCATGTAACTTTATTACCTACTTTTAATGTAAAGGGTGAATGCATTGACTCTTTGCATTGAACTTACAGTTCAAATAAAGTTACATGGAAATGTCTGTTTTAGGCACCCCTATTTTCTTTGACTACAAATGCACTCAGTACAGTACTGACCCAACCGTCCCCTCAGGAAAACATATTTAAAAAACTATATTCAACATTTAGAGTTTAAGTCATTTGAATAATCTGATCCCTATCTGTGGGCAGTGAGAGACAGACATATTATATTGATTGATTTAAAACAAATAATGAATAAAGACTTCATTGATCCAGGGAGAAAAAATTAATTCTGATTTGATCCAGTTAATAAAAGTGTCTTCCTCCCTACAAGCTCTGCACTGTGGAAGGATTTGGATATTTGGGTTTATTCCATTCTTCCACACAGACGTGTTTATTGACTTTACAGTGGGTGTGTGGGTTTTTGGGATGAGGTTGGGGTGTGTGGACAGTGAGCTGGGACTGGAGAGAAAGAGGGACACTGCTGTCCTCTGGGATCTTCTCGGCCTGGTGGAGAGGCGACGGGCGGTCAGACAGACACAGAGATATAGCTCTACTAACACCAGTGGATAGCATGACACAAATAGAACGGCAGTGAGTGGACACCAGCTCTCCGTGGAAAGACAATCCTCGGGTTTCTCATCTCTGTTCATATCTGCTCTGATATTGGGTCTCGGAGTGTGAAACCAAGTCGAATGATGGAGGACTGCTGTCTCGGGGGCGGGGGAGGTCGAGCAAAGGGGAAAAAAGAGCGAGCGCGGGAGGGAGAGTGTGAACGAACGCTTCGGACAGTTCTGGATGAGCAGAGACATTTGACAGTTTCTCTGGCTCTCTGTTTGTCTGTACATGTCTCTCCCTCTCTCTCTCTATCTCTATCTCTCATTCTCTCTCACAGTATCACCCCTGCTATATTCCAATTCTATTCCTCTCCAGCCAGGATTTTAAATGAAGTTCCCGTACACACTAAAGCAGTCGATGGATTTATAATATCCATACACTCCCACATCTTGCGTCCCGAGGAACAGAATGAGAGCAGGTCCGCTGGTCAGCACTCTGGTTTTCTGTGTCCAGATGGCGGATGTGAAAGATCCCAGTTAGGGGTCCCAACGCTGCGCCCTTGAAGCCGGGTGATTTATACACTGGCAAAGGCATCCAAAAGGCAAGAGAGGAGAAAAGTTACTGTACATTATGTTCTCACATGAGTATGTTATAGCTCATCTTCAAATCTACAATATAATGTATAATTCCCTTGTTCTTTTTTATCAAGTCATTCTTAAAGAATCAAGTCTCACTGGAGATAATCTTGTGCTTTCTATGCAAATAAAACTGCAGCGACCTTGTCACTTCAGCCTCAGTAGCAGGTGTGTGTTTTTGTGTGTGTGTGTGCGCAACCTTGACGTGAACAGGGGAATGTCGTTGTGCCCTGCTGCCAGCCTCTCCGAGGGGTTTTATTCATTTGGCACCTCCCACCGTTTTCTCTCCAATTAACTGTGCCATCAGCCCCGGTGAAGACGATGTGAATAACCCACTCAGCCTTGCCGGGCTCGCAGGCTGCGGCGGACACATGGAGAGCATCCTTCATAGCAGGGGAGGAGCAGACACGGAAACGCTTAGTCTTTTCATCTTTTGTCTAATCCTCCCAACACATCCCAAAGGTCTGCAGACTCCCGCACCAGGGAGAGAAGGTGGGAGATCAGGGCTCTGACAGGAGGAGGAGAGGAAAGTGGAAATATGAATGGGTGAATGGAGTTGACTGAATGAGGGGTGGGGGAAATAAACACAGGACGTATCTGGAGCTGGTTTACGTTTCGTGGAGGTTAATGTGTGCATGGATATGGAGGGTGGAAAAGAAAGAAGAATGAGAAGATGAGGAAAAATAAAGGGATGGAATGGCAGAGATGGAGAAAGGCATCTGGAGGTTGTTATATGGATATGTAAGGGATAAGGTGGAGAAATGAAAGGATATAAGCAAGGAGGAAAATAGATGAGGAAATATGGACATTAGGCAAGGAAAGGAAGAAGGAAGGAAGGAAGGAAGGAGTCCTGTTCGTCATGTGTGGATGAGGAACTGAATGACAAAATAAATTAGAAAATAGAAGGAAGGAAGGAAGGAAGGAAGGAAGTCCTCTCTTCGATGGACTGATAAGTGGAGTGGATGAGGAACTAATGACAAAAACGTAGGAAGGGGAGGGATGGAAGAAGAAAGGTACTGAGATACTGAATGAAAAAAAGAAGTATGAAATGAAGCAAGTAAGGGAGGGAGGAAAGGAAGGAGAAAGGAAAGAAGGAAGGAAGGTATTGAGGTACTGAATGACAAAAAAGGAAGTAGGAAATAAACAAGGAAGGAGCGAATGAATGAACAAAAGAACGACAAGGGAATGGATTTAACAAGAAAATCTGACAAAATACAAAAGTTTCCAGTATTCATACTGAAATATATAGGCAATGATTCGAACTTACAAAACTCAGCTTCTGACCTCTTGTGTAAAAAGAGTTTGTTAGGAGGAAGCTCAGATTGAAATGAGATGAAATGGGCTGTGTGCTGAGGGACTGCAGGTGGCTGGAGGAAAAAAAAAGGGAGCGATGGAGGGAAAAGAGCAGGTCTTTATTATGGTGAGTAACTGACATGCTCGCGTTGCGCTCAGTGCCAGTCCATCTGTCATGCAGCTCTCCTACTGATGAGCACTGGAAACAAATCTGAGGAAGCCGGGCTTTATTTTCCCGCCTGGGTGACTTGTCGGAGTCGTCACAGGCCCATGTCTCCCAGTATCCCTCCCTGACTGACGTCTCTCAGGCTCAGCTTCACCCACTGGGATTCTCTTCCTCTATTCTCCCTCCTCCTCCTCCCTCCTCCTCCTCCTCCTCCTCCTCCATCACATCTATTCATTATGCAGATTTTTTGCCCCTCTTTTGCTTCTTTTTCGCCCGGTCCCTTGTGTTTATTTGATTCCTCATTTATATAAAATGCTTCTGCTGTTTACGGAGCGAGTTCGGGTATATACGCTTGATAAGTTGCAAAACGCAGAGGGCATCAATCACTGTCACTTAGCTGCTTAACACGTCCATCGTGCCACCCGAGCCCGGATACCCAGAACCTCCTCCGAACCTTCCTGGATGAATCCCAAACTCTTTCAATAAATAAATCTGTGAGGGGGAGAAAAGTGAGGGGAGAGGAGGGTGTGGCGGTGATGAGGACGAGCGCTTTTTGTGCTTCTCGCCGTCTGAGGCAAATATATGTTTACACGTTTTACAAATGAGAAAGCCAAGAGCGCCACGTCACTTCTCATATTCCCCCACATCCATGCCGGCCCGTCTGCTGCTGCCAGGCTTCTGCAACACTTATTTAGATGAATGATTAAAGTTAAGCCGCAGCCAGCAAGAGTCGCACCACCCTTATTTAAGGAGGAATGGGAGAGTTGTCATCTTTTGATGCATTGCCTGCCACCCTGCATGCAAACCAGACATCATTGGACCACCAACGCCTCCCCCCCCCCTCCCTTGCACCTCCTTCCTCTCTCCGATGGGTCCCCAAAGACTTTTCTCTGGTGATTGATCAGTTGCTGCCGTGGCTTCACCGGAGACATGCAGGGAAAAGTCTGCCCACCCTGCCAGTCGAGCCCAAACAAGACAGCGGCATGCTGATCCGACGTGAGCGGTAAGATAGGGAGAACAGAAAGAGGAGGACGAGTACACACAGTTGATCTATGGTCACTGAAGTCAGGCTCCTGGGAGCAAAAGCTTCTAATGGCTTTATAGATAAAGCGTTCTAGCTGTTTGTATTAACTTTCTCCCTCTGAGCGGCACCACAAGATCTTATAGAAAGTTGTTTGTCAGGTCATGGGACATTAGTTGTAAAAAGGCTATTAATGAGAATCAAGTTCAGTCAACAATGTTCTTTGTAAAGTTTCTGTTTGGTTGTGGTACTCTGGCTTCCTCCCACAGTCCAAACACATGCAGCAGTTAAAGGAAAAGCAGTATATATGAAGGTATAGATATGTTTTATGTAATCTCCAGGAGAATTAAATTCATAAAACCTCATTATCATTAAGCTCAGAGTTTACCATTACAAATGTTTCCACTGGCAGATCTGCAAAGCTCTTTTGTTTAATTACACTTGCTGACATGTAAGTGTTATGATGGCTTTATATGGATTAATAACACTGATTGTTCTTGTGTTTTTTACTGGTTTATACAACTTCTGTTGTTTTGTAGCTGTTTGGTCGCTCCACTGCAGATCTCATTATATTAAGAGTAATCCACACCACTACCAGGGTTGAAAGTCAGATACCCATCTCCAGTAATCCCAGCATGGCCGTCACCACTGAGACATTTGTGAGATTAACTGTTCATCAGTTCTTTTTTTCTGTCAGCTGCAGTTTTTACTTTCATCACATTATCATATTTTCACAATGCAGGATACCTGTAAACACCATAGCTGATTTAAAATGATTGTTGATACATTTTATTGTCTGAAAGATTACATTTGTGTGGGCTCTTGGCAGGCCACCTATTTTCATTATGATTCTGGGTTCACATCTAACATTGATTTATAATGATGGAGTATACAAATGCAGTATTTCGTATACAGCAGCTGCATTTACAAGTGTAGGGACCTTTATTCCTTTATGCTAGAGTGTTAGTATGTGTTAGTTTGTGCTTTTCTTTTACCAAAAAAGGCAGAAATCATTCAATTCTACCATCACTTCAGTTCAGCTCCTAATGTGCACAGCAGCTGAATGAAACAGCTGATACCAGTTCAGATTATGTTGTAAAAAAAAATATGCATCTACCAGGTTTTGAATAAATAAAGGCCAGTGCTGTAATTTATGAATGTGATGGCACACATATCAAATAGAGTTGTGTGTGCAGTCTAAATGTCGTGAAGTGGGGAGTATTTGAAGGAGTAGTTAACCTAACACAACCAGCGGCTGGGTACAACTTTACATTTACCGGACAGATGTGAGAAAAACTCGTCTCACTCTCAGAAAGTGAACATCATTATCGCCAAACCATTACTACCTGAAAACCTACAGAATCACAGAGGGAGGGATACTTTGAGTCCATATGCACGCACGTGAAAGTGGGAAATTCCCTGGATATGATTTAAATTGTTGCTCTAATATTCAGTGCAAGAAAATGTCTATAGAAGTGTTATATTCAACATTTACCAAGGGGGTATATTTGCTTCGTGATATTAAGGATAAAGGTAAAAAGAAACCCTGTTTAATAAAAGACAAAATTATTCTGACTTCCTCTCCTCCTAACACCCTGTGGCAACATCACAGAGATACTCACCTCACTGTCTCCTGTGAATTAACCAGTGTTGATGATAATCATTTTTAGATAAGTGAATTTATCTTAACAATAGATGCACTATTTTCTCCCAAAGCTCATGAGTTAATATAATGCAGAAAATAATAAAACCCTAAAGAACCTTGAAGAAATCCTTTTTTTTTGCACGCCACGACCGAGGAGCTCCACATTTCCCTGTCGAGTCCAATCTTAGTGGCATCTGCAACATTTTGCAATATTGTCAGCATACAACACTTAAGCCAGCGCACAATACCTTCATAAATCCTCTTATGTAGACATCAAATGGCAAAAATTTACTCTCTCACAGTCTCTCTCTCCGTCTTTCTCTTTCCTCAGTAAATGCCAGATCCAAACACTTTAATATCATTTTATTTGCAGTATATGCTACAAGATGTTCGAGTAAAGATTCTTTTAAGTGCAACTTTTGCTCATCATCGGCCAGACTACTTAAATTCTGCCTGATACATAGGAAAAGGGACTTTTATGATTTCAGAGCTGAGCTGGTCTTTCTTGAAACAATATTACAGATATTACTTCTCAAGAAACCTCTGATTATTCTCTATGGGGTGAAGTGATTCTCATTTTTTTGTCTTATTGCACTCATAATCTCACTGTGTGTCGTATATATATTGTCTTCTTACCTTTTCTTTTCTTTTCTTGCACTTTTGCCTCATATTGTCTTACAGACGTGTCTGCCTTCTCTACACTCGTCCTCTTATTCGTTTTCTTCTTCTCCCTCACTGTGTTATCTGTCCCGGCTCCATTTCCTTGCTCCCTGATACTCCCTGACTCAGTAGCTTTCATTTTCATGATAATCCAGCGACACCACTGGACTGCGAAATCGCTTTTACTGTCCCCCCTCTCGCTCCCCTCTCTCTCTCCCCCTTTCTTTCTTTCTTTCTTTCTCTCGCTCTGTCTTTCTCTCGCTGCTTCTCCCCCCTCCTACTGGTTTATCTTTTTTCCTCCTGGCTTTATTTTGCTCTTTGTAATTAAATGTCATTTTCAGTCCCATTTTTTTCTGTTTTTTTGGAAGAAGGCAGAAAGTTTTTTTTTCTCAAGACATAGAGGAGTCACTGCTGGAAAAAATGTCTGAGCCATAATATAGCCGCTAAATCTGTTCACTACAGCTCTCTTTCTTATTTGCCTCACAGATTAGTACCGATATTACAGTAGCAATGGGCACTTTGTACAATTACACAAAATACCCTTAAACCAAACAGAAAAAGGTTCTCTCACATCCAATGTGTCTGTTGACAGCTCTGTCCAAACACATCAAATCCATCGGTTTCAGTGCTCATTCTGCTCCAGGGTCACAGTGGCAGGATGCTAAGAAAAGAAGCCCAGATGTTTTTCAGCCCACGCCCTTTCCAGCTGTGTTAATAAATCAGGTGGGATTTGTAATCCCTGGGATCCGGCCACAGGGAGGCGTCTGTGATCTTACAACAACTGCAAACGCCCAAAGCACATCAACTAGATCCTTTCAGTGAAGGCAATAGCCTCTGTTCTCAAAGCTCATTGTTACACTGAAGTGCACAACTCAACAAAAAAATGGGAAAACACTCCAATAAAAATATATAATGGGAAGTCACGAAACAGCAAATAAGAAAACTTGATTGTGTGACTTACTGTTGTGTTTTTCCAATTTGATTTGTATTTGGCCTTAAGTGTCCATCATCTGCATCAGCAGGAATGCAACAGTCTCACATCACGTTGGTATTAGTGACAATGTTTGTGAGTGACAATCACTTTATTGGGCATCTGCAGTGGGGACGACCAACCCACATTTAATACAGTTTGATTCAGCTTTTTTCTCATGTTACCTTACAGTAAATATATTTATCAAATAGTTCCACTCAGTGACTCGGCTCACAATCATCATATAGATTGATGAGTCCCAGTTACTGCTTCTAGAGAGGACTGGTCACTTGTGTAGTTAAAGTTTATCACATGTCCAAATTGCCACAAATTCAACACACTTCCTTGGCCCCTTAACAATACACATGCCAAGTTAGAAGCCAATAAGCCACACATTGTGTATCTCTTGTCATCAGTCTCAATAGTATATATAATGAGGGCTGCTTGGCGTTCGTCTTATCCCGATTTTCTGTATCTTTCTATTTTAGTGTTTCTCTCTCAACCTGCTGCTTTAACCTGTTACCTGCCTGAAACCTGCCTCCATGATCTGATGACCTGTTGTTAGAGTCCAGCTGCCTGCTCAATCTGATTGATCCTAGCTGATCTCCACATGCAGAACTTTCTTAAAACTACCTGCTCTGTGTGTTGTGTCTGCACTTTGTCTATCACAACTTTTACAATAGACTGTTTACACAATTAAATTCTCCTTTTATTCAGAGCCTATAGAACAACCTGGTGAGGGCAGACTTGTAGTTCACCTGACAAACAGAGAGTTTCACCCTCAGGCCCTGTTCCACTACAACTACCTCAGTCAACCTCCTGCTCTCCGAGATCCTGTCGTTCTCCAAACCTGATAGAGCTCCATTGTTTTCAAGCTGCAAACTGCTGTGACCCTCATCGCATCCATGTCACAACAAAGAGTTTTCAAACATACGCTGATCTCTTATTTTCTCCGGATGAGGTGCATGTGTGAACAGTTTCTGCTCCTGGCCTCCTGGTATCATGTCTGTAGAAATCCAGGAAAAGTCAGTGACCACAGAACAATTTGAAATCTCCTGCTTGCATATCTGCAAGAAAAAATTGATGTTGCATGTTTTTCCAAAGATTTGGAAAATTGTAAGCACATAATCGTTCATGGCATAAAAAAATGTTCATGGCCTTTTAAACACCAACATCTGCAAATACATTGCACGTCATGACCTTGTGCTGGAAAATGTGCAGCGTCAGCATCTAAACTGGCAAAATAAAGAGGTAGAAGACATCAGCACATTCACCCGGGGGTCACATCATTTGACTATGGAGTGATTGCTTCCATTCTCATCGCTAACAAAAGCCAGATGTTAGTGGTTGTTAGTGATGTTTGTGTCCATTGGAAAAGGGGCATAATAATGTGAATTAAACTGCACAATATCTCACCCTGTGACTCCTCACAAATCCTTCATTCTCATACTTCCGTAGGAAACAGGTTAGCCTCACTACTTCTAATCAAAACAAGCTCTAAAGCAGCAGAGAGAGAAAGTCAAAGAAGAAAAAAAACCTCTGTAGCCGGCTTCGAAGCCGGTGGTTTTTGTAGTGCGGTGGGAGTGGAACTGTACATTTGACTCTTCTCTGTGACAGCAGATCAATGCAGCCTGGAGCGCAGATAGAAATGAATTGATTGTCACCGATAAAACTCCAATTAAACAAAGGAACAAGCCTGGGAGAGAGCTCCGCAAGCGGCTCTCGTCTTCTCATCAGTCCTCCAGGGGAGGGAAAAGGAGGGGAGGGAGGGGTGGCAGGAGTGGGCCGGAGCACAAGGTCCATTTCCTCTGGATACTCGCGCTATCAAGGAGGTGTGGAAGTTATGGATGAATATGAGAGTGAGTGAACTGCAGACGGAGGGCTGGACACCCGATAGACAGAGCGTGGAAGACAGAGAGCAGATGCCGAGGGGCTGCCATTGATCCAAAGCTTCCTTAATGATGAAAAGAGAACTTAATTGTGGTGGCATGTGATATATCAGGTTTCAGCAGTCAATGCTGCAGCTCATGTGACCTTCTCTCACTTAATAAGTTAGTGTGAAGCCCCCTCACTGCACAGGCTCACTCCCTCTCTGAAGTATTTTCCGTCCGCCGGCATGTGCGTCTTGTCGTTTTATATTTCTGTCACTTCTCTCTCCTCACTGAACAATCCCTGCATTTCATACTTGCATGTACTTCCAGGTATATAGTTATAGGGCCTTCCATCTAAGGATGCTTTTTGCTCATATAAACCTCAAAATGAAGTTAAAGATGATTAATGTTCCCCGTTCCTGGAAAATGTACAAGATCTCCTTACTCTCTCCTCTCCTCGTCTCACTTCTCCACTAATAACATTTTCCTCACTATCTCCCTCTATCTCCCAAGCTCTGTAATCTGATTGTTCTCTCTGTGATTGTGCTGTTATTGAATTGTCTGTATCATACATATGTATAAGTCCACCACAATACTTATTCCATCTCCCTCTATAATTTCCTCCTCTATAAACAGGAATCTCATACCTAAAGGGAGGAACATATTAATGCTGTGTTGACACGTGTAAAGCCTCGCTGTGGGGAGCGTGGTCAGGCTGGGAGCCCAAACTGGCCGCAAGTGAAAACTCAAACTGGCCACTCAATTCAGGTTTCTACTGACATTTACTTTGAGGTCATTTCTAGTCAGCTGAATGGGTTGGGTGCAGATTTAATGTCAAAGTAAACTGTGGACAGGTAAAGGTGTCTAACCTCAGTGGAACATGACAAATGGCATGTTTACAAGTACGTCGTTATTTCACACAAATCAAATTTCACTTTGTGATATTAACGGTCAGATTTCTAGCCATACTGCATACTGGTTTTAGGCCGGGAAAGGTTGGTCGGTTGGTCCATGATGGATTGCATTCAATTTTATAAAGACGTTCATGGTCCCTCTGGGATGAACCCTAATGACTTTTCTTTCGAGCCGTCAGCATTTTAATTTATCCCAACTATCTACTCTGTCAACTAAATCACTGGTACAATATTATGTACAGATGTTGATGTATTTTGCAGATATGGGTTATTACGGTGAATTTTGGCAAAAACACTCTTTCCTTAATTTTGAAAAAGCAACGTGATTAACTTTGGTTTATGAGAAATTCTCACAAAACTAATGATATTTATATCGCGCCAAACATGGTCATAGTAGATATTCTAACAGTGAAGCATCAGCATGTCAGTGTGAGCATATTATTATCATTCAGTCCAAAACACAGCTGTTCCTGTGTGCAGCCCCATACAGTTTGTAGCATGGCTGTAGACTCCAGACTGGACAAATGGGTACTTCATACACTATTTGGCAAGTAGGCCTCACTTGTTTTCATTAGGCTTGCATTCTTAAAGTCTAAGGTATTACTCATCTGTCAGAGGACTGTCCCTGCAAAGGTTACAAACTCCTGAGTCCTGTTCTATTCCTCAGTGTGAACGTGTGTATTATATAAAGACTATGAAACATAAGTAAAATAAAGAGCAAAGTCCTTTTAACCTACATTAAAGTAACTGATATAAACTAAAGTACCTGTATCGGACTTAAATATTTTAGGAAACATTACACACCAAAAGCCTGGTATTTATTTTTGTTAATCTGTGCCTTATGTTCTTGGTAGTAACAAATATTTGGTCATGGCTCACTATCGAAAGACATCTCGTTTTGCATGTTTTAGTTCTGAACAAACACAAGCCAGTGCGTCTGTAATTGACTCAGTGTTTGAATGTGTTAGTCATCTACATGTTTGTCTGTATGCACGCACCTTTGTTAACTTCATCACCTCCTCGTCACCCCAGTAACATCCCTCCGGCTGCTGCTACGAAACTTACTTCTCACTCATTGTAACCGAACTGAAAGGAGTCTGAGGAGCAGAGAAATACGGGTGAAGCTGTGTTTTCCAATCCCTCAACCTGACGCCGGTTTGCGGCAGCCTGATATGACCTTAAAGCAAACATCCGCTGTTTTGCAAAAAAGTCTATAGCTTATGGATTTCATGTCAAGAGAAAATATCTGATATTTCTTCTAACAAATCCTCACCCTTTAAATGGATTTACTGTCAAGCACAAAAAAAATGTCATATTTATGCTAATAGAAAGTCCATCCATTTATTGGTTTCTGTTGGCATTTTATTACTTTCATGCCACAGAAGAAGAAGCCCTCTCCACACACTCATCTCTTTCCAATCAGTCGATGTTTGGCAAAGGTGCTGACTGTGTACACTTGCCTCCCCGCCCTTAGAGAGACCGACCTCAGGCCCCAACATGAAATCATCTTTGAGCTTCATGCAGTTGACCCTGAAGGTTGGGCTGAGGTTCGTGTTGTGATGCTGCTGCTGAAGATGGGATGAGTATTATGATGATGGTGCTAGTTCGAGCTCTGTGCCATCAGCTCGAGAAGTGATTAGGACTGCACCAGCCGAGTGTTAGCCTGACAGATGGCAACACACGGAGCTAGCTGACAGCAGTGCTGACAGCGCATTCACAGGAAGTCCCCATCCTGCATGCTCTCTACACTTTGTTTGTTGCCGTATGTATTCTGATGTTCTTTTTCTCTCCCTACCATCCACTGCATATTATTCCTTCCCTGTCAGAATCAGATCCCATCACCAATTCACACACTCAAAATTGCAGGACCACTGCACAACCCTCCTGCCACGGCCACAAAGGGAGTCAGTGTCAACACCTTCAGTGGTTCATTATCCCAGTCACTGGTCATTTATCAACACCTTTCTCGGTAATTCATTTCTTCAGTGGTCAATACATTTTCAGTTATTTTCTCCTCAATCAATCTACTTAGAAGTCAACACGGCTGCCATGTTAATGAATGGCCAACAGAAATAGATATGTTAATTGAATGACTGAATACATTAGGAGCTGTATTGAGCGCTGCACTGTTGCCTCTGCAAATAGCGATGTGGAGTCGTTATTAGGTGCGGTGATTGATGAGCGATGAGGAGAGCTTTGGCACAAACCTGTCTGTTCCACTGCCCTGGATAGGAGTGAATAGAGACAGAAACGGTCGTTGCATGATCAAAAGTCTGATCCTTCTTGTTTTTGAAAGGCTTTTTTTTCATTAATTTTTTAATATTTTGTTTGGTTTGTTTACTCACCAGAAGAATAGTTTTAATCCACACCCGAAAGCATCCTCAGGGGAAGCACATGTAACCTCTCCCGATACTTCTTCCTGTCACCTCATGACAGCTTCGAGCTTGTAGTCTTGCATGTGTGTGTGAACGTGTGTGTTTGTTTGAATGCGTATGTATGGGAGCATGGCAGTAATGTGATTGATGACACATGAAGGAAAGCAGAGGAAGATCTCCAGTCAATCAGCCGTGTGAATAACCGACAAGGCTGCGGATTAGAGACAGAGAGATGTCAGACGAACAGACAAAGGCTCACATCCACTAGCTTACATGCAGAGTGGTTGTTTTGTTCTCTCTGGAGCAACATTGACAACAAAATGAAAGTGTGCTAATAAAAATAGATGGGTCTGTTTTCTCCCCGATTCAGGAGATGAATCATTGCACTA
The DNA here is from genome assembly GCA_038501795.1 of Pseudopleuronectes americanus. Taxonomy (NCBI): domain Eukaryota; kingdom Metazoa; phylum Chordata; class Actinopteri; order Pleuronectiformes; family Pleuronectidae; genus Pseudopleuronectes; species Pseudopleuronectes americanus. The sequence continues at coordinate 16,252,079 of CM076717.1, read as the reverse complement.
TCTAAAAAGTTGGATGCTCACTGATATAAAAAAAAAGTAAGCCAGGCAAAAATATCTGATGCAGAAGAGTCAACAATACAGCACCTAAGATTATAAAAAATATGTGTGTGAAATTAAAGGGACTTAATGGAAATGTATTTGAATGTTTTCGGTACAGGTAATTAGGGCTAGAGAAACCATCCACAAACTGGTTGCACTACTTCCACAGTATCCGCATTGGATATTTTGTATTAACTCTGCTGTTGTTGGGTGCCAGCTACTTTGTTAAGTGATCTTAAGCAAAGTGCTGAAACCTTACAATTGCTCCATTGATGCTGCTCTGTGGATGATGCAGGACAGACACTGTTTAAATTGAGACAGCTTTTGACTGGTTACACTCAACACATTTTTGAATTAGGCTGAATTTCCACCAGATTGGCTGTTGTGGAGTCTGAGCAGGAATCCAAATGATGTGATCAATAATGTGGATTTTGGACACTCCAAAATGGTGGATTTTTGTCAGAAATGTTGGTTTTATTTCTAACAGTTTGAATATCCATTTTAACCTATACTGACTTTGTTTGAATATTTTGCCCAATTTCATGTATTGCGGCTGTAGGCTTAATCAAGGCAACTTAAGTTTGTCCAGAGAGTTTGATGAGTACATACAGTGCACATTAGATTAATAATAGATCCATATAAATATACACTGTACACGTACCCAGCTTTAGTTTGTGTTTTCATCCCTAAAAAGAGTTGAGTTGGAAGTCCTCCGAATGAAGCCCCCCAGAATGACACATAGAAGTGTTTTCTGATCTGATGTGTCATATTAACAGAAGAACTTTGTGGCTCTATAACAATATCATATTGTTGTGCTGTCCTTCATACGCTGCTCCAGATGGACTAAAGTCTTAATTCGGACATAATTTATTAATGACTGAAACAAAGACTGTATGTGAAGATGGACATCACACAAATGCATAAGTGAGATGAGGACTAAACCTAAAAGGATAGAAACCATCTTTAGAAAAAGTTTATTTGGCCTGTTGATTTTTGGTTTTGTTTGGTGTATGTCCAATCCACTAACATTGAGGAGGTGGGTTATGACCTACACTGCAGTCAGCTACCAGGGGTCGTTCGGGATGTTTTGGCCTCTTTTTTGGGAGCTGTCATGTCATCCATCTTTATCCTCAGACTTTGAAGTGCTTTTACTGATGCGGTAGTTTTCTTCGGATGAGAGTATACTTGAAGATTATGTAGAAACATTTTTTATAGCATTTGTGATATTGTCAATAACGATTTATTTTTCTTCTACTTGTTTTGTTTTTTTCTTCAGGTCCAAGGGTTGGAGAAGCAAGTGGACTTCTCAGACCTGGGCCCAGTGGGGTCTGTGATGAAGACGGTTCCATATGGCATGGGTGGAGGTGCAGTTGGTGGAACGAAAGGAGGGGTGGTTAAGCCTCCCTACCAAACCCGTAGCTTCCCCACTTCCATCGACCAGACACCCATGAAATCCAAGCCACCCACTTACAGCTTCTACAACCCGTACGACCCGAACCGCAACCAGTCCCTGCTCCTGGACCAGACAGGCTACCACTCCAAACGCAAGCCCTCCCTAAAGATAGCCAAGACCAAGAAGATCTTCGGTTGGGGCGACTTCTATTTTAACGTAAAGACCATGAAGTTCAGCTTGTTGGTGACGGGGAAGATCGTGGACCACATCAACGGGACGTTCACCGTTTACTTCCGCCACAACTCTTCTAGCCTTGGGAATGTTTCGGTCAGTATCGTGCCGCCAACCAAAGTGGTGGAGTTCGAGGTCCTCCAGCCTCAGCAGCTGCATCCTCACACCCAGCATAACGTCCAGCTCCAGGAGACCCGGCAGTCCACCGTCGACCCCAAAGAGACAAAGACCTTTAACTGTCGGGTGGAGTACGAGAAAACCAACAGATCCAAGAAGCCCAAACCCTGCCTGTACGACCCGTCTCAGACCTGTTTCACAGAGCACACCCAATCCCACGCTGCCTGGCTCTGTGCCAAACCCTTCAAGGTCATCTGCATTTTCATCTCCTTCTTCAGCATCGACTACAAGCTGGTTCAGAAAGTGTGTCCGGACTACAACTTCCAAATTGAGCGCCCTTACTTAGGATAAGTAAGTGAGACTGAACTGAGAGGAGCATAAAGAGACAATGTTAATGTCAAAGATGATGATAATAATGATAATGATGGATATGATAGTCATATTGATTACAGTGAAGATGCAGGGGACAGTTTTTTTGCCTCTGAACTGCCGTGACTTGTGGATCTAAAACACGTATAATCAGAGCTATGGATGGTTAGGATATGGATGATATTTTCCAACTTTGTATTTGTTAACTTCTGTTTTTATTAGTTTTTTTTCCTCCCTGTAAATAATGTACTCAAACTCAGCAAACTTATTGTTTTTAGATATTTGTTTCTAGGTGATATTACTTTTTGCAGTTGGAGAACTTCGGGTTGAAAACAGCTGGAATCAGTATTATGCCCTCCGAGTACAGAGTGAGCCTCTGAGGCGGCTGTGTTGTGCCGTCCCCGTATAGCAGGCGTAACGTTATGGTAGACTGACTGTTAATCATCCTCTCAGCTCTATGTTTCAAAACCCTGGATATAAGAGAGTTATATGTATGAGAAATGCTATGCTGGATATGCATACAATATACTGTATGAAAAAGCACATTAAAATCTCTTAAACTGTCTGTCTCTCCCTGGGTGAATGTGTTCTGTCTGAGCCAGAAGCCAAATTGAAGGACACAAGCTGAGCAGCGTATTCACATTATCTAAACTCAGCGAGGACACTGTTTTAAATTAAGTTGCATTTCACTCTGATTAGAAATGCAAGCCGTAGCCTTCTGTGAAGATATGTAATTTTAATTTTCTCAAATATATTTAATTAATTCTAACATGAAAAACCAACTGTGAGACATTCTTAAGACGACAATAATGTGTGTCTCCTTTTGGGGTTGAGTTGGTATCTGCACTAATAGAATCCAAGGGAGGTATCTGATATGGTTTTTAATTACGTACACTCTCTAACTGAAAGAACCCCAAAAAGAACTGTTATATTACAAGTAATATTACTGACAGATTTCTGTTTGTGTGATTATGCAAGAAAATCAAGTAGTGCACACCTGATTAAACATTGTTTCAGGTGCATGTATGCCTCCAGTTGGTTTCCTCACATTTTATTGGCGTCAATATTTCTGCTGCCACAGATACAGTTAAATCTTAGTTTTCTTTATGCTGAAAATATGAGCTGATGTAAAGACAAAGCCGGACAGTACGGAGCACCAGAAGGGTCACAGCAAGAATATTTTGGTGAATTTACTTTATTAAAAGTACACAAGTCTGTCTGTATCCATGTCCTAAGAACAGTATGGATCCAAATGATTCTGACAGCATCCTGCAGATCACTGTACTAGGTTCTCTCAGAGAGGCCTCTTGATCTAAGAATTTGTTAATTTCACTGATCATATAACTATAGTACTATATGTAGTACTATATCAGCCTAACTTATGTACTGTTCAGAGTAAACATTCAATAAGCTGATCCATACTGCAGGATTGCATTGGGAAGAGATGAGCAGAAAAGAGTAATATGTTAGAGTGTGGATACATAAGTCGAGTGTATGGGGACCCATTGGGATCAGATAGGCCGGGGAGGTTACGAGCAAAAAATCCAGGTTTTGTCTGTTGCGTTGATGGGTCGATTTTTTAATATGTTATTGTAGAAAACAAGCTTTAATTAAGTGACATGGGCAAGGTAACAAGGTCAGTGCAGCTTTACATTAACTGCATCAGGTTTAGGGTCGGGTCCGGACATGATGAAACAAAACTGTTCAGACAGAAAAGTGCAGAGCGGCCCTCTACTACACGTGTTCACAAATAATAGCAGAAATGTACTGTGAGATAACGTAATATGTTTTGTGAGGTAATGCAAAAGTAATCCTTAAAAGATTCTCGCTGTGACTCTACATGGGCTTTGTGGGATAGTTCTACTATTTAAAACAAATATATTTGATCAATTCAATTAGCTCACCACCTTCTCGTTGATTGAAATAAAGAAACTCGTCTTGAAACACCCACCTTCCTTCAGCCCATCTCACACTTCCTTTATTTCTCCCCCGGCACAGAGTGCTTGCAACACTTCTGATTCGACATTAATGGTGCTCAGAATTTCATTAGGTAACACACAGTCAATGCTAATTGAATCTTCATCTCACTGAGGCTCAATACCCTATTATGCCCATGATCGATGGCATGGAGCTGGAGGTCCGGGGAGGTCCATGTATCTTACACAAGTTGGCGAGGACAGTCCGGGCACAGGGATTGATGGGAGTCACTGCAACCCAGATTCTCTCCCCCTCCCTACAGACCTGCTACGATCGTTAGGTGGCGAATCACCAGGCAAATTGTTGTGGATCCTTGTGTGCGCCTCTGTGTTGGACACCAGATGTGATCACATGTCGGTGTATGCATGTGTGAGTCTCACAATCTTCTTGTATACTTATAAATAAACTAAGAAAAAATAAGTACACAATAGCAACACAATTCTCAGATGCTTACTTAGGATCTCTTGACACTTTGATCATGTTGTACAAACCCCTACAGTTTGTTTAACCTGGAGTATAATAAAAGTTTGAAGATCCAAGGCCTAATATTTGAAAATTGGTGCAAAATTGTTGAAACTCCACATTTCAAACTGCAAATTAGTTAACTTCTATGATCATGACTAAGCATAATTCAGTGGGATTACAGATTTATCTTGATTGAACCAATTTCTATTCGGCATCTGAGGTGATAAAACCACTGAAAGCTGTCTACACTCATTACCTCTGATTAAACAAAAATTATTAAAGAAAACCACACAGACCACACACCAAACCTGTGGAAGGGATGGGGCCTGGTCCTGGGATGAACTCATTGAATTTTGTTGCGGACTCAGATCAAGGGATGGATCCAGGATTTATTTGTCTTTAACCATGTTTTATATCAAATAAATGAAGGTTCTTAGACCACTTTCTTTTTCCTTAGAAATGCACAACCAATGCACATCTGGGCAACACAACTATATAAATCATATATGGCAATTTTAATTTTAAACAATAGAGATATAACAAGGCTTCATTCCCAAAATATATTTGTACATGCATCGTGTAAGGATAATGAGAAGCTATAAGACAAAATCGGTGGTCCTTTGTTCACTCTGTTGCTGTTTATCAAGTGTCTTTGATGTCATTCATTGACATGGAAGAAAACCTTGACTTTATAGAAAGCACCAGCCTTTGAACTCAAAGGAAATAATGCGTTGATGTGTATTGGGATAAAAAGCGATATTAGCTTTCATGTGCGCAGAATCCCCAATGAGACTTTCGCTCGGATTTGCCACGTGTGAGTACATGCACGACAGACAGCTGATCGTGTAGGCGGCTTCCTCTCAGCGGCCTACGACTCCCAGCAGCCCTAGCGGCAATCTCAGCGGTGACATCCTCGCAGTCCTTCCTGAGCCAGTCGGCGCTGCTTCTTCCTCTGGACAGAGAACTGGGAACAGAGAACTGGGAACATGCTCTCCTTCGCGCTGAGGCGGCTCTCACGGGTACGTGCATCGATCAACACAGCTTCTCTCTCACGGTGTTTCCGTGGTAGCGACAGTTAGCGGCTCTCTGTGAAGCTGTTAGCAAGATGAACGTCAGTGTTACTTAATACTACAGCCATGGGGTGAGGGGGGGGGTCCACTTCTGCTTGAGTAAGCTCAGTCACCTTCTAAAAGAATGATTAACGACCATTGCTGCTAGTTGTGTTTCTGCTCTGCTCTGCTCGTGTTGATGTTGTGCTTGTTCCTCAATGGGAACGCTGTCAGGTGTTAGCTAGCTTTTAAGCTAGCAGGCTAGTCGTGCCTGCGTGGTACAGAGCTGCAGCTGAGTCCACGTAATGATGCAACAGCGACTGCTCAGTTTCATCATGTGGGGAAAAGTCAGCAGCAACACGAGTGACACGTTTCCATGCATCAAAAGAACCTCCGATCAGTTCATCTAACTGAGTTTAACTTAGTTTCAGACTCACGGGTCCTCATCAGTTAGATAATATATGGATTATGGTGAAAGTCAAATTATTATTACCTTGTTTCCTTGGAACTGTGCAGGATGGGTAAAACAAAAGTTATTATAAAGATATCAGTCTTTGTTAAGAAGTATTACTTAACTGTCTGAAGGAAAAGGGAATTGTGTTTTCAAATAATTCTAAATGATCTCAAATCTGGTGTTTTGCCCAATATTTGAAAATATTATTTTGTTTCTTCTGTATGAACTTAAAAGGCTTAATGACATGACCTGTACACTTTTTGTAAACTTTTTTTGTTTATGTGGCTGTGTTTGAGGTTGACTCCAGAAATAAGAGCTTATACTGGTGCTAATGGACATCCTAATAAATAAAGAAGGAAAATGAAAATAAATAAATGAAAAAATAAAGAGCAAAAATATAGAAACAAAATGATCACACTTTACAAGTCCACTGGGATATACAAATAAAGAAGAGTACAGGCCTTTATTCCAGTGTCTCCGGAACCAGGAGTTTACGTTCCTATTGATCACCATTTTATCAAAACATGAATTCATACATAAAATCCCTCAGTTGGGGACATTGCTGCTACTCACACACCATCCTGGAAAAATGTTTGAGCTGAGTTTGCTGCTGTGTCAAGTTGAGCACAACCTGTTTTTTGGAAAGTGCTATTTTAACATGTGTTTACATGTTGACTTGGTTTGTATAGCTACCAGCACTGACGCTGCACATAGCCATTGCCACATAAATCGTTTCTGACATGCCACTTTTATCTTTTACTTTGTTCTCGGCATTTAAAGACTTGGTCTCAGTTATGAAAACACTAGAACTGTACTTTGCCATCTAACAGCATTACATGTGCCTTTTTTTTGAACTGAAGTGCACCTCAGGTTAGGAGCCTCAGTCTTTGTTACTCACTGCAGATATAAGAGAAGCGTCACACACTGATATATTAACTAGAAATCAGTTGTCCTGGTCCCAGCAATGTCCAAAGTTCAATAAAGGTCTGAAATGTACTCTGCAAGCTTCAAGCAAATATTAACTTCCAACTTTGAGAAAATTATGAAACTGATAACACTGTGTTTTTTTTGTTCATAAAAGGGAAGTAATATCTACCGTTTCAGCAGTGTCAGCAGCTTCTTGACTGCTGGAATATTTATAACTGCATTGTATCTGCCATGGTATTGTAATCTTATTTTTGATTATGCTACAATATAGATATTATCTGCATACAGGGAGTCTAAGCTCCAAGGTCCACTGACCTAATACACACAGCTGTCAGTGCATTATCTGAACTTACCCGTAAACAATTAGCTTCTACTTGTTTTTACATTGTGATGGAGAATTTGAGTTGAAACGCATAGAGCTTTTGATTTTTGCAAAGCACCATACCTTGCTTTTGGTTGTGCCTTGCTTATCACAAGGCAAAGTACAAGATTTCTCAATTCTCAATGTCATGGTTTGTTTTTGGATCCAGAGTTTGCCTGTTTTTTAAAATCTGGACTAGTGAAGCAGCCCCCTTCACCCTTTTGGAATTTGCTCTCTATTGACATCTGTCTCTGTTGGTTATAAGCTTCATGAAGTTGTAATTTAATGACAGGATATGATCCTCGGACAATATGCAGTGCGATTCAGATTTCCTACCATAAAAATCCCTTTTTTTATTATGTTTTTCCACTGTGACAGCAATTGTAGGTTACTCTACAAATCTGGAGAGAGTATCCTTAATTACCCAGACTGTGGTTGTCACCATCGTATCTTAATGAACTGACATTTTCTTACACTTCCCACAATATCACATAAGAAGTGAGAAAATTGCGGTTCAGATCCATTCGCTACAAGTCTTGTTTTACCAGTGTTGTTTTTGTATGGCACACATGGCTATCACTCAAAAAAATTCTTAACAGGAGAAGGCTCTCACTCAGACCTAGATTTTTATAAGTCACCATCAGTATGTTGGACGGTTGCTATTAAACTAAGTGGTTCACATGCTTGCACACATTTCCTATTGATGTTAAGTGGTTAAATGTGACTCTTCATTGAATTTTGGAAGGACTCACAAGACCATCTTCCTTTAGGTGAAATCATGTGGTGTCCTCATAGGTCATAGTGCAGTTTTTTCTTGTTGCAGTTGACTTGATTTCTTGAGGGGACAGATTAAGGATTGATACCATGAAGATTACTTGTTACCAGGGAAAATTTGTTGATATTATATTCTCTGACAAACAGATTTTAGTGTTCATCACTGGCATGTTTGTACTGAATTGGGCTAGTTGCTGAAGGTATTAGATTCCAGTTCAGACTGTACAGGATTAACAAACTCCAATGCAAATCAGTGAACATCATTAACATAAGCAATGAATGCAGTGTAAGAAACATTCGGCTGCAGCTTTTCATTTTTACCTGGTGCTGATGGATCCTCGAATCTGCTCAAACTAATTAACTAGATGACAAGACTAAATTAAACTTGTGTATCTCTGCACACCTTAGTCGGTACTTGTCATTATAATATTTTTGTGTTACAAGAGCCATCACTCTGTAACACTAGTTCACAACCATGAGCGAACTGAGTGTTTCTGCACTTCCAACAAATCCTACTGGGTGAGACATCTTGGGACATCACATTACATCAGTGTCAGAGCTATGCTTGAATAAGATTAACTTTCCTTCATATTGCGACGCTGAGCTCAAGTACAACCTCAGACTTTAACATACAACTTTAACATACTCCCTTTTCTGTTACAGATGATGTTTGAATTGCATAGGTACAAAAAAAAGGGCTTTTGAAGGTTCTTAGTCTTAGATTCGATCTACAGCACATGGTGGACAAAAGCTTAAACCTTAAAACATCTGAATTCAATAGCACACCTTGATCATGTAATGCAATAGTGCAGCAAACTAAGTGTAGCTCTCAGTGAGTAAAGTATTTAAACTTTCACTTTTTTGGCAAATTGTAAATTTGATCGTTCTGTTGAACATCTGGGGAATAAAGAAAAAATAAACAGGGTTAGAGGTAATGTATGAGACTGACTGCTGTCCAGCTACATCTGTACACGCATCAGAAACTGTCTTTTAAACTACTATACTTTATTTTTCGGCCGCGTTGTGCCCATTTTTACATCCCTCAAACTGGTAACAAAGTTCCTCAGTAAGACCAGAACCACTTGCAGAACTATATATGTAGTGTATTGCCTGACTAACCCACCCTATGAAAGCACATCTGAACCCCAGACAAATGTCAACAGCAAAGCAAAGCGAGTTTATTCCTCGTCAAAGAAGGACATGTCTGTATTGGTATTCCTCAACAGGGCTCAGGTTCAAGAAAGGCCATGCACATGTATCTGGACTCACTAAGGCGTCAGGAAGCCCTGTGAAGAGCTCTTTCACCATCATCTTCTTCACTGCACAAAGCGTTATGGAAGAATTACACCAAAACTGAGTCGTTCTGGCATCGCTTAAATCTGTGATTGTCACCCGTACAACCTTTTGACCCAAATAGAGTGGAGTCGCCTCAGACTCTGCCTTTGTCCCTTCACGCTACTTCACCCCATCCAGATCTCTCCGTCTGGTGTCATCTAGACTGAATCACAGGGCAATTTGTAACGGACCGCCCCACTATTAGTCAGTGACGGGGAAAGAAGCAACTGCTTGTCAGACTGACGGATGCTGTTGCCCTGTTGACACTTCTACTCTCTGACCGTACATACCTTTTTTTCCCCTTCTCTTTAGTTCCCTTTGTTTTTCTTGTGTAACCATGCTTATTGGTACAGCCACTGATGGACGGCAGTCATCTGTAAAATTGCCTTGCTTTGGAAGCTGCATCAGGAAATGGGCAAAAATAACACAGAAGTAGGATTAATGAAAGAAATGATTTTCCGTCTTCCTGTTACTCCTCCTCTGCCATTGTCATCTGGCCACAGATGTTTGAGAGGAAAGGCAAACTGCTGACAATTACCTTATCATTGTCATGCAGATGCAGCACATCTGTGACTCTGCCATTATTTTGTGCTCAACGCCCAGGTTGATGTGGCCTATCCTGCCCCTCTACTCACAGCAGAGTTTTCATCAAGTTCACCTTCAAACAACAGCATAATCTGTCGCCAGAAATAGTTCCTCTGTGACATATGGGTGCTTGTTCTTGGATCTCACACTTCTTGGATCAGTTTCTTGTGTTTATTAATTAATCTCCTGTAATGATCATCACTGCCAAATGAGGAGGGAAGGCACAGAGGAAGACCACTGGGACTGACCTGTGTGTTTGTGTCAGCCCAGAGCTGTCCTGTTTGGACACCATGGCAGTGAGACGGTTGACATGAGGAACTAATAAAAATGCCACACGAGTGCAACTTGGAGTGTGCTTATCAGTGTAGGGTGACATGATGGGGACAGAAGGAGGGGAAAAGGAAAGCAGAGAGAAGTGTGGAGGTGCAGAGGAGGAGGAGGGGGAGGCACCCTTGTCTGTTTTGCAGTCGTCAGTTACGCTATAACTATGGCAGCTTTGCCTTGTGTTGGGTTTTTCTTTGGCTGCTTACCCTGGCCCTGGTGTGTACCAGCAGAAACCCAGACAGCGAAGGACAGTTCCCGTCAAGATTTAATGACCCGTGTGATTTCTCTGCGAGAAACGTGTCCTCCGAGGCAGCCTGACCTGTCTCCCCAGGCCCTCATCTCAGCCAGAACCCCCGGGGGGGGCCCTCTCCCCTTCCCCACCATCACCACTGCCACTGGTGACAGAAGGCCAAGGTAGAGATTGTTAGAAATCGTCCATTAATGTGGCTGTCGCCTCCCCTGGTGTGTCACCAGTGTCCCCTCTGCCACCCCGGGGAGCAGAGGAAGCAGCGGAGTAGAGAGGATTGGACAAACAGCGAGGGATTACATAAGAGCTGATCTTCAAGCTGCTTCTTAGAATAGGGCTCTTGTAAAGTTTTCTCAGACGATGATTTATTGGACTTGAATAGTTATTACTCGCATTAATTTTTTTATTTCGTTGTGTACAATCATTCCATACTGAGATCTTGGTAAATTCACAGATTGTATTCATTGCACATCTTCATGTTTTTGGATCCATTTGTAGTTATGAATTGGGTTTTACACCTTTGTGGGTGGGCTCCTCTCAGTTTGTGTGAGAGTTATGAAAGAGACGCCATGTTATGACTGAACTCTTGCTCTGCACTTGGAGGTGTGTCAGGAGATTACAAATGTTTCCTCCAGAAGCTGCCGCCTCCATCAGGCAAAGTGTGTTGATTGCCTCGTTAATGTTTTTGCATTTGGGCTAAATCTAAAAAAATATAAATTACTTTTTGCTTTGAGCCCAAGTTTCCTAGCAACAAAAAAATAGCACTTAGTTCGAAAACTCAAGATAATGCAGGATACATGAGCACAGCACACACTGACCAGGAGAAGACAATGGTGAACTCTATCCTGAAATATCCGAGGTAAACTCTTGTTTTAGTCTTGCAGCTCTTCTGTGTGCATTTTCTGCAAAACAATGAGCCGGAAGTTCCAAATATCATGTCCTCCACAAATAAGAGAGGAAGCTATTGACAACAGTGCAGAGCCAGTTTCACGTGTACCAATGAATCTACAAACGAATACATGTTTATATAGTTGTAGTAAATAGTTGGTACACATGACATGTGTGCGTTGTCTTTTTTTAATTACAATTATTAAAATCCAATATAAACTACACTAGAAACCATTATAAACTAATAGTTGGTCATTTTGCCTGCAGAGAAGTTTACCTCATTTGGTTTACGTAGCATTTATCATTCTGCCTTAGACAAATATTCATAATTTTTAAGTATAAAATCTCATTGTTAGCGTCTTTGTTAGATTTACGGTGTAATACAACCACTAAAAAAGATTAAGCGCTCAACCATTTTTTGGTCTTATGGGTGTCCTCAGTCAGTCCTGAGCATTGTGTTAATTGCTTTTTAATGGTGCAATTAAAGAGAGGTTGTCCCTCACACCCCGGCACACCTGTACAGATGATAACTATAGGTCGGTTGTGGTGGGATTGATCTCATCACAGAGTCATCATCGTGTTGTTGATTAAATGACAGCAGAGAGCCAATTTTTTTCTGTGTGCAATCAACCTGTCTGGGATTTTTGTTAACCTCAGAGTTCTTCCACTCGGTGCTTTCCCTGTTGTTTAATGGTTTCTAAAGGAGACTTGTGCACTGAAGGGCACAAGCTAGTAGCTTTAACATATTATTATTATCTAGTCAAATCATCTACTGTATGTGATATCAAGCCAGGGATAGCACATGGAAGAACCAGGACTTAGCCCAGTGAGTAGTGGTATTCATGTAAAACTTTAAAAAGGATATAGAGCCAGTGAAAATTGTATGGACTGTGCTCACTCACATGATCAGGCATTGCAGCAGCAGCAGAGGAAAAACTCGTCAGCTCCAGTCCAGATTAGATAAGCAGGAAGTGCTGAATCTGTTCTCTATATGCCTCCTTTGGTACACTGAGGCTGTAAAAGTCAGTCCTTCAGTTTGTAGAAGTGCTGATAGAGGCATAATTGAACAACCATGCTGATAATTGATATCATGCAAACACGCCAGCTTCTAATTATACCAGGCTACATATTGGACTGTGAGGAACAGAGGAGGGCAAGAGACTTCAAATGTCTCTTTATTTATGTAGGACGAATCAGAGTGTCACTTCAAGTGTGTAAAATGATCTGATACATTCTGTAGAGAAATTGTGTCTGTGTAACGTGTCTCTTCTTATTTGTTGGTACCTGTTTAAGAGAAGAGCCCCAACTTCCTTTTATCAGCACATTCTCATCGGACACATTGTTATCGATTCTTCCCTCCTTTAGCAGGGCCACATTTTTTACAAAGATAATTTATCTTGCTTAATGTTTCCTAATCACCAAAAACCTACAGTTGTCCAAATTAAACCTCACTGCCAACAACACCCTCACTGGGGACATCATGGTTTTTAAGACTTTGAGCGAACTTTATTACATCTGGAACAAACGTCTACTTGGATTGGAGGATGGCCTGATTAGAACTCAGTGGTAAATGGTCAATGTTACTGTGACCTCACAAGACACAGTTTTGGTCATGAGTCATCACCTAATAATCCTTATACTAAATATGACAAAATACAGTCAATACATTTCATAAAATTGTATCAGTTTTCCGTATATTTGTATATGTGTCTGGACAGGCATGGATGTATTGTGGATGTTTTAAGTAGTGCAGGTTTACTTTACAGTTTCTGTGCAATGTGTTTATAAATTGGTTAACAATATCGATAATATATGTACTAAGTTAATATAATGTCACTTGATTGTTTTCCTTTCTTTGTATCCCAGCTCTTTTTTATTAAAACCCAGAACAATTTGTCTCTGTCCACAGCCCCTGTGCCACAAAGCCCCTCTTCTTGCCAGTGTACGTGGGCAGCAGTCACACGCTGCCACCCATACCGCCAATGAAGATCCGCCATGGACAGGCCAGGACAGCCTGGCTCAGGACGACCCTGAGATGTGGAATCTTCTGCAGAAAGAGAAGGACAGGCAGTGCCGAGGCTTGGAGCTCATTGCGTCTGAGGTAAAGCAACTTTCTTGTATACACAAACAGTTAACAAAATTAAAGAGACACATTTTTCCGGAGTTTTAATAGGTTCATGTTAAGTGAATAACCTTAAATAACCTTGCTAATATAAGCAAGAAAACCAAGGTTAGAAACTTGGTGTAAAAAATTGAGTGTGGGAACAAACTGTGTTACTACACCTCTAGTATCGGGACAATGTTGCCCTGCAGGAACTGTTAGTGCCTATTGTAATCCTAATAGTGAGAAAAGGCTGGAAACAAAGACACACTGGTTGTCACACTGTCGAATCCCATAATGGAAGAGCAGCAGTCTCCAGACTTAAACCTGATCAAGCTGGTTCGGTATGAACTGGACAGAAAGTGAAAATGCAAAGTCCAGCACTTTTGTGTGAGCTTCTGCAACAGATTATATTTCACAATAAATATTTCCCAATATTTCAAAGAAATGCAGGAGTTTGTTTGGCTGCTGAATGAGTGTTCAAGATTCTGCCATTTAAAAAAAAATATATGTTTCTCATTTGTCCAGTGCCTTTAGTTCACAAACATTATGAACTTTTATATGTAGCTTCAATAACATCTGGAAAAAGGACTTAACTTTATATAACAGTTAATTAATTGTTTTTAAACGTTTTAGTGAACGGCTTCTCCAGCATAATGGTGACCTCCTGACTCGCACATACACAAAACGGATATCATGAACTCTGACATGTGCAGTTCAAATTGACCTCACTATTCATTCATTATTCACCCACTGACCAGCTGTGCACAGTTTGCTGTTCTTTATTCAAACGTGGCTTGAATAACTTGCAGCAAATTTGTGTAACACTTTTGTTTTCACTCCAAAGCTGCAGGGTGTGAAATGTGAAATGTTTTACTTCAAAAAAGCAGCCAAGGTTTTATCCCGCGTTGCTCTTTTTCCCTCGTGTATCTGTGCCACAGTAGTTGTTCAGTGGAGTATATCAGCTCCCTCTCAGCACAAAGCCTGACCACCCGAGTGTGAGATAAAGCTGATATCTTCATTCTGCCTCTTTCCCACCTCTTTCTGTAAAGGCGCATCTCAGTAACACACACACACACACACACACACACACACACACACACACACACACACACACACACACACACACACACACACACACACACACACACACACACACACACGCATACACCAAATGCATTCCATAACCCTATACCCTGACATTAACTAACTAAATGCTGCAGCGCTAACTGTTACCCTAACCCTAACACTACCCTGACCCTAAAACCAAGGCTTGTGAAAAGAGTATCTTTCTATGAACAGCTGATTTGATAAAATTTTGTATTCAGTATAAAGGTTGAAGTCGCCATCAGGATGTAGAAAACAGCCGCACTCGCACACATTCAAGTCCCCGAAAAGCAAATGATTATATTTTTCTAATATATGCACAGTCGTCAGCATGACAGACGGACGCGGCAGAAAGCTGGTACTGGAGCTCTTATCTCCCTTGATCTTCTCTTGGCTCCCAGGTGAAACATTAGCATAACCACACACAACACAAGCACCACCGGAGCAGGTGGAGACTGTAGGTGTTTGTGTGTGCTTTGTGTCGTAGCCTATTAATGGCCAGTGTGAATAAAACAGCACTGTGTTGTTTTTTATAAAATTGACAGTTTCCTACATAATGCATTTGCCCAGGGCTAAGCTTACAGTAAAAACGTTTAGAGCAACTTAATATAAATACCTCTGATGCTTTAGTTTAACATGTTTGTACATTGTCCTTTTAATTTTATGAAATAAATAAGAGGAAAGAGTGTGTGTGGCAGGAAGGGTTTGACAGGATTTGGGGAAACTCTCCTGATCTCCAGAACACATATTCACAAATACATCCCCTGAAATACCTATTTCAAAGAACACAAAACATTTTCCTCCCCAAAAAAGAGAAAAAAGAAACCTCAGTGGAGGAAAATCAAACGGGATCATATTTTTTATTCCAAGATTGCCATGAAAACTGGTGGTTACGTGCATACATCATATCCAACATAAACCGAGAAAGGAAGTGGTATGCGTTAATGATGGGTGATGACGAATTTTACCACTAATGGCAGAAACCAAATAGTGATACATGCTCCCGTGGAGTACAGAGCTGGAGTATCGGCTTCCACAATCAAGGAGCCATTTGACAAGAGCCTTGCAAGCTGCAAAATGTACTGTGCCAACATCAAACACTTTGGGGACACAACCAAATTGAGAGCACCGCAAATGAAATGAGTGGATCTCTCAACTTCTCGATGTAAAACTGTCAGTTCAAATTTAGACTATTTACATAATATGTTTACGAAAAGATTCTTGCTTTGCTGATTACATAAAAACTAGTGCAAGGATGTTGGATGTGACAGGGACTGTGATGAATGCAAATTCAGATCCAACTGTTGTATAAAGGAAAAAACAACAACAATTATTTGATTAATAGGGTGGTGTAGTCTTCATTCTATGTTTTGTACAAGATTAGATTGAAATATCACCTTTTCAGTGTTGTTGTATATCCCAACATATTGAATCATTAGCCCTTCATCATGATAGATAATCCCCACCTTTGAGAAGCTAAAATGTGTCAAAATACTTCTGAAGTATGATCTAATTAATAAACTAAAGTTGTATCTAATTATGACCATGATCCTGGTATAAGATCATTATTGGTCCAATCTAATGTTTCGCAGTAATTTAGTCAAATAAATCCATGGAATGAGTTTACTTAATTTTGGTTCATAAATATCATTGAATGCGTTCTGTATCAGTTATTGGTAATGGTATAGTAAACTAATATTATTCAACATGTCTTATGTTGAAGCACATGGACAAGATGTTTTATGAACATGTGGAATAATTGTCCTTTGCAAACCACACTCTGAAATAAAAGTATCTTTCACACACACACTGCAAAAAGATGAAAAAGGCAGAAAAGTTTATTATATTATCTTGTATCCTCAAGCAGCATTGTGATGTGCAGAGGGTTAGTCTATGGAAGACCAGAGGTTCAATACTGTAATGATTGCCTTTAGCTGGAGGGGGATTTTTCACTATCACTTAACAGACTTTAATTTGCCATCCTTGTCCCTTTTATCCAATGGCGTCATTGATCTGACTGTGCGTGTCTGTGCTTGTGTCACCACCACAGAATTTCTGTAGCCGAGCAGCTCTGGAAGCTCAGGGCTCCTGTCTGAACAACAAATACTCTGAAGGCTACCCAGGGAGAAGGTGAGCATTTATCCAGCCACACCCCAGATTATTAACGCTGTTGATATTCGCTTCGGGATATTTGTCACAGACACGCACACAAACACACGTATAGGCACGCACTGATTTATACTCTGCATTCTACCCTTATTACTGTGCCAGCCACACAGCGAATAATCCACAGCCTCTGCTTTGCCAAAATAGATTCCTAAGGGGATACATTGGAAGAATTTGGTGCCAGGCGGATAGTTGGATGTTTCTATTTTCTGTTTTTTATTATTTACCTCGGATAATTCACATTTAACAGCAGCAAACAGAACTGTTGCAATGTTCCTAATTCGATTTTTATTTTATTTTTTTATTTAAGTAAATCTCCTTCCTTACTAATTTAAATGAATGAGGCTAAAAGGTCATATTCATGTCTTTCTCTGTAATTTCACCCGATGTGTCCCAGATCAACACTGTTATTTGTCACAAACTAGTGGAATGTAACAGGGATTGTTGTAGATTGGCTTAAATTGAATTTGTATCTTAACTTCATTTAATAAGTGATATCCAGGATCTGTTTGTACAGGGTGTGTTTTTCATTCAAAGCAAATCATATTTTTCCTTTTCTTCCTTTTCTCAAACGCCTGTGACCATACATTCAAAGATACTATGGCGGCGCAGAAGTGGTCGACCAAATTGAGCTTCTGTGTCAGAAGCGAGCCCTGGAGGCTTTTGACCTGGACCCAGCTATGTGGGGTGTGAACGTCCAGCCATACTCAGGCTCACCCGCTAACTTTGCTGTCTACACCGCCGTCCTCAACCCCCACGACCGCATCATGGGCCTGGACCTGCCCGACGGAGGACAGTGAGTAGTTACTGTGGTTTCCTTTCAACACTTCATCACTGCCCTGTCACTTCTTCTCTCCTCTACTCTCAGTTTTTCGAAGTTGCCCCGTTTTCTATGTCCATGCTACAGCGTCACATTTAGGACCAGAGGAACGAATTTTATTTATTTTTCTTTAGCTGCAAATTGTTTAACTTTTGTTCAACTTAAATCGGGTTGTATGCAAAGTATTGTAATTGATGTGTTTGCCTGTTTTTCTGTCTGTCTACACGTTTGTTTTTGTCACTCAAGTCTGACCCATGGCTACATGTCTGACGTGAAGAGGATCTCAGCAACCTCGATCTATTTTGAGTCCATGCCGTACAAGCTCAACGTAAGTAGAGACCCCTACTACTGGTATCAACTAACAAACAAGTGGAGTTTTCCACTAGAGAAAAACAAGATTCCTTAAAATGGTGAAGAGGTTTGGTTAAACAAATTTAAAAAACAGTGATAAAAGCATGTTATAGTATCATGAAAGCTGTGCCGGTCATCTCTGCTACTTATTAAATTGTGCAGGTATTTATTGATAAACTGCACTTAATGTGGTTATTTTGCAAAATAATTTATTGGACCGTGAGGCAAGAAAAAGTATGTGAAACATCTGGAATGAAATGTCATAAAGTGTGATCTCAGCTTTATCTTACTCACATTTATAGACGCCTAGCATAACTAATAACAACACAGACATGAAACTTACATTGCCGGTGGAAAAAATGTATCTATAGAACTAGTTCAGAGATATTTTTAGGATGTCTGGTGTGAACCGCTCTCTTGGGGTCATACCACAGCATCTGCCCTCACTGGGTTATGTGCTTGGCTCTCCCTGAGCCACCTCAGAAGGCAGATATTCTCAGTTTGAAGTCAATCTATGTTACATTCAATTCAATATTTGTGGTCATTGTAAACAGCTACCCCTGTCTTACCTTCCTATTATTCTGTGAGTTTCTTTGTACAAGTTTGGGATTTGAATGGAGTTACGGTTTGTAATATGACCCTAAAATTTTGCCTGAACAGAGATTGTTTTATTTTGAAAACAAAAACACATAAGTGTGGATTTAGCCTAAGTATCTAACTCAGGGAATCATTATCTCATCAGACATTTGCTCGCTGACTGGTGCTTGCCAGACAGAGCAACTTAAACTCAAGTGTTTGATGTGTGGCCAGTCTTTCCCCAATCTAGCCATTCAATCCTATTAGCATACAACATGAAACAACTGAAGTGCTGCTTTCCACCTCCATGAAGATCTGTACTAACAGGCCCACTCAGATGTGACCAGTAATTTTTCAAGTTAATACGTAGATAAGATCATCATCATGTGTTAGTCTGTAGCATTTTATTTCCTTGGGACATAGTTGTGTGGTAGTGTTGCTAGCGGCTGATGGATAGCCATGAAAGTCTGCATGTCCAGACCTGCTGATGTATGGGCTGGCAGGACCCCTCTGCGAGAGAGATAATGGGAAATCGACAGGCTGGCCAGCACCACTGGCTCTGTCTTCACAATGAGCAGCTTGATGGAGTGAGGGGGCATCCATAGATGTGCTCTGGAGATGGGAGATTATCAGGTTGTCTAAATAAAGCTTTCCCTTCTTCTTTTCTCTCTTTTTTCTTGTCTCCCTTCTCAATCCTTTTTGTCTCTCACTTTGTTTTTCTCCTCCATCTTGCCCTTTCTCTCTTTTCTGGTTCTTGGAGTGAAGGCTTGGGGCTAAAACCTCAGATTCTGACACAAGACAAACTGGTCAGTCGAGTGCCCCTGACTCCATTTCATGTGACTCTGAAGTGCACCCACTGAACAGTAGACTGTCTAACATGACTCTTTATTGCTCAGTTCAGTGAAAAAAAGCAGGAAAGTCTCCAAACCAACCTCCAATCTGTTCAGCCTCATTACACCAGTTGAGTAGGTCCCTGAAAGGTTGAATTAGGATAAGTGGGGGGGGGGATTACTGCAATTGCCCCATCTTCCTCCATGATATGATGGGTTGAAATGTCTATCTTACATTTCTTCCCCTTTTAAGGTAGCCAAAGTACCTCAATTGGAGCTGCTTCAAATAATCTTCAAATGAAAAAAAAATTCTTCTGTGTTGATATCTTGTCTCTGGATCCTCAAGATATCTCTCTGCTCTTTTTTTTTCTTTCTCCTGACCCTTACTCTCCCTCTAATATTGTCATAGTCTTCCTCAACATCCGCTTTGTTCTTTCCTCTCACGCCATCTTTCTCTCTCTGTGTCTCTGCAGATTGCAACAGGACTCATAGACTACGAGCAGTTGGAGATGACGGCCAAGCTGTTCCGACCCAAGCTCATCATCGCTGGCACCAGCGCCTACGCCCGCCTCATTGACTACGCCCGCATCAAGAAGGTGCACGGAGAACTCTGTATATTCAAAAAGTCCCCCAGCTTTTACCCCATCCATCTCTCTATTTATGTGTACACTCTACCAGCAGCCTGTTTATTCCACTTCTCATCCTGCCTGAAGAAGGACATCTTATTTTAAACTCACCTGTCACTTTGTCACCTGATTCCCTTGGTGAAACCCGGCTAGGATTATTTCTAAACATATTTCTGTCTGTTCTAAAAACTAGAGCAGAAAGAGACGGAGCCTGGTCTAAATATTCACTTTTTAACATTTGACTTCCAAACACAAACCGATTTTGAGGCTCTTTTAACCTTTTGCACACCAACACAGATGCTGTCTTCCCCTCTTGCCTACTCGACCAAACTAAACATGGCACCAACTTCTAGCCGCACACTTCACTGCTCTTTGACAGTGCACAAGAGGCCCCTTGATCTGTTTTGTTATACCCACTCGCTGACTCACTTCATTCACTCCATGACTGCTTCCCTTTTGTTGCAGAGCTCCACTCTAGCCTGCACCATCAGATGGAGTGTCCCACCATTACAGAGCTGTGTTTTTATTAAGCACCATAACTACTTTGCCACTAGGCCTGAAGTGGGGCCATATTTTCCCCCTGGCATGTCTCTCTGGAACTGTTCTCTGTTTTATGGCTGAATCAGCTGTGCCGGGCTCCTCTCCAGACTTTCAGAGTTGTTACCTAGATTGAAGCAGCTTCCCCCCCCCACACACACAAACACATGCACACCAAAAACACACACCACATCTGAAATTTGATTCACTATCTGTGTTCATCAGCTACTGCACATCACCCTCTTGTGTTCTTCACCCCCTCCAGTAACCCTGCCATCTCCCGTGCCTTTTAATCTAATAAACATGCGCTGATCCAGTTTAGATATGAGGGAAGGGAGGTTGTCATGATAATGCATATTAATTGGAGCACTAAAAGATTGTTTACTACTCTGATCATTCGCCAGCAAGTCATTTGCATGTTAGCGAGCTATTTATTGTTTGTCTCTTTTTCAATAAATGCTGGCAAGAGAGCCAGGATTTATTGAATTATACTGTAATATTTCTGGCCTCTGAAGACAACTGAAGAGAGTAATTATACCAGCTCCCATTTTAAATATCTGCCACATGAGTAGGTAGGAACTGCTAACAGATGTAGTGTTAGTTATCAAATCTTAACCGTGGGGGAAAAATTTAAATGTATTAGAGCCCAGAGATCGTATCTCTTTATCTCACATTTCAACAAACAGTACAGAGAACAGTCTGTACTCTTGGGTAAGATGACTAACCCGTTCTGGTACTCAGTCTCCCACTTTGGCAAATTAAACTGAAAAGAAGATTAAAGATGTTTATTCTGCTAAATAGTGGAATACTGTCAGCTAACCAAGTCAGGCACGTGACAGACAGAGTTTTTGTCCTGAGATCCTGAAGATCAGACTGATGACAGAAAACTCCCTGAAGTGTAGAGGAAGGTTGTAAACTTCAGCAAGTTTCTGACTGCAAAGGATCTGCAACCAAATGTATATAGAACTTAACTTTTGTCAGAACTTAAATTATATTGTCAACTAAAAGTAGGACACTATGTATAGGATGGCCATCTCTGCATCATTAGTCTTGTATGGATATAGAAACATTATTTTTAACCTAAGCATCAACTTTTAAACCTTACCACCTAACAAAAAATGTCTCACTACCCACAGTGCTTGACTGCTCAAGGCTCTCATACTGAAAAACTATAAGTTACCAGTACACCTCCATGAAGACCCAACAGTCTCCTTAAATCCAATCAAGTTGTACCAAATAGCACACATTGAAAGATATCACTCCCTTAAACGAACCTGATCTTTTTAGCTAATATCCATTAATTATTACTAATTATTCCCTGGGAAAATTTATGAAAATATAACAAAGAAAAAGACTATCCAACAACATTAGAGGAAGTGGAAAAAATTACCTCTGATCCGTACCAATATTTTAGGGGTTCTTGCCTGACCCATACTGTGATTCATCAAGTAATTTTTTGCATAATCCTGCTATCTTACAAACAAACAAAGATGAAAACTGAATATTTCCTGCAGTGGGGTATAAATTTGAAACCTAAATTGGTCTTTGTTTCTTCTTTCACACCCGTTCTCTTTCAGCTGTGTACTGACATCAAGGCCTACATGCTTGCTGACATGGCCCACATCAGCGGTCTGGTAGCAGCCGGAGCCATCCCCTCTCCCTTTGAATACGCTGACCTGGTCTCGTCTACCACACACAAATCCCTCCGTGGAGCCAGGTAAGAAGCACAGCCAATGTGCTAGAGGAAGCACCGGCAGGGACAAACATTAGCAGAGATACATTATGACTCTGTTTTGTCCAGGGCTGGCCTCATCTTCTACCGTAAGGGCGTCCGCTCAGTGGACAAGAAGGGGAAGGAGATCATGTATGACCTCGAGGACAAGGTCAACTTCTCTGTCTTCCCCTCGCTGCAGGGTGGACCTCACAACCACGCTATCGCTGGTGTGGCTGTGGCACTCAGGCAGGTCAGTACTGCACACACATGCCCTGTTTCATAACAAACTTTGTATTGATGTAGCACTTTATTACGCTGCTCTGTTATCTCGTAATAAGACACTGATAACTGTTGAATCAAATTTTACAGTGAAACAAAATCTCACCCCTGAGATGCTTTGACACCACCTGCCTCAGGAGCTTGTTCCCTGAGCTACATGCAGATATCTGTCTGTTCTCTTTCCCAAGTGTGAACTGTGTGATCATTAATGTTGTGATAAACGGTTATTTACATTGAATGTGTTAAAGAGGACAGACAGGCTGAATATTTTACTTTAACCACTGGAAGGAATTTTCTCCAAAGTTGCCGACATGTTTTTATCACTTAGATTAGGTCATATTAGGAAACTGTCCTGTGTTTATCTCCCAAGACACCAATAAGAAAGACTTTTCAGTTAATAAAAAATAAAGAAATATGCAATGTCATGTTTATTATTAATGCCTTATATTTTCTGTGTGACCAGGCTAATTCTCCGATGTTCAAGGAGTATATTGCCCAGGTGTTGAAGAATTCTAAGTCAATGGCCACAGCTCTTCTCAGTAAAGGATACACCCTGGTATCAGGTAAAGTAATTTATATTTAAGCATTCTCTTACTTTTAAACACTGGCTCAGCAAACACGATAAAGAAATATCCAAAACACAGGTCAATAAAGAGAAATGTCCTGTCACCGCATCGAAATTACATTGTTTAAAAAAAACAACAGGAATTCATTTAAATTCATGAAGTGCAAATGGGCTTACGTCAGAGTAACTACCTCGTCAGTCAAGAAAATGAAACCAGAAAGTGGTCATTTTGAGGTTGTGAGTGAAAAGTAGAATCTTGTATTGCATTCGATATGCTGGCCTCAGCTTTTTCTTCATTTGAAACCCTAACAAACACTGACTCGTCCTGTGCTTACACTGCATTATTTGGGACTCTTTTTAATCTCTTTGTAGATGTCGCTTCAAAAAAAGGAAAGCGGTGTTTTATACTGATTAAATTAAATTAGAAACTTGAAATAATATCGTGCACTTTCTCAAGTAAGATGCTAGTTAATTAGGTACACCCATTTCAAACTAATGACTGACTGATGCAGAAGCATGCCATCTTTGTTTAATAGAACTGTTACAGAGCTGTAGATTGAAATAGTTGGTCTTTGCAGAGGCTGTAGTTGGCGTGTTGTTTCTGTTATTTAGCCCAGCCTCACTGATATAGAAAGGGTGGACAAAATATACCCCTGTGCTGTCAGGAGTCTGTCAACTAAGTGAATATATATGAAACAATTACAAATGATCATGGTTTTAATTTTAGTATCTTTGTAGTGAATTTCCTGCTTTGCTCATAATCACATACTAATCAATTTTACTCTCAGTAAAGGTGATCAGTTGAGAAGACATGTAGACAAATGCATGAGAAAAGTGAAGATGTAAAACAATTGGGCCCTTGACAGTAATTTGGTTTCATCAATTACATATCCTAAAGTTAATAAATCTAGAAACAGTACCTCATTAACATTAATTCAAAGTTGAGAGGGTTAGATCAAAAGCTTAAAGGTGAAGTATGTGTCCATGAAGCTTTGGACTTATGGCCTCCTCAAAAGTTTTAACTCATAATCCTGAATATTTCAGGCGGGACCGAGAACCACCTGGTCCTCGTGGACCTGCGGCCTAAGGGCATTGACGGAGCTCGAGCCGAACGGGTGCTGGAGCTGGCTTCCATCACTGCCAATAAGAACACCTGCCCTGGGGACAAGAGTGCCCTGACTCCTGGTGGCCTCAGGCTCGGTAAGGAACCGCTTCAGACATCTCCACATTTAGCTCCACTCAGACAAGTTCATGCCATTCTTATTAGCAAACAAAAATAACTGCTTTGATTTGTGTAATCAGAAAGTTTTATAGCTCAAAATACTGTAAATGATATTGCTACTCAAGATAATTAGTGCTGTTGTGCTGGTCTGTTGTTCTGACCAACACACTGAGACGGAGAGAGTTTATTTTTGTCATAGTGTCTTTGCAGTCGACTCCACTTGGTCTGTTTTGCTTAGTTTTCTAAAATGTAGTTTTGCATATGGAAATTAGTCAGCCACCAATTAAGCCACAAGCACTGAGCAAAACATAATTAATTAAGCATGTTTGGCTTTTTAATCATCTTCCAGGAAGTTCAAGAGCTCCACTTCTACACTGTCACATATTTAGCATCATCTTAAGGCAAATACTTCACCAGCAGCACAATGCTCTTCTGTTATTATTTAATGTTGGCTTGCACCTTTTGTGGCCCATTGATTGTCAGCATCTGTTTGAATTTGACACATCTAGAATCTGCTATTTGAAAATGTCCAGAATCTCAAGGTTTCTGGGGGTTTTTTTATTTCCAAAGACCATATGGTTCCTCAGTTTAAAAGAAAGGAAAAACAGACTGTTGAACTGTTAACGTAAAAGGAAGAAATTACCCGTATTCACTTTTTATTTCAACCTGCAGGATTTGTTAGTATGAATTTTGCTTGTGTTTTTTTTTATTTGATGCCAATCTTGACCAGGACTCCTTGGCCAAAGAGATATTGTTTCTCAATGAGAACTCCCTGGTTAAATAAAGGCTAAATTAAAATATAAATACATTAAATATGTAATCTTCTCTGTTGCAGGTGCTCCAGCCTTGACATCCAGGCAGTTCAAAGAAGGAGACTTTGTACAAGTGGTGGAGTTCATGGACGAGGGCTTTAAGATTGCGTTGGATGTTAAGAAAAAGACAGGTAAGCCTAATGTGAGGAGGGAGACAGATTACATGATACAATGATAATATGCTATATTAAATAGTTGAATCCAGAAACATGAGAGTAAAAAAGTCTCTGTGCTTACTAAAAAAAAGTTTAACACTTGTTTTCCGTGGTCTTTTCCAGGAAAGCTCCAAGACTTCAAGAACTTTCTTCTCCAGGACCCAGAGACTGTGGCTCGCATCGCTGATCTACGCCACCGCGTTGAAGCTTTTGCCAGGCCCTTCCCCATGCCAGGCTTCCACGATCATTAGGCCAGTCTGTGCGGACTCAGCACGCTGAAAGCCAGTTGATAGAAAGCTGGCTGAGCAGAAATGTCTAAGGAGACGGGAAAAATGTCATGTGGTAGTCAAATGTGCTTGGTGCCAGTAAAGTGGGATGAAACGTAAGTTTCCTTGTAATCAGTCAGATTTGGGAAACTGCATTTTTATACTTCTTTGCAGTCATCATTTTACTTTTCTTTGGGGGAGGGGGGGGGGACCTGACCTTCATATTGAGGCAAAGAAAAAAATACAATATTATAGAGAGGTTTTTTTTAGGGGCAAAGAAAATATTTTCTATTGTATATTTAGAAGATCTTTATCATTTGTTTTTACACACATTTCTGTAACATTGGTGGGAGCAAGTATTAAATAAACATGCTGACTCAAATAAAACCAACAGTTATTGGTCACACAGCCTCTGTGGCCTGAGTAATGTATAATTGGTAAATATAATAAACTATGCTGAAGAGTCTTAATGCTGTAAGGAGTCTTAACTAAAATCAATAATGTAAATTGCTATATTCACATGGAGATGCATGCATGTTTTTTTTAAACTAATTTACTGTTTACATAACCAGGTTCATAAGAAAGTTTCATAATGTGAAGGATTTTTTCATCACAAATGTTGTGTTGACCATCTAACATTTTCCCAAAGCAGAATTTTCTTGAAAATCAGAAATGTAGCTCTTTAACTCAGTAAAGATTTGTCTAGCCCCCCCGTCTCTCAGGGGTCTAGGTCTGAGTGCACAGGAGGTTGACTTATCTTCATGTGAAATATGAATATAGAGCATCACGAAAAACTTAGTCACGTTTATTTTGAAATACATTTCACGCCAACAGTTAAAAAAAAAGTACTCAGTTTGTATCAGATTGCTTTACAATATAATAAGCCCGCTTTGGAAACATCTCCTTGGTTCGAAAATAACCAGGTACTTTTTTACGCTTCCTTTTTCTCTGCACTCATATAATAGATGTCAGATCATAATTGCTCTATATGTTAGTTATGTCATAAACAACCAAATGAAATACAGATGTCATCCTGGATCATTTCCTTCAAGTGCATTTACAAAGAGTATATACTTTAGTATATATTGTTTAAATAGAATTAACTGGAACTATCGTTTCACCTCGAGTATCAATATGATTTTTGTGGATTTAGAGGGAAAAGTGATTTGTTGTGCAGTCTGTCTGATGTGAGAGTCATTTACTTTACCACATGAAACTGTGAAGCAGGATTTGATAAAACATTTTCACGGTACTTTGTTGTCTCTCTGGTTCTCAGATTGCCACTGTTGTCATTATCACTGCATCAGTGAGGAAGCAAGATTTCTGTCTGTGAAATGGTCTCACAGCACAACTGAAGAGAGGCCATTAGAAACAGGGCGTTTCTCTTACTTTGCACAGAACCCAGATTCTAAAGTCAACAGAATCAAAGGAATTATCCACATCACTGGATATTTTCTGGACAGCCAATAAAGTAGATGTTGCCAAAATGCACCAACAAGTATTTTACTAGTATTCATAAATGCACTATTTGTTTGTTTTCATCTCTGATGTGTTGCCAGCGATTGTACATTAAGTTTGAACTGCCTTTTACAGAACATTTTTATGTTAATAGCTGAAATCTAATAAAAATCAAATTACGCAAATGTAACTGATGTCGTCTCAGTGATATAATTATTAATTTCTTGTCATACACTTACACTACAAGGCCATCATTCATATGTGTGTGTCTATCTAGAGATTGTTTGAAATTGTGACAGTGATTAATTAGATCACTTGATCGGGTCGGTCTTCTCTTTGATGATTCATCTGGTTAAGGTTTGGGAAAATTAAAATCATACAGGTATATAATAATAACCATAGAAAGTTTTCTATAAATTGTGTGATCTAGTGCCTGAGACCTGGTTTTCAGCTCTGAATTGTTGTCTGAATTTCCCTGCACTCAAGCACTGTGTGATTAACTTTGAAGTACTTACATTTATGAGCACATAACTTTTACTCCACTACATTTATTTTCATCATCTTACTAGTTACTTTACAAATACAATTTTACATACATACCAAATAATCGGTTTATAATACACCAATTATTTTTATCTTTGAAACATTGTAGTAATTACAAATATTTTACCTACGAAAGGCTTTGACAAAATTATAAGATAAGTTTTATTTCCTGCACTGCTGTTTTGATGTTTTCATTTAGTAATGGGTTGAGGGTCAGTGGTTAGAGGTTTACTACACCACTATTCAAGGTTATATTTCCTCAGCAGGGTCCAAAAGCGTGAATATATGAACCAAACAGTGATCTGTGTCCTGACCAGGTTCTTTATAAACAGTCTGTGGCTCAGAGCTGCTGTGGTTCTGAGTAGAAACACCTTCACTCACATGTGACCTCCTCTAGCACCTGTAACACAAATCTAACAAACCCTCACAACCAGAGCAGGCTACACAAACTTGTATCCCACACATACTCTCTATATGTTCCCACAGAGGCTCCCACATGCTCTCTGCATCTGTCCACCTGCAGTGAAGCTCTACTATAGACACCTATGAGCTGCACATGAACTATTTTAGAAACAAGCTAACCTGTCAACACTGATAACAAAGTCTACCGTAGAAACAAAGACTTTGTGAAGGATATGTAACACTGCTGCCACCTGCTGCTAGCTTCTGCTGCTAGCTTCTACTTCTTGCTGCTAGGTTATCTTAACTTCTGCTAGCTTCTCTTATCTTCTGCTTCCTGCTGATAACTTCTGCAAGCTGCTTCTAGCTTGTCTAAACGTCTGCCACCAGATAACTTCTGCTAGCTTTTCTTAACTTCTGCCACCAGCTGCTAACTTCTGCTAGCTTCTCTTTACTTCTTCCACCTGCTGCTAACTGTTGCTAACTTCTGCTAGCTTCTCCTAGCTGTAAGCATGCACCTGCTGGGTTCAGATACTTTTGACGTGGATTACTGGATTCAACAAACACTTGGAACAGCTGCACTCAACAACTTGTGACAATTTTTCCAAAGCATTTAATATCCAATAAGATACCAGGGAAGCTGTTTTGTTTGGGTTTCTCTGCCGGGTTTAATTTGCTGTCGTCCTTTTTATTGATGGTGATCTGCTGTCATGTTGTTTGCTTTGGTTGGACGGTGCTGACATTATCCTGTAATTCCCATGCTGTCTTTCCAATGGCCCATTCATACACTATTCCTCTGTACTATGGCCTTAGTGGGACACTTTAGAGAAATATTTAAACTGGAAGCAATTACGTGTTGATGTGATTGTCTTATTTGAATCTGATGCTTATTTCTCTGCAGTTTAATGCTGCTGCCTCACCTCCATTCATTCTCAATTTAAACTATAGATCAGTTCACTGCTGTGTCTCTCTGCTCATCAGTCCATAACATTTCATACAGAGGTTTGCATCTAAAATCAATGTTACTCATATTAATAATAATTGAATATCTGCAGCAATGATTTTACCTGTGATTGACACATCAGGTGTTTATAAATATCCACATAAATAGTTGTAGTTGTCGTAGTACTGGTAGTAGTACATGTTAGCAGACGTTTGGCTTTATTGCTAATGCCTGTTTGTTATCGGCATCCTTGCATGATTTCGTTCCAGCTCTGTAACAATCCCTGATGTGTTCAGGTAGGCGAGGTTTAATAAAACATCTGTGCCGCGATACCAAAACTTTACTCATTAAACACGTGGTCAAAGCCATTTCCGTTGTAGAAATGACGTGTGAAAATTGTATTCCTTATATGTATGGACCATTCAAAACTATATCACAAGGCCATAGCTAAAGCGACAAGTTTCAATTGACTAATGGTATCTGGGTTGAGGTGTTGCCTTCTATGGAATGATTCAGCTTCTGACTGTGCTATTAGCGTAACTAGCACGCAGTAGAACACATAGCTCTGCCAAGACCAACCAGTCTTACACCAGCTGTCCATATGAACGATATCTTTTAGCAGCAGAGTGGATTGTAAAATCATTCTGTAAAATAAATAGGTCCGTTAGCAAGAAAAAGTGTGATGAAAAAGTACTCCTCAGTTCTAATTGTAATAATTGTACACAGTTTTACCCATCTGGTACATTTCCTCGTAATGCTGGTCATATATCACAGCCTTACAAACTCCCCTCTGATCCTCCCCTAGTTTTTTGCAGGACCACACACACACACACAAATGAAAAAGATGATAAAATTCAGTCTCCATCGTATCTGATCTGACAATAAATCACGTCTGTTTAATGAAGAGAGGGATAAATGACAATGCCAGCAATTAATTAGGAAAAGTATCTTCAGTCTGCCTAACTGGTTTGTGCGTGTGAGTGCGATTGTGTGTGTTTGTGTGTGTATAGAGTGTTCATTCATGTCCTTTTGTCATATACCTGTCCTGACAGAACTAATGTGATACTAAAACACAGGAAAGGAGGGTTTGTCTGTCTGTAGTGATGTACCAAGTCTTATTTAGACATCCAAGCCATGATAATGCACTGACTCCAATTACCTTGTAATGAAACACAGGTATTACCTCTGTACAATAATCCTAATCATACTCCTAATCTTTTATACCAACCTTGCTGCGGCTGCTAATGTAGCAAATACAAATACATTCCTAACAACAAAATTAACCGCTATAACCAATATTAAAATCGCTTGTGTTGGACTAGCACAGGTGATCAGAGGGATTTAAATATAGAATATGTCGCTTAATTTCAACATCGCTGACTGTGGCCACAAGTGACAATTAAGAGATAATTGTTATTGCTTAAAAAAACGTAATGCTGCCTGTAAGCAGTAGGGATACCAGACCAAGTAAATCTCTTTCAGAAAAACAGGAATTTATTAGTCAACTTTTTAATCTTCTTCCATAAAAAGATTCAGGTAGTCTGTTCCTCCTGCTGCCAAAATCAATGTAATATCCTGGAATGATAGTGATGTGGTCGCTTTTTCCCTTGTGATTGTAACTCTAGTGACTTCCTGTTGAGAGTTTGATCGGACAGGAGCATATCAACCAATCAAACAGGAGACTGTGGCCATACAATGAAATGCATGTTGTCAGTAGGTATAAGGTGTAAATAAAAAGACTTGATGATGGCTGAATTCCATCTTTGAGATTCCTGGTTTGTGTTCATGCTGAGTCACTGTCACACTGCCATGGCCACACTGCCAAAATGGCTGCTGTGAAAAAGGCCTCTTTAAAACTTTGGCTTTTACTTTTAATGTATTGGGGTTGGGTCGCTGAATTGTATTACTTCAATTATAAAATGTCACTTTCTTCAAGAAAAAGAAATACTATCTCTGAGGTCCTAAAGCAAAACCGACTTTTTATTGTTTGTCTCTTTGTATCCAGGCTATCGGCTGCGTTAATGACACTCAGATGATACTCAGGAGGACAAGGAAATCTTTCCATCCTCAAATAATCGTCTAGAAAGTGCCCCTGATCTCCAATCCAGGAAACTGTGTACCAGCGTGTGTCTGTATCTGTGTTAATGAGGTCTGTGAGATTGTGTCTGAAAGAGTCGGTTATACCTCTTCTACACACAGCGTTTCTTATTTTTACCAGAATACCTTCAGCAAACAAACATTTCCTCCTCTCCGACAGCAAACCTGTAGCAGGCAGCCAGTAATGAATGAAACCTGTTTTTCTTTCACCTGTTCTAACTCAATGGAAAGTCTCCTCGCTCCTGAAGCGAGGAGGGATTCAAGCAACAAGACTGCCAATGCAGCATAATTCTTTGTCCTTCTTTTAACACGGAATGAGCTATTCTCATGCTGTATATCATAAACTCGCCTCTGGCA
Organism: Pseudopleuronectes americanus; assembly: GCA_038501795.1. NCBI lineage: Eukaryota > Metazoa > Chordata > Actinopteri > Pleuronectiformes > Pleuronectidae > Pseudopleuronectes > Pseudopleuronectes americanus. The sequence goes on along the minus strand of CM076717.1, from coordinate 16,220,620 downwards.
TTTTTTGGGACTCATATATATATATATATATATATATACAGTCTGTGTGTATATATGAAGGAAGAATGTTGCCTTGTACATTGTCATATTTTTAGCGGGATCTGCTGTTTGTTTTTTTTCAGCTGTGCTTTGCAGCGGTTCACTTGTAAACACAATCTGTATTGGTCACAGCAGTATACTTTTCTAAGTAAAACTTAAAATACAGAAAGATGTGAATATAAAACCATGCTTCATTATGGCTACAGCAGCTTAAATGTGTGATTAAAAATACAGTATATGCAAACAGATAGATACATAATGTTTTATACATCAGCCATACGGAGACAAATGCCAGTGGGCCGTTGCGTCAGTACAACCTCCCCGCCATTTTTATCAAATGAACTCTTAAAGCTCTTGTCTTCAGTTCTGAAACATGCTTAACCAAGATGTATTTTTCTCTTAAACTTCAAAACTATCATAGCAGCTTTCCCTGCACCATGTAACCTTGCAGCCTCTCCGCTGTGAAAGGTTGCTCCATTTGTAGATATGGACAAGCGCCGGTTTGCTCTTTTGATTTTGTTTTTCAAGCTGTGGGAGAAAACATTCGAGGATGAAAGGCCTCACTATCTCCACTGGATCAGTGGATCTGCCCAGGGCCTCGCTACAACAGCCACTCTACCCGAGCGCTGCCACCGCTGCCTCCTGTTTTGCGGCATGTCCTATTTACTTATTTATTCGTCCCTGCCTCCACCCACGACTCACTTCTTATCTCACCCATTAAAATTAATCCTCATCTAAAAATATCTGCTCTTGCTCGTCGGAGAGGATGTAATCTAGGAGGAGATGGTCTCTCTCCCTCTCGATCTCCCCCACTCTGCCTCTCAACTGACAAGTGTTGAAGTGTCTGCGTGTCGAGGAAGTGCTCTCACTTCGACTTCTGAAGTAGAAAACTAACAAACGCAACCTGTGTTTGTAAAACGGAGATCTTAATCACACACCCCATGCTTGGCTGCCTACTTAGGCCTGATTGGGATTGTATGTCTGCCTTAGTGTTTGCTGTTTTAGAGGAGGACTGCGTGGGCTTGTTGACACAGTCTCTAACAGCCGAAGCCATGCGAATGTTGTAATTTAGCTCTATGGGCCTATTTTATTGGTAGCGTGAGTTGAGAAAAATGACTAAAAGCAGGAAAGGACAACATATTATTGAATAAAGAAAGCTCAGAATAGACATCTGAAAAGGCACATTGTGTTTGGAACTGAAAATGAAAGGGGAGAATGCGAATGGCATTAAAAAAAAAGAGACGTCGAAAACACAAACAGAATCTTGACATATTCTACAAGCATTTATCCTAATTGGTAAATTGTATGGCAGCGATTTGCTGCTGTGAGTCACTCTCGGCATTAAAGTTTTGTACCGATAATATAATGCACCGAGCCAGTCCAATCTCAACAAAGCCGTTTAGGTTCTATAATAACTATCCCTCCTCTTTGTGTGCGTGTGTTTGTGTGTATGTGTGTGTGACCTTGTGATTATGCCCCAGTGTGATGCTTTGGCCCGGCTGATTACCTGTCAGCGGGTTTCGTGCATTTGAAACACACACACACAAATCACCTCCCAGCAACAGACAATACCCACTGGGCAGGTCACCACGCTGCTGCAGGAAGCATATTGCTGTTTAAAGGGAGCAGACGAGCACGCACACACATAAATGGACCCATGCGGGGCCTGGAACATAGATTGTCTATTAAGTAGTGTATTAGGAGAACTCAGGGGTCCGACATCCAGACAGTTTGTGTGCCATTAGTGCTGGATATTATGCTGTCGGGTGTACAGTGATACTGAATGAAAGCGGATACATAGACACACAGGTGTACACAGACACCAACATTCATCATTCAATGAGCCCTCCGACATGGGGAGATTATGCCAGTAGGAGGCACACTTTCTGAGCTGGTTCGTTTTCCTGCTCCTCAGCAAAGAGAAAATGTTTTGGTCTTTCCAGGCGGGCCGTGATCAAACAGTCGAGCGAGTCGTCTCCTCGGACTGCATCTTTCTAGGACTCAAATATGGTTGAAAAAGAGCTCTATGACCCACACGAATATTCATCTCTCATGGTTAAAATTCTATTTTGGTCCTCTTCATCTGCATCTTCATATCTCAGCGTGAGTGCATGTGTGACTTACTTGTCACTGCGGTGTTGGATTTGTGAAGTGATGAGCTTAGTAAATAATGTCTCTCCCTTGGAAATTAAAAGCAAAAGTCTGGTTTTCTGGAGCTTTGTGGCTTCATTAACACAGTCAACCACAAATATTGGCTTTTCATGGTGTGCATAATAATGTCACACGCTTATTAATTTAGCAGCACGGATGGCATAATAAGTAGAGAGGTTGTCCTTCACCTGGGAAAAATGTCCTCTGCTGTTTTATCTACATGAACCTAACACTTGAATTTATGGTGCTACGTCTCTTCTGCCACAAAATGAAGTGTGTGGAAACTCTTTTCTTTTGTTTCCTCTGTTGTTGTTATTATTTTGTTCAATATCTATGTTTTAGTTTGCCATGTGGTGCATATTACGATGCCGTCTCTTGTTGTTGCAGATGTGGTAGCTATTCTTATTTGTCCTCTTTTTTTGTTATCTACATTTTGATTACAGACTGTGCTCAACCATGCTGTGAAAGGATCCACTATGGTTTACCAGCTAATGTTTGTGAGCCACTTGCTGGTCATCAGGTTTTGTACATGGAGATTTTTTGTTTTTGTCTGAAAACAGCAGTGTGCTGCAAATGAATGCCCAGGAACCCAAACAGCATAGTGTCAGAGGATCAGCTGAGTCTGGTAATAATCCTCTGGCTTGATCCAGTGCGACTATAAAATATATTGATTATTGCAGCTTTTAATAGAGAAGCTATGGATCACTATACCAGCTGTAATGTTGCTTTTCCGTGTCCGTCCATAACGGTTTCCCAAAAGTGAAGTCCAAAAAATCTTGATTGCTCCGTGGTGGCTTGCTGCAGTGTGGGTCATAACCCCCCCCCCATCTCCATGTTATTGGATGGGAGAAGGAACAAAATAATTGAAGCAACCATCAATATAGTATTTCTCTAAGATGGTATTTCTTTATTTCAGGTTTTAATAATCACACTGATGCAAGTGTTAGTTTAGAGGTTAACTTTGGTTTAAATTGATAATTTGATGCTAAACAAACAAGTGTAACGTCACGATTGACAGCTGAGGCTAACTCATGATTTTTGAGAGTGTGTATCGATGGGACCTTGACACCACGGCTCCACAATCACTACTGCACAGAATCTGGCTCCAAATGATGTTAAAAAATAAAAAATGGCGGCACCCAATATCTGGAATCGGCTTTGCATTTGTACAATAGAAGGAAGTAAAGATGTCTTGTCCATCTTTATTTTACAGTTGATGGTTAAGACAAGAAAGCTCTCCAACAGATTATCATCATTTCTACTGTTTCACTGAAACCCAAAGTAGATTATTTTGTGATGATTAATACCCATGAAAACAAGTTGCATATAAACAATGTATATGATACACAGGAGAACAAGCGCTCTGTCTTGGGTCATTTTTTATAATTTTTATTCAGAAGGTTACAGTGTTAATTCAGAGCACGATGTGGGACTGAGGAAAAGTAGAGGAAGATGCTTCACATCAGTGAGGGGCCAGTGGGGGGGTCCTGCCAAACCTCGTGCAGCCGGAGCCTGCTGGAGGACCTTTAGAAGTCAGGGCCCTCTTTCTTCAGGTTCTTGTAGTCTGTGTCGATGGCCACAAACTGCGGAAAGGCAGGAGGAATACATTTAAATCTGCTTTGCTTAAATTAAATTAATCAGTGTTGTCTTGTGGAGATTTCAATGGCCAAAAAATACAGCGTTTAAGGCATTTCCTTCTCATCTATAGAGCAGATATGGATTCGGATGACTGCATTTTCTCACCAAACCTTCTTTCTAGCTTTTTTGCAGATGTTTATCTTGCTGAGTCTTTTAGGAGAACATGAATACTTGGGTCATGGATAATGTGCATTGTGTGACTGCTTGGATGTCAGCATACATTACAGCTCTCCAACCATGAAAAAGACACATTTCTCCACTGGCAGTGATTATTTCCTCCCGGTCTATTTTTCTTTATTCTGACTGCCATTAAAACTCTCGCCTATCCCCTTCTCATCCTCCTCTCTCTCGCTTCCCCTGTCCTCATTACGATCGTTGTTTGGACTTCAGTGGAATTTCGATGTGAGACCTTTGCCTTGCTGTGGAGAATTAAACATGCCATGTCCTGACCTTTTGTCTGCAGAGTCTTTCATTCCACTGGCAAGCAACGCAGCCTTGAAACCCTCAGAAAACGTTCTTTTCTCTGAAAAACACATCTTCCGGATCGCGTCTTCTGTCAGCTGGTTGTTTTTCTACTCTATCGTGGAGCTTGTCGGGGTTGTTAATATTTTCATCAGTTGGTCAGGCGTGCTGGCCTAGTTCAAGAAGTAAGGGAAATTACAGCCAACCACTAAAAGCTCCTTGTTCCATTTGCTTTCATTTACTTTTGAAATACATGTTTTCCTTCGCTTTCAGGAAGTTGCTTCCTGAAAGCCAGGAAGCAACTCTATTTTTCTGACATCATTTTTGCCAGCACTGGTTTCTTTAAATCTATTTTGGGGAGGTTTTTAAGTTAATGAAATGAAAAGTTTCTGACACACTTGATTGGTTTGAGCTAGGAGGCCATGAGAGTGTGATGGGAAGAGTCACCTTGTACTGGTAGGTCGGGTCGAGCTCGTTCCAAGGCTCTGGGTTCTTGTTCTTGTTCCAGAGGCTGCAAAAGTGGAAAAATTCAGGGTATGGAGAAGAAAGAGGCATGAAAGAGGGAAGAGAAGAGACAGGAGGATCATGAGAGAGGCATACTTCATCATGGCAAGGAGGGGATGCAGAGAATAAAGAAAGAGATGAGAAACCTTCCGATATTTAAACAAATAAGACGGCAAAAAAAGAGCAGGAGGTCAGAGACAAAAGGGATAAAGATGGCGGATGGAGACAAATGATGAAAAAGGAGAGGTGATTATGAGATGAGGTGAACTCATCCCAGTGACTTGGCATCGTTCCTCTGTTCATTAACCAAAGTCTGGATTTCACAGCGACTGTCCCCCTCCCTCCTCCTCATCCCCCTGCGGTAGCATGTCACACCGCCAGAGCACAAACAAAGACACTGAGAGACTGATGGCAGAGAGAGCAACCCCCTCCACACCCCCTCTCTCCATTATCACAAACATTAGACAGGCTCAGAGAGAGAGAGGGAGGCAGAGGCTGACCACAGCACTCATCACCAGCTGATGATGAGGTCAGGCTTTATGGCAGACCCTCAGAACAAGTGGTTGTGTGTGGCTCAAAATAGGACATGAGCGTTAATACATTTACCTCATGTAATAACTCGCTGAGTTCACCGTGGTTGGTGCACATTGTCATTCTGAAACATGACAGGTTAATCCAGCCATCTGCGTATGTTGTTAACTCTAATTTAACATGCAGCTTTCATGAAAGCTTTGTTGTGATATTCGTATCAAATTCAGTGCACATGTATGGATGGACAGTATTTCATCACACCTGAGTTTCACTATCAACATTTGCTTTTGTGCTGCACTCTGCTAATAATAACATAAAAAAATAAGAGGGATTCTGTAAGAGATTAATTTACCTCTGGACTCATGGCCAAAAAGATTCTCAGATCCAACATGGGACTAACAGGACCCAACCCTATGGGCCATGTTGAATATGTTAATATCAAATGATATTAATCCAGAGTTTAGATTCAGCTCACATTCTGCAAATGCACATATCTCCATAGGAAAGGGGGAAGATTACTAAACTACACATCAGAAAGACTTACGTGACATGAGGCCCTCTTGACAGACGGATCAGGTAGAGGATGGCCCCGGTGATGCCCAGAGTCGTGAAGAAAAATTGAGGGATTAACTGAGGAGGGGAGAGGAAAGGAGAGGAGATGAAAGGAGGATAGATGATAGATGATAGATGATAGAGGAGTGAGGAGAGCAGGAACAAATTAATCGAAGAAAAAGAGGCATATCAAGGTAAACAACCATTTTCTTTTAAGTAGTTGACGGTGATATGGTAAGACAAAACTTGTGTGAAATTCACACACATACACACACACACAAACATGGGTAGTTGTTATTCTTGTTTTCCCTCTCGCTGCCCTCCTCCATATGCATGAGGCCCAGGCCATGTGTAAGGCAGCTCACTGTCAGCCTGGGTTGAACGGGCAAGGACGCGGTGGAAGAGAGAGCTGCCGCATGTCAGTGTGTGCCAGCCTTACCTCCTCAACACTACAGTATACCTGTCAGACTGAGCGACCGCAATACACACACACACACACACACACACACACAGACACGCACACACACTGAGAATGAGACACTCACACAAATACGCACAGAAACACACACACAGGCTGCATACTCAATGTGTGCACACATGCAGACACAGTTTAATTTGATGTTCTGAGTTGTGATGATGACAGGAATTAAAATAGAAAAGCACATTAGGGGGGCAGGGGGATAATGTGATATGTCGTCTTCAACACCCAAGGCTTAAGTGTGAAAATCCTCTCGCCAGGCAGCATCTATTCATCAACAACACATTGCCATACATTTCCTCTCTGCGCCGCCTTGTGAAACTCTCACGTCTGAGACGGAGGCAGAGCAGCAGACAGAGTCACACCGCTGGTGAACAGATGTTCTCAGCCCACACAGATCTAGTGGAGCTGTGGAGAGATGACAGTTTGATCAGGTTGAACTGAAGGATGTCTCTGCTCAGCTGTATCTAGACATCTGTCTTCTCTCTGATTTCCTTGTCACTTGCCGTCTTCCTGATTAGCAGAATGTCTGCTGACAAAACTAACTCCCTTAAAGAAAAGATCCCCTCCCTCTGCCACACACTTAAAACCACTAGGGACACAACTGTGTAACAACTTTAACTCAATACATGAAAAGTATTTTCAGTTTAGAGTTTAAAAATTGGAATTCGGCGAATCGAGCACTGAAATTATTAACCAAGTATCAATCTAGTTGCCGATTCTTTTTTTCTGGATATCTAATTGACTAATGAATTGATAAACTATTATTCTATCTTTTATAAATCCATCTTACCACAAACAATATAACTGTTCACATCCACAGTCATGATTGGTTAAAGTCATAGATAGATAGATAGATAGATAGATATTTCCTTTAATAGTCCCACAGTGGGACAGATTGTGATTTTTGTTGAAGCAGGTTGTGTACTTGTGTACTGCTGTGAACTTTTCTGCATTAACCCAGCCCACTTTCATTCCTTAACCATAAAAACATTTCATCAAAGCTGCAATCAGTACAAATGGATATTATACTCAGTTATAATTGTGAAAACCTAAATATAATAATAATAGTGACTATTTTACTGATAACTATAGTGTCAAATAAATGAAAAGTGTCCTTCTTGTTACATTAACACAAAACTTAACTAACCAGATGTAGTTAATACAAACCATATTTCCAGTTGCTTTCTAGGACACAGAGGTGCTGAGTCATGTCTTGTACCCTGAGCTCACATGGGGTTTATGTTTGCTGAATTCTTCTCTGTGCAGTCTTACTATAAAGTTTTCTTTCTGTTTCACATCCACATGAACGTGAAAACATGCACAAGTGCACATATACTGTGGACTGACTGCAGATGATCAGATTCGATAATCGAAGCAAACACAACCCACCACATCCACACACACACTACCGAACAGAAGCAGGTCAGCTTTGATCACTCACTCTCACACACAAACACACAAACACACAAACACACACACACACAGGCCTGTGTGAGGGGAGCTGTCCATTCCCCAGTGCTGATATCTTCATATCCTGCACAAAAGTGAGGCTTTCACCTTTTCCCCATTCAGCCTGACTGCTTTAGAAAGTGTTTTAGACTTAGTTTGATGCTGTTTGCTGCCCTTATTACTTTTCTGGTGCACTGCCAGGCCAACCCTGTCAATCCTTAAATTTGGGTCACCCTCAGAAAAGCTCAGAGGCAACAGTGAGGCGATAAAAACAAACACAGACAGCTTCTGTGTCTTTCTTTCTGTCGTCTTTTCATCATAAACAAATTAACATGCCAAAATAATGAGATACGTTCACAGTGCTTATGAAATTTTAATTGTTTATGATCTAAAAGACGCTAAAAGATTGACTTTGAGTAAAAAAATGGGCTTAGGTGTTCTTCCTCCGTTAATTTAAAACTACTGAAAAAAAGAAATGGTGCAAAATGTATGCCAAAAGTCCCAGAAAACATATTCAAAAACTAAAATGAAGCGTAGCATATATAACTATACCATTAGTTTATTTAGGCCTACATAACTATAATAAATAGTCGAAGAATTACAGCAAGATACATGTGATGCAACCTACCCCTGGGTGTTTCTTCACTTGTTGGATCATGGTCTTAATCATCTTTTATTGTTCTTCAACGGAAATATAATCCACCAAATGAAAATAAAAACTCAGCTAAAGTCTGACAAACGTCTCCATGTGAGTGAATGTCAGATTTACAGAAAGAGCTGATTGTTAGCTGTGGAACAGTGCCTGTGCCTGTGCCTGTGCCCAGAAACCTGTTGACAATCTCTCTCCTCCGCTCTGCCACCGCTCCCTCCCTCCAATTGGATAAACCAGAGGGTCAGAGGCGAGAGGGAGAAGGCGGGCAGAGAGGGAGAGACAGTCCTAATCCCTATAATCATGTCAGCTGAGGACACTAAGTTTCCACTGAGGCTCACCGGGTTCTCTAAAGTGTTTTGTTAGACAGCAACAAAACTGCAGGTACTGAAAGTTCCATTTTTACTGACACAACAGATACACACAGATCATTTCCCGAACATTTTCTCCTGGTGGTGCAGCCGAAGAGCAGCCAGCTCCAATAATGGGATCATATTTAAACCTCACACCCACACTGCAGCTATTGTGTTGGATAGTTCCATGTTATATTGTTATTTCTAAAATGACTGTTTTTATGGATAGCCTTCACTCCGATACTTTACATCATCCCCCAGCAGCCAGTACATGTTGCTGCCGATCTCGTTCAGTGTAAAGAGCAGAGAAGTAATAGCGGTGTCCAACATGTCCCTTGGGTTGAGACCTTTGTCTCCGGTAATGACAATTGATTGGTCTGTGATGCAGCACCTGCAGACCTTTCAGGTTCCTTAACAACAGTTTGCAACCTAATGTAATTAACACCAAAATGCTACACTGGGCAAAATGGCACAGGTCATTACTATTCCTTACTTACAGGACTGGTTGCACCATTCATCATGATTATGTGGACGAGGCAGGGTGGTTTCATTTTTTAATAATGCTGATGTCATGGCTCTAGGGAAGGCAACCCTAGTCTGATGGGCCACAACTTTAACGCTGATCCAGACTGAAATATCTGGAATGTCCTGGTGAGAGGATAAATACCATTGACCTTTGTGACGTTCTACATTTGTAGCCCAATCTCGAGGTTTTGATTTTTTAGTGAATTATCAGGGCGATTATTCAGATGATTTGGCTTCACTTTCGGGGTTCTGTCATGTCGTCCATCTCGATATACAGTCAGACACCACCAGAAGGATCAATGTTTTCACTCTAGTTCACTTCATTTGTACATATTCCCTTTGAAACTGTGTTTTGAAAAGAATTTCTCAATTGAAATCAGAAAGAATCGCAACAATTTAGATTTTTATATTATTGATCCTTCAGGATGACTTCCTCTAGCACCAGGTCAACATTTTCATATTTTTTTATTATTTATTAGTTTTATTGGTGGCTATCGGAATGTAGAGAGGATTTTAACAAATATGAAAAGAGTGCTTGACCAGCATCTGCCCAACTCACCTTTTTAAAGAGGTTCAAGACTACAACACAGAGGCCCTGCTGTAACTGTAGGTTTCCCCTGGTGTAACTGGCAAAATACAAAACCTATTTTTTATCTCCTTTAGCAGTTTGTGAGATCAATATTTCCGAGTATGAGGAGGATATAAAACCCATTCATCCATGTGCAGAGGCTCATTCTGCACAACCTACAATATTTTTGGATGTGCATCAATTTCATCAACTTTAACGTGTTTACTGTACCAAAGTTGTCTAATATTTGGGAGTGATTTATGCTGCGGTGCCCGCGTCCTGCAGTCTTGTGAGTCACCCTAAGTTGTTTTACCTGACATTTGTCAGTGGAAAGATTGCTATTTCTGTATACCACATGACAAGGGTAATGGGCGCAATTCTTCACCCAGCAAGGATAGAGAGATTGATGAAGGTTGATGGGGAAGGAAGGGTTTTCAACAAAAGAGGATGGGGGGGAAATGAGATGCATTAAGATGAAAGAGGGGAGGGAAAAAAGTCAATATGTCCACCCCCCCCTCCCTCACAAGTCTCCTCCATTGTTCCCCGTAACAGATTACCGTCCAAGTGTTAAAAAGAAAATACACTGAAAGAGTGCAATATCCAAATCTGTGTCCCACTGGTGATGGAGCAGAGGCTGAGTGGCTTTAATCAGATTTATTTGGTATGTAAGAATACAGTCTAGACTTGACCCAACCTCCAAACAAAGCACCACTACATTGCTACACGTGCATGCTGTCTTGAGATCTGTTTCATACTTAAAGCAGCAATATCAATATTGTACATACAGTTTGCAGTATTGATCAAAGTTTTAGGTACTCAAGATGTCTGGATGATGTTTATCCACGATGCAAATCATCACTGAGGCATCGGACTTAATTGATTCTGCAACATGACAGCTACTTAAAATATAAAGCCCCAGTCCCAAAGAACTACGTGAAGAACAAGTGGTCTCTACAGAGCCACTCTCTCAACATCAGTCTTCTCAGATTACAGGAAGGTACAGAAAACACAGAGGCTCTATCAGAAATCCCTCGCTAATCAATGCTTAATCAATTATGTAGTGAGTTCGCCATTTTATAGTGCTACCAAAATGTCAACTTTTTTTAAGCCCCTATATAGTGGACTCTGCTTCCTTTACTATGCATCATGAAAAGATGCATACAACCGATAGTCCCTACTCCCTACCCTAGCACCATATACCATCATGCATTTCGGCAGAGAGAGGGCCTCAGGAACTGCCCGAACTTTCGTACAAATCTAAATACAAGCACATCAGCACATCAGCACATCAGCACATCAGCACATCACAATCTGCAGCAAACCCGTTAATTTTTTATACTGAGTATAAAATTAACATTAAAATTTGACTGTGGGACTTTTTACCTGGAAGACCACATTGTTGTTGTTCTTCTTCAGAATCCTGCGACATTGACCGGCACACTCTGGTTTCTTCTTAAAGTCTTTACAATGAGGTCATGAAATCTGTTGTGTTCCAGAAATCCCACACGCACAGACACGCACAGACGCACAGAGACACAACTTCCATAAATTCTCAACATGTTTTTCTTTCATTCCTCAGAGAGTACTGAGTACTCATGTGTCCCCTCAGTGACACAAGTCTGATACATCCAGGGAATACAGGAGCCTTATCAAACATCTTCACCCATGTACAAATAAGTGGTGACTGCGACATCTGATCCCAGCAGGATGACTTTCAAATAATAGATGGATCCCTTCCTCATTCCTCTCCCTTAGATTGTGGCCCACGATCGTACAGAGATTGACTGTTACTGTGTTTATTTAGAATTTTGACCTCTATTTACAGTGGCTGGACACAGGAGCAAGGGTCCCACTATTAAATTCTAGTCCTTATGAGAGGGTGAGATAGACCCCCTACCATAATGCATAAAATCTACACTGTATCTATATATAGAACCATCAGGGCCACCTTGCAACATCTTTTCTTAAAGCAGAGTTTAAAGTTTGTTTTTAGTGGTGTTGAGCAGGAGACAATGACTTGTTATTGGCTCTTAGCTCATGAAAGAGTGAATGTTCTCAAGATTTTGGATATCGGGTGTCATCATGCAGTGTCACCTTCTTGCATAGACCCCAGAGGAATATTTATCGTTCATCTCACTACAGGAACACACTGAAAAATATGTTCAAAATGTATAATTAATAACAACAGAGAAAATTCAGTTGCAAAGATCTTACTTCTTTAAAATGTATCTGTGATCTAAATTTTTTGTAGCTTTTCATCTGGAGGATTACTGATCATATTTCCTCAGATGCAAAAAAAATTGTTTTCATTTCATTTTGCTTTTCATGTTTTATTTATGTTTAGAAGGAAGTCAATAATCTCCCACCGAGCATGATGGATACAGTTCATATCAATTTAAGCATCCGTCTGTGGTAATATAGGATGGAGCGATACAATGGATGTGGAAATGTACTGTACACCGTAGGACGGATCGTTGTTAGGAAATACCGTATGTGGAAGGACAACATGATAAATAACATGCAGGGTGCATTTTGAAATCCTCCAGTGAATTTACCTTGACAACAGAGTGTGTAGGTTTTGATATAAACAGAGCAGAACCTTGTGGCTGTGTTAGCAGCAGCAGTTACTGAAGACAGAGTGACTGTGAGCGTGAAGGCCTTTTAATAGACCACCAAGTGCAGTGTGGTGTGATGGACTGAGACCCGTAATGTGAAATACTGTCCGGCCACAACCGACTCCATTATAAATTAGAGCCTGACTGATAAAGCAGCACGTCTGATATTATCAGGGGATTTTTTTTTATCTATGATATATTGGTATTGGCGTATAGGTCGGTTGCTAAGTAATAAGATATTACTGTGGAGAGATCTCAGAGATATTTTGCAGGTAGGTTAAAATGTCAGCAGTACATGTTTGAGAGACAGTTCATTATCTATATCTGTATATTTGACCTAATTTTTAAGAATCAATCGAAATTGAGAAATTGAGAAAATATTATGTAGCTTAAATCATTATGAAAATAATTTAGCTGAAGCCCTATAGTTTTTTATCTGATAGTTGCGTACTGTAGTGTTATTAAACAAGGAACACAATACCTACCTGTAATATAAACCAGCTTTTTTCTTCAACAACCCAGAGAGAGTAACTTATTTTTAATTTTTTTAAAAGTAGTCTAGGCTAAGAGTTAAAAAAAAGTAGAAGATGAGAAGAGAGTGTACGACATCTGTGGGTAATTATCCATCTGCGACTGTTCTAAATTCAGTCCTCAACAGTTAGTGCACATGTAAGAAAGCCATGGTTTGACTGTGGCCATCGTTATTTTGTGATTTCTCTGAGCAGAAGGTGGGAGAGAGAGCTGTTCTTAAAGCAGAAGGCATTCCAGCTAATCGCCATGTGTGAATGTAAACATGAAAAACAACACAATCTGTTTCCAACTTTTTCAAGAGGCATCACAAATGCACTCACGCACACACACACACACACACACACATACTCTATCGCAAAATCTAAACAGGCACATCCGCAGAAATTACAGGAATCTGTGTTAGCATGCTCTAGCTGGGCACTGGTTTGTATTATTAAGTGGCACAGTATAGCACGTTTCAAACCCTCCACCCTCACCACCAGTGAGGTTTGGATGATGGTCACTACTCTGTGTGCCCAAACCCAGTCCCGCGAGTTTTTGCAATTGCTTTGATGCATTTTTCAAAAGGGATGTGACATGAATGCCAAAAACACATAGCTTCCAATTCCTCCAGACAGCACACAGAATCCTCGCCACATCCCCTTTGTCACATATTCCATGCCGTGCTGGAATTTTTGTTGCAGTAAAATAAGTTCTGTGGTGAGCCCCTATACTGTACATCCACAGTGCCAGCCGACAGACTCGTGGTAGTGCTGAAGTTCTGCCCGGGTACACTTTGTAATAAAACTCTTCATCTCCTCTCTCCTCTTCTTCTATTCATCTCTTTCTACCCTAATGTTTTGTAGGTTAGACCTTATTTTCTGTAGGGTTCATTCAACCCTCAATGATACATAAACCTGGAATATCTAAATATTGTCTCACCTCAATAACCAACGTTACTTTTTAATAACACTATTGATTTTCAGTTTATTGTCATTTTAAATACATTTCCCTTCACTGCTTTGGAGATTTACTTGAAGCTGCACAAATCAATAACTTAATATTGACAACGGATCAAGAGACTATGTGTAATCAGAAATGACGAACCCAGAAGAGAGCATACCTCCACCACATCTGATTGGCCTTTGACTTTATCACCATATTCCGTATAAATGTATTGAGATCAGATACATTGTGATCATTTTCTTGATATGCATCAAATGTGATCTGTTCATAGATATTTAAACTCTGCACCTCCTATTTTCCTGAAGATTTCCACATTATTTCTTGATAATTAACTAAAAATAATAGAAAAAAAATTTTATAAAGCCCTATCTCACAATGTGGGAAGTATCGAAAACACTTCCTGGATCTTCCCCTTTATTTGAATCCATACAGGATTTGATGGATTCTTGTTTGGCCCTGCCTTTCCACCAAGATTCAAGAAAATCAGGTCAGCGGTTTCTAAGTAGTCCTGCTGAGGGACAACACTCAAAGTATAACCTCCTTGGCAGATGTAATCATTCCCTGACGTTATGCCTTTTAACATTTTTAACTCATTATGTAATTACTCACCACCTGTGACTCTCACTGGTGTTTTGGGAGGGAAAATCAGAAATAAACCCATTGTACAATTAAATCATCCTCAGAATTTCACAAGGGTCAAATAGTTAAATCAGTTTTTCAGGCTTGCACCAAAATGCCAATGACCAGCAGGTGAATCCATATCAGCTGAAGGGAGAGTGGATATTATTAACTGATATCCCTGCAGGAGGCCAGAAATATGATTTTGAATAAATAATACTGACCGACAACCTGACAAAGGGGAATTATGTCTGTGTGTGTGTTTTTCAGCTTTAATTTAAAACAAACGCAATCCTTTAGTGTGTGTTTAAACTTGAATGATGTATTATTATCCTGTAGTGTGAAAAAAGCCCTTCCACAGTTAATAAGTGTGAATTTACACCTTTAGTTTACAGGTGCTGGATTTGTTTGCGAATTCAGCACTTTTAAACACTTTTAAAGCGCTTTCGACGTATTAAGACGTGGCATAAAAAACACATGTGACAATTAAAAGGTGAAGGAGAAGAAACAAAATCAAGTTTTCTGTAGTTTTCGGCACAGAAACAGCAGAAACGATTACCTCTCTGTGGATTCAGCATGGAGCATGTCAAGTGTCTGGTTTTTGCCGGTGCAGAAACTCTCTCTACCAACATTATGGATCGTCTTGAGTGGCATAAATTCTGCCAAATGGCCTCATATCACAACACAAGAGGCAGCGTCATCTCTGAATATGAGAGGAATAATAGCTTTTCCTCCTTCCGCCTGGGCGTCTTGATGAAAAGCTCATTTTATTGCCACAATCATAATGGAATTATCTGCAGGTGTGATGAGGGCATTTAATGAAATGGCAGGATTACTTGCTCTTTTTCACGGCCTTATTAAAAGGTCCTTTGTGATAGAAGGCTGAGGGAGAGACGCTGTATTTTCTCTTTCTCCTCCATCCACTCTGAGTGATTGGGTGTTTGTCAGTCTGGCAGTCGCACCATTTGTGGCTGGCATAAAAGCCTGCAGGGAGCCACAAGATCTGATTGGGAATCCTGGGGAAAAGAAGAAGGGGGGGGGGAGAAAAAAGAGAAAGAATACATAGGTTGCTGCAGCGTTGTATTGATGTGTTTGAACACGGGGCCTCTCATTTTCATGCCCTCCAAGCACATATAAAAATGTTTTTTCAATAAACGCTCCGCTTTGATGCATAGTTTCTGTTCAGGCTACAATAATGGACTTTCCCCCCCCCCTCCCCTCTCTGTAGTTTGTGTGCATCCTTCCTTTTTCCTTCTCCTCCCTCGCTGTCTCACTTCCTCTTCCTCTCAGTTCCTCTCTTCTCCCCCTTCCTTCCTTCTCCTGCGCTGTACATCCGACCACCTCCTCGAGCTCACCCACCTTTACCAACCGTCACATGACTTCACCTCACGGCGCTAATGAACTGTATTTAACCTGTCCCGGTGAATCTTATTGCCATGGGAGGGGGGGAGACACACACTAAGTTTAATGAGCAACACAAGCAAATCACAGTCGTAACGCCATCCATAATTCTCTTTGATTGAGTCCTGAATTGTAAAATCAATATCTCCTTGCCTCCTTTTCACTTGTAGTTAATATTTCTCCATATGGCAAAGCAGCTTTGATTCTTCCTGCATCAGGCAGAGGTGGTCCGAGGATCTCTGATACATCAGCGTTTGATGGCAAATATAACTCAAACTATTCCTCTTTATTGTTGTTGTCGGCATCGCTGTTATGTCCATTTAAAAAAAAAGGGAAAGTGCACTGGTCGTTTTATTATTCTTATTTCACTTTAACTGAAACTGCACAGTTAAGACCACAGTATCTACACATTATTAAAAAACTTATACTTTTACTTAAAATAATAATTAGTTATTTTTTTATACATATTTAACAGTCCTATTTAATAAAAAATGACAAACTTCGGCAACAACAAAACCAATATACAAACTACAAACAACAAACAAACAAAGACAAAACCAACACAAAAAAAGAAATACAGGGCACAAATTTCTATTTATAGAATATTCATAAAAAACTAAATAGATAACAGGGTAAGTCTCAGTGTCAGATCATTAATGCTTTAGTTCAACTTTTCCACTTGTTTTTGTCACGCCACGGTTGATAGAAATGAAAAACATTTTGAGTTGTATTTATCTATGTTCATGTAAATGTCAACAGATTATTAGTCTTGACCGTGTGTGTCTACATCTAAAAAAAATTAACCCCTGATATTCATTTATTTTATTGTTGATTAGAAAATAAATCAGATTTATTAACAGCAAAATACTAAATGCACCTGAATAAAGAAAAGACTAAAGATTATAATATGTATATATGACACTGTTTTGAGGAATTCTCTGCCTAGTGAGCTCTGTTACTTCAGAAACTTATTTGAATTTGAGGTATTTCAGCAAACAGCTGAGTGGCTGACTCTGATTCTCCAGGCCCTCACGTCAGCATGACACTGGGGCTGAACAATGGTCACATTCATTGCTGTTGTCACGCTGTGATGAATAGCTCCGCCTAACTACTCAGGAATAATGCTTAAAACAGAAAATGAATCCAAGTCGTGAATAAATGTATTAAACATTTGTGTTGTGCCAGGTCAGCACGGATTCCTGTTTGCTGAAGGAGGGAGGAGGGAAGGCGAGAGATGGGGGGTTAGTGTGGGTGGGGGGGTGGGTGAAAAGAAGAGCCGCCGAGTGGCAGTGGTATAGTGGCACAAAATCAAGCACTCAGCAGCTCCACAACACCCCATTAGTCTTCATTTTCAGCAAGACATGCAACAGGGCCCTTACGTCTTGAGGAACAAACTACAATTTATTGGGCCGGCCAGTTCGGGCTAATTGAAAGAAATTGTGTGTCTGTTTGCTTTCTATTAGGTCTGTAAAGGCTGGTGGTTCGGGGCGGGGTGATGATCTGGGGCCTGAGGTTGCTGCCCCCCCATTCCTCACCTCGCCCTGGTTCCCCGTTTAATGGTTTGATCCATGAGCGCCCTCCACTGAGCAGACACCCGGAGCTGTGGGAATCATTTAAGGAGGAATCGTTTAGGGAGGATTTATGAGATGCATTCATTATGAAGTGTGCAGTGGCAAACCGACTTCGATCGGTAATGGCAGCTCAGTAATGGCTTACAACGCTGTGTCCGTACTTGTTGTTATTTTGGTTCGCTCCTCTCCTGGAGTGCAACACGCTGATTATGACTGATCATCTCGCAACTTGGATTTTGAAGTATTGTTTCTGGTGCCGCACCAGGATCTCCCATAAAAGTCCACATGGAATTATAGCTGCAAGTTACTGCAAGTCATGTTGGTATATTGATCTTCATTATTATATAGTGTCCAAGCAATAAGAGCAATTGTAAACTTTTTTGTCTTGAAATCTGAGGGTCACAGGCTGTTTTCACTGATGTTAATGCCAGTTCAGTAACCCTTATCTGAATAGGCGGACATCTTTTTGTCCCCTAAAAGTTTTATTTAGCGTTATTGATGAGATCTAAAGATGTGGTGACCCCTGCACACTGCACCTCTAACAGATCTTAGAGACCTTCTTTTTAAATTAAACTTGACCTAACATACTTACCATAGTTGTATGCACATGTAAAAACAAAACACAACAACTTTTGACACATAAATAAATAGTTCAGATAAGAAAATCTTCATCCAGACATAGAGCTGGATATAAAGTTTTTTGTAAGTTACTCTAACATTGCTTGACCTACCTTAAAATATGATATATTCACCAATTTCGCAGGGAAAAATGCATGGACCTTAATGAAAAACATCAGGTACATTTAGGAGACTGATATCTATGAGTGAGTGCAATTTGGCATTAGATCCAAACAAAAATCTTGGTATAACAAATTGAAATGTGGTTTCATAAGGGGACTATTGGGCCTTTGGCATAGTTAGTTTGGGAAATCTGACATTCAGATAGTAACATACTCAAAAAATACAGTTTCCTGTAAAGTATGTAACAGGGCAACATCTCACAGTAATGTAAAGAAATGACTGATTACATTTTAGACGATGAAAAAAATGTCAACGAATCAAAGTTTTTGCAGTTGTTCTCAAGAGTGTAAGAGGAAAAGAGAGGGGGGGGTAGTAGTATGGACTTGTGCCTCCCACCAACTATACAACACAATCCATCCTTGTTAAATACATCCTTACTGTGCTCAGGAGATTCCAGAGGTGGAACAAGCTGGAAAAATCTTCTCCTTGCTTTGCCTCCCTGTTTCTCTATCTCCTGTCACCTGCTGTGTGTAGATAAACCAGGCCCCGTACTGCAAAACATCTGCAGCAGCTGTATGTGGATGAGAATCTTTTCATAATGCACATATCATCATAGATATATGATCACTAGCATCCAGACAAAGCTACTTTAGGGACATCAGGTGTGTGCCAATCTGTATGGAAACACAACCATGAGAAGTCACCATGGTGTAGGAGATGCGCTTGCATTTTATTGTATATCCAGGCTGGTATCTTAATACTGGATATAGTTTATGTTAAGTGTATGTAAATCTTTGCTTTTATAGAAACAAATCCTTTTCACCCTCCAGCCAAATCAATGTTTCATGCCCATGGTGTCTAAACTATTTAAAAAACAGTTTGCGACTCCGCTGAGGACATTTGGACTGAAGACGGGAGCCGTGGCATTAAGAGACCTCCAGACAGGATGAAGAATCTCAGTATCATTACACCTCTTGTGTCTACCACATGAAGTATCCTTAAGTATATCCACATTAACAAAGAGCAAACTGAGTGACCAAGCTGCCTGTTAGACAAGTGACAGACACTGAGCTGGAGTTACAGTTACAGTCAGTCAAAAACATTCCAGCGCTGCCAAAAGCACTTTGACAACTTATCCCTGCTGCCTCCTCTTCTCTGTCACAGGCTGGATAAACTCCGTCTCTCCGTCTCCCTCTCTGCTCAATTATAATTGCTCGCATTTAAACAGCTGAGCCTCTGAATCCTGAGGAGCAATGAGGAGGAGGAGGCACACGCGCCGACACACAAACACACAAAATAAATAAATAAAAGCACGCATCTCTGGTGGAAATTGAGTGGCACTGGTGTTTAAAATAATACGATGCAGCTGTTGATAGTAGCGACTGTCTCCAGGTTTACTTCCCCGTGGCCCCTGTGGCGGCACAGGAGCCGTGATGAAGGCAGACAGCTGACAGGTGCTCCAGGATGATGCCGCCATCAGGTGCCTCTGCTAAACTTAACTCAGACAGGGAGAGGAGGAGGAGGAGAGAGAGAGGGAGGTGGAGAGGGAGAGGGAGAGAAAGAGAGCTGGAGTGAAAGATGCTCTAGTGGTAAAAGGGAGGAGTGGCCAAACAATATAAAGAAAAAGGGGGTTAACAGGGGGGGAAAAGTGGGGGGGGAGACGGTGGGTTCCAGGCAGACGAGAGAGAGGGTGTGTTTGTTTGTGTACGCGGTGTGTTCCAATGCATGCACCTTGAAACTTTACGCCAGCCTGCTCCTCTAAAGAAACTCCAGGGGTGTCTTTGAAGCAGCCAGGTTGAGGGAACAGCCGCCTCTCCGTGGAGACACTGTCACTCAGGAGGGCTCACAGGTTTACTGAGCGGGTCAGGAGACGGGGGAGATAGTGGGAGAAAGGTAATAAGGAGGGATAATGAGCCGGTGCAGAAAACAATGGAGAGGAAACGCTAAGAAATAATTAGAATGAAGAAATTAAATGAAAGAAGGTGCATGTAGGGGCGGGGTGCAGCTTGTCAGGAGGTGTGTGTATTGGTGTGTGTGTGTGTGACGGAGAGTATGTGCTCTTGCCATATGTTTATATATCATTGCATGCATCAGCACTTCTGCAACTACCCACTCTCCACACACACACACACACACACACACACACACACACACACACACACGCTTTCCCAACTCTTGCGTCAGAAACGCAGCCTGTCTGAATATATTGTACGCCCCTAATGGATGTGATGTGTTCGCCACAGTTACAGTGGGGGAGGGGGGGGGCACCGACGACGTATCTGACGTTAACAAAAGGTGCAGCGAGAACTAGTCGTGAGCTGAGGCAGGAAGTTGAACCCCCTTGAACCTGAAGCATGGGGCCTTCATCAAGCTCAAGGCCGGGCAGAAGTGTTCACGGGAAGGAAAGGTGAGGGGGGATGTAGCCAAGGAGCTGATCCCCTCTTCTTTCTGCTGTGTGCATCTACAATTCCAACACACACATGCACACACACACACACACAGACACACACACACACTCCAATATACAAATGCACAGTTGTGTGGATGGAGAGGAACCCGATCGCAGGTAGCCCGACAGAGTGGCTGGGAGCGCTGTCACCAATTTGTTCCTAGCCATGGGGGACATGCAGGGGATGGAGAGGCGATGGCAGCTCCCTGTCCTCATCATGGCTAATGAGGCCCAGGCTGCTCCCTCCTTCTTCCTCTGTGGATCTATGTGTGTGTGGGTGTATGTGTACTGGTATGGCCTTACATTGTGAGGACCAATTTGAGTTTCATCCATTGGAGTGAGGACATTTCTTGGTGTTTTTCACTTTATAACTAACTTTCAAAGGTCCTTTGAAGCGTTTGAGATCATGCTATGGTTCTGGTTAGCATTAGAGTAAGGGGCGAGGGAATGCATTGTATCAGTGTGTGTGAGAGAGAGAGCGAGAGAACCCTTTTTCAGACATGGCCTCAGCAGCCGGGTGCAGCAGGCAGAGGCAGGAAGTGACGCATTAACTCCACTGCGGAGGTCACGTGACTTTGTTTACAGCACGTCGTCATCAGCTCTTATCACCACAAACCCTCTTGATAGGTTCCTCTGTGTCTTCAATGTGTGTTTTCATCAGGAGATATCTCTTTTTTTTCATTTTTTCAATTGTCGTGTGTTTGAAGCGTCATCATTATATATATATTATATATATAAAGTCCGTAGAATCTGTTGCGCATCTCACTCAAACATTTGCGTTCACACCTGCACCTCCTCCAGAAAACATACCGAGGATCTGTGGAATCCAGTGCATGTCTGAAAGCAGCAAGAGAGAGATGGAGAGACATTGGTTTGTATCAGTTTGTGTCACGAAGCTGCCAAAGCTCCTGTTCCTGAAAAACCTGCGGTTGATATCTGGCAGAGACCACCCTGCACTCGTATTTTTCTCTTAGCTAACACCTCTCCTGGCTGAATTATTTACCGGGCCAAGTAACACTCACACTCACACACACACTCACACAGACACATATAGAGAGAGACGAGACCGGGTCTTGTTCAAGGCAGCTACCATTCAATACACTGCAGATCTTCAGGGACTCAACAGGAGCTGAAGCTTGCCGGCTGACCCGGCAAACTTCCAAGGAAGGAGCCAGGGAGATCGGAAGAAAAGACAGAGCAAGAAGAGAGATGGCATCGGACATGTTGTGTCAAGTAGAGCTTAAAATAATGATTTCTTATGAAGAGTCAAACTGGTCAGTGTGTGGTGACCTGGCCTCCTAGTGAAGCATAGACTGCACCATCATGACAGACATGTTTAGAGATTGTATAACATTTTTACACTGATTTATTTTATAGACATTGACCATCACTTAAACATGTCACTGTATCTGGTCTGTGTGATGCATGAGGTGTGATCCTTCTTGTGATGTTCAGGCTGAGATGAGTGTTAGGATGTGGTTGCACCAGAGGATCAGTTGCACTGCATTTGTAGTTCAGGAGCTCCTCAGTGTGGTGAAAATGTGGAAATGCAGTTTTGTTGTTTCTGTACACATCCATCCATACATCGTCCGTACAACTTTTCTTTTGAAGATCGTGGGAAAGTTGGAGAAGATATCAGTCGACATTGGGCGAGAGGTGGGGGGTTCACCTTGGACAGGTCACCAACATACAGAGAGACACAACCATTCACTATCACATTCATTGGCCCTTAGTGATTAGATATCACAAGCAATTTTTTTTTGTTTGATTTTTGAAGTCCAAACTAAAACTAAAATTATTAAATGTATATACATTATACAGTCAAAAAAAATCAACATCGAATAAATTATTAATAACAACATAAGGATGATCCATCGCTGCACCTTAATGGTTACACAGTCTTGAGAAATGTCACAATTCTGACCATCAACCAATGACTTGACTGAGCTCTTTTGAGCTGGATATTGTAAAGCAGCCATGAGCAGTTCATCAAAGTATAAAACATGTCACTTCCTGTAGCCAGCAGGTGGCGTTGTGATTTTAAGTGATGATTTCTTTGTCGATGCCATCAGGCTGGGACTCTTGTCTTACATGTCTAGTTTGGACTCAATTGGACCAATTATGTCTGGGATACAGAACCTTGTGTTTTGAGGGCGTGTAATCAAACTTTGAGACTACACCACGGTCACACCGTGTGAATAAAAACGATCTTTGAGTTTGTTAACATCTCCATCTTGTTTAGATCAGTGGTCCCCAACCTTTTTCCCTTACGGACCGGTTGGATGTCAGACAATATTTTCACGGACGGGCTGTTAAGGTGAGTCTACGGAACCTCGTTACGGAGTCCCTCTGGTACCTCTGGTGACAGCGGTAGATTTTTTTTTATTTAATGGAATTTGGAGAGGTTTTTTTTGGTTATTTAAAATAAAAAATTAATTCGTTAATTAAAAGAAAATCCACCGATGTCACTACAGATAGGATGTTGGAAATGGCATCAGAGTTTTTAGTGCTCTTGTGGCGATCTCAGGGTATTCTGCCGTGACTTTATTCCAGGACACCGGAGTTGTTTTCTCAAACATACTTTTAAGGCCGCCGTCATTTGCGATCTCCAGCAGCTGATCTTCTTCTTAAACAGACATGCTGGATTCACCTGGTTTGTTGATAAATGGGTCCGACAAATACCGTGTTGGTTTGTGTTCAGCGAAAAAGTGACGTGACCGAGACAAGCGTCTTGAAATGCGTAAAGCATGAGTCATAAACGAGAGGATCCGGTAGTATTCCGTATAGAACTTCTGTTTATTTTATTTTAAAAACATAAACAGTTTTTAAATTTTTGAAAAATTAATGTAAATCATTTTAAATAATAATACCTTCTTTGATTTTTATTTTATTTTAAAAACAATTAAATTATTTTAAATTATTTTAAATTTAATTTAATTAAATTTAAAATAATTTACAATAATTTAATTAAATTTTTTCATATTTAATTTAATTTAATTTAATTTTTAAAAACAATTAAATTATTTTAAATTTAATTTAATTAAATTTAAAATAATTTAAATTAATTTAATATAATTAACAATAATTTAAAATAATTTAATTAAATTTTTTTATATTGTATTTAATTTTATTTAATTTTATTTTAAAAACAATTAAATTATTTTGAATTATTTTTAATTCAATGTTATTTTATTTAAAATAATTTAATATAATTAACAGTAATTTAATTTAATTTTTTTATATTTTATTCTATTTTATTTAATTTTATTTTAAAAACAATTAAATTATTTTGAATTATTTTGAATTTTATTTAATTTAATTTTAAATAATTTAATATAATTTTAAATCATTTTAAATAATTTAATTAAATTTTTTTATATTTTATTTTATTTAAAAAAAATTTAATCGAATTAAATTAAATTAAATTAATAAAAGCTGCGCGCGCACATCCTGCGCAGAAGCCTACTGCGCACATTCTGCGCAGAAGCCCATTGCGCACATCCTGCGCAGAAGCCCATTGCGCACATCCTGCGCAGAAGCCTACTGCGCACATCCTGCGCAGAAGCCCATGCGCACATCCTGCGCAGAAGCCCATTGCGCACATCCTGCGCAGAAGCCCACTGCGCACATCCTGCGCAGAAGCCTACTGCGCACATCCTGCGCAGAAGCCCATTGCGCACATCCTGCGCAGAAGCCTACTGCGCACATCCTGCGCAGAAGCCCATTGCGCAGATCCTGCGCAGAAGCCTACTGCGCAGGAATTGCGCGCGCAGCTTCTTTTGTATTAATATAATTTAATTTAAATTTATCTTATTTTATTTATTTTTATTGAACTTATTTTTTCTATTTTTATATTTATTTAATTCACATAGTTTAAGATATTTTGAGAATTTTAAGAGGTCATTGTATTGCCGGCATAATGATGGAAAGAGTGGGATTCGATCCCGGGACCATGTGGTTGGCAGACGGCCACCTTACCAACTAGGCCACAACTCGTGCTGATACAACGTGGAACTAAGCACTATAAGTAGATGGACAGATTATAGTGTGTCCGTGGGCTGCTTTGGATACAACCTTCAGAGAAAATATTTTCTACTTTTCTACATATATTTGACAGCCTTGCTTAAAAGTTACTTTTATATTTTTATATTTTAGATACTGGATGATTTAACATGCTTTAAAAACCTATTATTAGAGTTTCCAAACTTGTCTTCGGACGCCTTAGAACAGTGGTCCCCAACCTTTTTTGCGCTACGGACCGGTTGGACGTCAGACAATATTTTCACGGACCGACCGTTAAGGTGTGTCTACGGAGCCTCATTACGGAGTTCCTCTGGTACCTCTGGTGACAGCGGTAGATTTTTTTTTAATTTAAAGGAATTTGGAGAGGTTTTTTTTGGTTATTTAAAATAAAAAATTAATTCGTTAATTAAAAAAATCCACCGAGGTCACTACAGATAGGATGTTGGAAATGGCATCAGAGTTTTTAGTGCTGTTGTGGCGATCTCAGGGTATTCTGCCGTGACTTTATTCCAGGACACCGGAGTTGTTTTCTCAAACATACTTTTAAGGCCGCCGTCATTTACGATCTCCAGCAGCTGATCTTCTTCTTAAACAGACATGCTGGATTCACCTGGTTTGTTGATAAATGGGTCCGACAAATACCGTGTTGGTTTGTGTTCAGCGAAAAAGTGACGTGACCGAGACAAGCGTCTGAAATGCGTAAAGCATGAGTCATAAACGAGAGGATCCGGTAGTTTTTCAAAATAAAACAGTTTTATTTTGAAAAATGACCGGATAATAGATAAACAGAAAAAAATGTAATTTATTTATTCTTCTGTGCGGCCCGGGGGTTGGGGACCACTGGTTTAGATGACACTCATTTCAATTTAAAGTTGATCTGATCTGATTAAAGCCCTGGGACAAGTACTTCAAAGTAAAAATGTGAAAAATAGCAGGCTTCCTGTTGCATTTTCATAATGCCCCTCAAGATTTTGTGTTTGTCTGGTCATGATACACCTGGGCTACGATTTTGTGAAGATCGGTCAAAGGGAAACCTAGGGGATGCGTTCCAGGGGGCGCTGTTGAGCCATTTTGCCACGCCCATTTCAAATTACTCCAGAATACAGAAATATCCTAAGGCCTTGAATTTCCTGCAAAGTTTCATGATTGTTTTTAGCATGTCTAGGCCCTGAAAAAGCCCCCCAAAGGGAAATCATAATAAAAGTAATAATCCTTACAATTCGGTGCTCGGGCCCTAATAATAATAATAATAATAATAATTCTAATAAAGTATTTCATGACAAAAGCACAACAAATATAAAAGACAACTTCATGTTTAATAGTTAAAGTTCAACGTCCAACATTCTTCATTCAAAGCTTGCAATGAACAATAATCAGCCTCACTCAGAGATTAGTGTGTTTGCAAACTGTTCGGGCAGTGGTACTAGCAAAGTGAGAGAACAACAGGGAGATAATGAAAAGGAAAATGGACGAGCGGAAAGAAGGAAGTGGATGCCGGGAGAGATGTTGAGAAGAAAAATAGAAGAGAGGCAAAACAACAACAGCAGAAAATAGGAGGGCGAGAGAAAGGGGAGGAGGGAGGAGAGAGGAGAGGGGAGAGAGGTAGGACAACCTGAATTATTCTGCTGATTCACGTAACACCAGAACATGGCCTAGTCAGCTCTCAGGGAACAGTGGAGGAGAAATCAGCTTTTTCCTTCCAGGTGTCCCTGGAGGCAACCTTCACAGTATCAGTACAAAACTCTGCCCACTCAGATCTTAGCAGTAAAACTCAAAATCCCTGATCTCACATCTGATTGTTTATAAATATTTGAGCTCTTTTGCACCTTTCTCTCTGGTTTGTGAAATAAGAACTGTCACACTTATGTCTTTTAAGTCACACAGAAACAGGATTCTGTTACGAGATCTTACGAGAGAAATATTTAACCTGAATTCCAAAAATGCAATGAGAGATGAGATGAGGCATTTGTAGCCAAAAGCAAATGAGTAATTAAATATACAGTTGTTTGAACTATGTCCATCAGGGGGGGGGCATCAGGGGGCCGGTGTGGGGGGTTTAAAGAGACCAGTCTTTCTGAAGTAGCGCACGATGAGAGGGACGGACACCAGAGTGATGCTGATGCGGACCGGAGCAAAGAGCTTGTGGATGGCGTAGGCCAGGACGAACGTGCTGGTTCCTGCCGCCATCTTAGAGCGAACGACGGCCTCGCTGAATCCCACTTTGCAGAGCACAGCCGCCATATCGATCCCACTGCAGAGACAAGAGACACAAGAGGCGGGTTAGAGGTGCATAGAATTCACAGATTAGGTTCACTCACACACCTTCTCCCTCAGTTTTTTATCAAGAGTGAAAACATGTGCACTGTACATAGGAGTGTCTAGTTTCAGACACATAGTAAACTAACACTGCAGCAGCATACTGGGGAAATCACCATGAATTCTATCATTAGATGGATGGATAGAGATTCCAAGTAATAACACTAACAACATTAAACAAATATAATAACAATTAATACTGAACATTCAGAAATCCAAACCATACAAATCCAAATGCATTACTTTTCAACAATAGGGTCACTTTCTATAAGCTAATGTCTGAATTATAACAAACTACAAACCAGAACAAATATGTACAATAAACGTATCATCCATCTATTGCCTGGACTGCACTTTACTGCTGAGCGATGGGAGGATGAGGTTTTCACTGTGATGTGTTAATCAGAGCACTGAGTCCTACCTGGCAGTTGAACTTAAAAAACCCATAGCAAGACAACGAGAACACAAAAAGATCCCAGCCAAACTCAGCGTGGTTACATACTGGAATAATACTGACATCTATACCTGAAGGTTCTCTCAAAATAAATGACAACACATACCAACGTGTCGTGTGTATTTGGTTCTGCGGAAATGGTGCAACTCACTCTTACTTCCACCAGAGGGAGCTATGTACAATATATATAATGTGTTTCATAAGTTTTTCCTTTTGACCCATTTAAACTGGTGACATTAGCACAAGCAGCACTGCAAGATGAAGTACATGAAATCAAACAACTCAAAGTGGGTCTAACAAGCTACACTTTACACTGCTCGTGTGGGACACTGTGGTAAAGTTGTGGCATTTTTCTGAGCCATTTATGGAAATAAATATGTGAAGAATGTGAAAACAAGAGGTTGAGAGCAGCTCCGGGCTTTTCAGCCTCTCTGTCTCTGTCACATTAACAGCTCGGTGAAATTTACTCGGCTAAATATAAGGACCCATCTGCACACTGCCGACTGTTTACTCAGCTCTCAGCTCTGTATTAGCAGGCCACATGCCGGGGCTCTCTGGACACACACAGTGATAATGCTCCATGGCTGCTGGCTACAGTCAGGTTTCAGTTCAAGGGTCATTACGAGCTGCAGAAGGAAATCACTGAGCTGTCAGATAACCTCCAGCAAGTCACGCTAATATTCAAGGCCCTGGCATGTGGCCAGACAGAGAGACAGAGAGACAGAGAGACAGAGAGACAGAGAGACAGAGAGACAGAGAGACAGAGAGAGAGAGACAGACAGAGAGAGAGACAGACAGAGAGAGAGAGAGACAGACAGAGAGAGAGACAGACAGACAGACAGACAGACAGACAGACAGACAGAGAGACAGACAGACAGACAGAGAGACAGAGAGACAGAGAGAGAGAGAGACGAGGGTAAGGAACTCATGCTCTTGTCAGAACTGCCGGTGGGTGTTGTGCTGCTTTGGCGTTTCTCTGTCCATCACCATCAATGTCATGGATTTGAAATTCTGCACATCTTGTTGAAAAGTTAAAAGTCAGAAAACGCGGTAGCGAGATGAGAAAACGCCCTCATGTTTTATTCAAGCACTCAGTGTCTGCGTCTGATGGAGCCGGTCGTGATATTTCAACAACAGACGAGCCTCTACAATGTGGCTGAGTGAGTGGAACATTTTTCACCAGCCTGCACTCTGCTGTCTCTCACATAACAGGTCCCATTTCCTGCCTATTTACAGCAGAGGTTTCAGAGCTCCTCGGTGTGGAAGCTGCCCACGGGTCGCTCATTTCCTGCACTCGTTTTTAGGTTTAAAGGAAATGTTACAACCCGACGCTCTCTCACTGCCAGATAATATCAGTGAGTGATGTTTGATGCATTCAGTTGTTTAACATGTGTGCCGCGTTGTAGTCCTGCTCACTGTTCCCTCTTTCCCTCAGTCACAGCACCTTTTATATCACGTACTGATTCAGACTGTCAATAGGTTCTGTTATGGTTTACGGTCCCATTTCACCAGACTCTCTTCTTTATGATGATGTCAACAAAGAAGATGTGATGAGCACTTTTCTGTTTTCTGACCATTTAGAGACAAAGGGATTTGTTGAAATGATCAGCAGATTAAATAAAGTAAAAGTTATTTGGACCCCAACTGTAATACACATCACACTATTGCTCCTGGAGTTTTCATTTAATTGCTCTATATATATATATATATATATATTGTCGGCCAATACGCTCTACTCCCTAACGTTGGCATCAGATTCCAAAAATCTAGTCAATCCCTAATTCCTAATATAAATTTAGAAAAGAAAAAAACTAAAGAAAACTAAACGAAAAAACTAAAGCAAGAACCAATGCATCTGCGTTTCCCAGCCAGACTTAATGTAAGTTCCCCCCCCGACCCTCCACCTGTAGAACAAGCAGTGAGCTCTTCAGTTACCTGGATACCAGGAGGTAGAACATTCCCAGAGACATGAGGGAGATCCCGATGTGAAAGCAGACTCCCACTGCTCCGTACTCCTTGAAGACTTTCTTGAGCTGCTGGGTCTTGGTTGGTTCCCCTCCTTCTGGCTCAGGCTCCCCCGGGACCTTTTCAGAAGATGAGGACGTAGAAGAGGCCTCCTTTAAATTCTGCTCGTCCTGGATGAAGACAGAAATAAACTGAGAGTGAGCAGAATATATTTGAAGAGGAGGATAAGGACGGACAGATCACTATGAGAGAAACACAGAGGATAGTAATATTCAGCACATTCTCATATTTAAGAAGCTGGAGCTAGAGGGTAACTGGAGTTTGAGCCAAATTATTTAATTAATCAATGAGAAAAGTTGATGTTTATTTGCTTATTAATCTTGTTACAGCTAAACTTCTAAGTTTACTGAAACCGTATCAGTTGTATTTAAGATGCGTAGCCATAATGTCATGTTTCTGATGCTCTGTGGGAATAAAGTCCAGATGTTATTTTTTTCAGTTTAAGGCCACAAATAGAAATACACCCATCATCATAATGTACAAAAAAAAAGTGTTGGTGCATCATCTGCTTAAAAGTTGAGGTCGTCCAAGTAGGTCGATCGGAGCCTGAACTTTTATGAGCTTCCTCTATTCACTGTGCAGCTGAATGAGCTGGTTTTAAACATGAGGCTACTGCTGTGTGGTTTGATAGTAATGGGTGCCTAGTGGTACAGCACCCCTAGGTAATGCATTGCAGGGCACAACGCTCACACTACATATTTTTGCTATATTTCCCAAACAATGCTGCGGTCAACCTACATAAACGTCCTCAGATTCATACATAAACTATGACTACACAACGCGGACAGATCTGTGACGTAACGTAACTTTAGTAAATTAATCTGAAAAGTGCCTGGCCGGCTCCACTTACACATGCGGTTATGTTAACTGCAGTCAAGCCTGTGCAACAAGTATTAAAGTGTATAAGAAGTTTGTGTGTTATGTCGATTTTCACATTCCTGACACTGAGCAGCAAAACTGCAAATTTTACCTAAGACACACAAATCTACATTTTCTCAGACTATTCGATCCATCTGTGTCGACCGCATTTCAAGTGGGTTTCTTAAGTGTCGGGACTTAGACACTTGGGACCATGAATTTACAGCAGAGAGACCCACAGAGAGCTGTGTAGTAATAACTCTGTATGATTAAGTTTGGAATAAAGTCATTTTTTTAATCAGGACATATCTGAATGACATAATGAATCAAACATTTCCAGCATTTAGAGGCAACATGCAGTACCTCAGTTTATGAATCTCAGAGCTACTCATAACTTTGAAGGACTCTGGGTTTCTGGGTGAACATGTGAGACCTTGCTCTCAGGCCTGTCTGCCACTCATTTATCTGATCACCCTGCTGTGGTGATACAATTACAACTAAATGTCTTTTATGGATCCCCCTCAGGTTAACTCAGGGTTTTCCATTATGATTAAACATACTTGGGGAAGAATAATCACAGTTTCAATGTTATTGCCAGCTTTCAACATTCTTTTTCATTAGAAGCCTAGTGTTAAGCAGCAGGAGGGCATCGTGTTCACTGGCTCTTTGTAGCCTTCCCAGTAAAAAAATATTCCTCTGGCAAGAGGAAACACAATCCTTCTTAAAAAAACAGGAAATAGCTCAGGCCTGCATGTCGTTAGGTATTTTTAGACAAACTACTGATATGATGCCTACAAAGCGGAGACAACTTATTAAGTACATGGAATGCTGCCTACACAGAGAACTCTTTAACAGGCGCTATCTGAGTATAGAAGCTAATCAAGTCAAAGTCCACTAACACAATGATGAGGACAAAATGTAGGCCGATTATAATATTGTAGATGTTTGGCAATTAAATAAAGACATACAGAACATTGGATATAATGTAAATTAAAATTATTAAATGTTTCTTATCCATAAAACAAAAAGGGGTTATGTATGAAAAATGTTTTATATACAGACTTGGGACAAATCCAAATGAGTTAAAGGACTGTAGAGAAATGTATAAAGTTTTAACGATTGTAAAATGTATAACTACATTTTTGTTGTAAAATTATTCTAATAATACAAATAAATGAATTCTGGTTTCATGATGACCTCAGGGCCTCAAACCATAGACTGTATATAAAGATGGATGCTGACAGCTACCAAAAGAGAAGCCACATTTTCTAGATCCTCCCCTGGTGGCTTCAGTCTTGGTCATAAACCCTTCCTCCTCCACGGATGAGACATGCTCCAAAATAAAATGTCATTTTAAATACTGAATACATTTTTCTTCTGTCACTTTAGGTGGTTCTTATATTAAGTGATATGAAAGGTGAAACATCCTGATTCACAGCTGAGACCTCAAATCTGTGGCTCCACTCCACGATTACTGCTGAGCAGACTCCGGCTCCAAATTACATCAATAGAGCACGATGACAGCACCGGTATCCAGGATATTTTAATTCAAGTTTTAGTTGTACATTTTTGCACAACTTGAAGAAGTGGAGACATCTTTACTTACAGTCTATACCTCAAACTGCTTTTAAACTCGCCTCCATGCTCCCTTTTCAGTCGAGTTTTAAACATTGAACATGGTGTAATAATCTAAGATGTTTTTGTGAAATTCGTATATTCACTCGACTTTCGTTCATTTCCAACTCTGCCCTAGTTGCTATAGTGACATTCTGCTTTCCTCTGACTGTCTTCACTTGTAGGGTTCATTCAGACAATTAAATCAAGTGAGTAGAGACAATGAAGAAGAAGATGAAGAAGAAGGGAACAGAAAGAACAAAATGATCTTTTCTCTTTGTGGTAATTTGTTTAGCTAAATATAAATCTTAGCCGCCTGCATGAAGCCTTAGTCCTGTTGATGTATTCACTGTCATGCAAACAATGGACAATAGAAAGTCTGAAGTGGGCGAGGGAGCAGGCCTTTGCTTTTCAGAGGCGAGTCAGGCCGAGCTAAAAGTAAAGGCGGGCTGCAGCGTGGGAGGGTCATGTGAGTGTGAGGCCAAAGAGACTTGTGCAAGGGAGGGTGTATAGGAGGGGAACAGTGGCACTGCTGTGTCTGATAACAGCTTTTCAGAGGCATGAAAACACATGCACGGTCACGGTGGCATGCCAACATGGACAAAGACACACTCACGTGCACAGACAGAACACGAGGGAAACCGTCAAGTAGTGAATGCCTCCGGTCGGAGGTTGAAGCTTAACAGCAGCCCTCTATTTATTCAATCTGTTAAAGGCGGTAATGTTGTGCTTTAGTTCGCTCTCACCAGTTTGTATTAAAACGTACAAAAAACAAATGGCTGGCACGGTCGTTCCACCTTTAATGTGTAAAGGGGAGAACTGTCATGGTGGGACAAACGCTGCCATTCTCGTGACACACCTAATGAACCCAAATTCCAGAAAAATTCCAGAAAACTAGCATGTGATCTAAATTCACAGACTGGCAGAGTTTCTCTAGCAAACTGGAGAATGCTGCCTGAAATGTGCAGCCAGTGGCAACCAAGCACCCACAGTCTTCATCCAGTGAGTCAGACTGGTCTGGACTTAAATTAAATATTCACTTTGTACAAGCAAAGAACCTTTGTTATCTTTTTTAACCAAATATAAGTTTAAAGCAAGTTAAAATATTTTGTTAGCCCTGTTAGCGACAGAGCTGTATTGATGGTGGTGTAGGTTAGTCCATCACTTGGGTACACACTGAAGTATCTCAACTTTTACTGTACTGACCTCAAGTCATAAATTTCATGAGGATGGTGAACATGATAAACATTTTGAATACAAAATATCAGCATGTTGTAAATGTGGGCATGTTACTAAGCTAATGTTAGCATTTTGCTGAAGCCCTTCAAGAAGCCAAAGAGCTGCTGGCATGATATTCTTGTGTGAGATAATGATTATGTCATACAGAATAACAGGAAGAAAACACAGAATACTACAGCGTGGTCCCTTTTATATAGTGTTGTGCTTTCTAAGAACTGCTCACCACAGAGCAGGTTCACCTACAGCTGTCTCCACTTCCCACTGCTGCTGACTCACCAGCACAGCAGCATAGGCCAGGTTCTTATTCACTGCTAATGGTTTTGGACTTAGTGACTCAGGAGGAGCTGTAATGCGTTTGTTGTGCCCTCAGGGGGACTAAAACATGTTTAGTGGTGAGAAGTGAATAGTGTTGAGGTTAAGGTTAGGCATTGACTGGTCATGGCTAAGCTTTGGGATAAGGTTGTGCCCAAATTAATATATGTTAATGCAAACAAAAAGGATAAGTGTGTGTTTGCATGTCTGTCTTTTGTAACGAGGGCCATTGTTGGTTCAATACCATCATTGTGAGGACATTTTGGCTGGTTCTCACAAATTCTAAGGTCTGGTTAAGAGTTAAATATTGGTTTTAGGGTTAGGTTAGTTAGAGGCTAGGAAATGCATTGTGCAATGACTGTCGAGCCTTTACCATTTTGAGCCTAGAACCTGCAGAGTTAGGACATACTGACCCCACTTTCAAAGGGCATGAGGGTTAAGACTTGATTTTAGGGTTAGGATTAGAGAATGGGTTAGGGTTGGGGTTAGGTTTAGGTCAGGATTAGGTAGTATTGTTATTGTTAAGTTTAGGGTGAAGGGTTTGCATTAGGCCAATGTTTGTCCTCTGTAGGAGAGAAGTAAAAGGTTGTGTGTGTGTGTGTGTTACATAGATCAATAATGCAGCAAACTTGTGTGTATGTGTAACAGACCCCAAAGCTCAGGCCCTCATGTTCAGCCTGTTCTCGTCATGGCTGTCAGTGAGCCCACTCCTGCTCACCGACGAGCTGCTCTCTGCATATTTCATGCTCTTGTTTTCAACACTGGCGCCACCGGGACACAGACAGACCTGTTCAACACGAGCCCTGCTCCCTCATGAGCGGATCACTGCGGTTACACAAACAATCGAGCTGAGGAGTTCAATTCACCCGTTTGTCGGCGCCTATCTCCTCCCCGGGGTCGCTCCTCTTGGCGGCCGCAGCGGTGGATGAAGCCCCGGTGTGCATGGTCCTGCTGGAGACCCTCCAGGTGCCTGTAAACAACACATGGCCCAGCGGCGGCTCTCCGCTGCCGTGGCGCCTCTTCGCGTGCACCGGCGGCGGCTTGAACACCTCTAAACTCCCGCCCTCGCTCCGCACGCTTCTGAGGAGACTCTCGGCCACTCGCTCCCAGTGTCTCCGGTCCCAGTCCCAGTCCGCGACCCCACGCTCCCAGTTCAGGAGCGGACGCGGCTCCGGCTGCTGCGTGCCCAGGTGCGCATGTGTGGAGGAGACGGCGGATCCACAGACAGACCTGAGCTGCACCGTGTGACCTTTGCGTAACGTCCCGGTGACGTGCGTCGGTCGGTTCGCTTGGACTCGCACCAAACAGCAGCCCGGGGACCTGAGCGCCTGACCCGCTGCACACAGTCTGCCCCCCGCGCGCCACCGAAACATGGTGGTCCACGTCCCGCCGGAGGATTCGTCGCGTTTCCCTAAAACAGTCGCACGGAGCGAGCGGGTCGTTCACGTCACGTACGGAGCCCGCGAGCAGCTGTACACATGCTGGTGTCCTGCCTGCCTGCTGCCTGCCTGCCTCCCTCCCTCCGCTCCTCTGTTGACCGATTATCACCCACAGCCAATGAGCACTGACGCGCAACCGCAGAAGCAGCGGAGGGAGGGAGGAGCAATTTAAAGGTGTAACCGTGGCGGGCCTCCTCGGTGAGTTGTGTCATGAAACCACTCAGGGCAGCGTGATGTCACTGGGACCATTACATGTGTCATAACAGCTGGGCAGCAATACGCTATAATAATCATTAAGTACAATTATTCATTATTAAGACTTTACGAGTGTTTTCTCCAGCAGAGTAAGTTCAGAAGGAGCAAGTTGAATCAAATTGACAAAAGGCTAGCAAGCAATTATTTCAAATATGTCGCACAAAGATATGTTTAAAGATCTTTTTGAGGGACAACAAAGACTTGGTTCAAATTAAAATTAACAGAACAAAAAGATGACATGACAAAACCAAGACACACGCCAGGTAACGTAACATAGCCGAACCAAGCCTAACACAGCTTATAGCCTAGAGATAACCTAGCAAAGCATAACATAACATAAGTGAGAGCACGGATCAAGAACAGCAGCAAACTTTTTATATAAAAACAAAATTCAATTCTTAGAATAATTACATAGGGTTAAATGGTATAAACTACTCTATCATCAGACTACTAATAACTTCTGTTCCCTGTGAGCAGTGGGACTTGGATAGGTCTGAACACATTGCCGTTGGTTATCTGTGTTTGGAGATCCAATGTTCTGTAGAGATAACACAGTTCAACCAACAGAAAGATACTAAAGACATGAGGAGTAACAGGGAGTTAACTGAAGCAGGCCACACCTCTAATGTAAAAGTAAACCACAGGCACTCTTCTTTTCCGTTTGCCTCTTCGCTCCTCTAGCATAATTTTTTTCTCATGTGAAATTTGCATGTGTTTGAGTTAGAGGTGTCAACTAAAGCCCAAACTGAAAGGAAACTGCTGTGAAAGCAAAGGATCATAAAATCTAATTCTGAATACCATTGGCTTTGAAATGAAAGAAGTGTATATGTCACAGGATGCTGAAAGACTTCTGTGGTCAGTGTTGCACCAGGCATGTGAAAAAGCTGATCTGCTTTAGGTGTGCAAGTGTTTTTTGCTGAGAGGAAGAAGGAAAGCAGAAAAAAAACAGTCAGCACAGCAGCAGAGACGGTGACCTTTTCTCAGGCTCACCACAAAATCAACATGTCGGCAGATTTAAAGTGTCTCTCGACTCTAACGTTTGTGGTTTGATGATCAGTCTTTTATTAGATGAGAGTGAAACATTTAATTTGCCTGCCGGGGCAGAGCTCTGGGTCTAAACATCTCAGTAGAACTGGATGTCAGCTGCTGCTCAGAGACAGACGGCAAAAAGAAGAAGTTCCCTGTGGTGCTTTAAAAGTTGAAGTTGGTACAGTCCCAGTTAGACCATGACACGGAAAAGATGACTGGTGAAAATCCCTGGAGACATTTTATATATTAGTTCAGAATCCATAACACCATATTGAAGTTGATGTGGATGCAAGGATTCTGACAGATTTCACAGAAAGTTAATGTTGCATAATTGGGGACTGGGATAAAGATATTCAACATTTTGTCAAACTTTTTTGAATGAAAGACTAAATACTTCATCCGTAAAATATACCAAATAATCATGTTCCTGTTATTTCGTCCTCCCTCTGGTAGACTGCGTGTCAGTCACACTTTGTGGTTTGTGCTTGATAAAGTGACAAATCAGCTGTTTCTATATTGATGTGACTTCCACCTCGATGTTCAGTTCATAATCGCTCAGTCACTGGTGCGTCAGCCACACCAATGCAAAGCGAGGCCCTGTGTGAAGTGATCCGAGTCACTGTTCCTCACTCAGCCTCCGTGCTTCCTCTACCTTACATTGATTTACAGTCTGGGTTTTATCATCTTTCCTATAAATGATTTGCCGTCAGTGTTTAAACAGCAGATTGCAGAGAGTTGCTTGTGATTGTGTTTTGTAAGTGCAGCGGAGGAAGGAGGACACAGTCAGAACCCTACACTGACAGATGGTTATCTAGAGCATCTAGGACACGCTACAGGTGGACATAACCAGTTGAAGGGAGGAAGTGCTGCAGAGCTGTTGACGCACTGAGGGAACCAGTCCAGCAGGTTTTATTTAAACGAAGCTGCCGGTGTGTGTTTCTCATTTAATTGAAGAACTTGAAAAACACATTGGTCTCCTCGACATTATAACATAGAAAATATAGCCATGGCTCTTTGCTGCTAATTTTCGCAAACTAGACCCTTTATTCTGACTCAAGTCACTGACTCTTGTCTCCTTGTGCTACATGTAGGTGTAAATAATTAACTTGCTGTTGGGGAAATGTCTAACTTTAAATGTATCATGGTTTGGAGATTCATGGAGACTTAGCTGCCTTTGCTGGTGAGGATGTTGATACAGGTATCTGACCTGTTTGGAATGGCCGTGTCTTAGCCTCACTTCCTGCTCAGTCCCAGGAAGCAGGAGTTCTTCTCACCTGAACTAAGAGGCCTGGATCGGGGGCCTTTCTTCTTCCTTTGTTTGCTGCAGCGTGAGAACCTTCTACTGATGCTGCCAGAAATGTTGTTTACTTAAAGGTGACTGTCCATCAGATGGGATATTCGAGTTAGTTCCTGATATTTGTTAAAAGACTATCTATTGTTTATTGATTATTGCTTCCATTTGTCTTTAAGCCTTTGAAATCATCAACTTTAAGTGGAAAACCTTTGGAGGAGTAAACAAACAATCAAACGTCTCTTCTCAGTCCTGATGCTTTAGCAGGTGAAATTTTGCAGAAGCGCATTTTTAACAATTCAGCCATCAAAAATCGACTTTCCAGAGTGATGCTAGATGAAGAAGTGTGGTCGACTGGCTGATATCACCAAGTGTGGGGGGTGTTTTATTAATATGACAATGATTGCAGCCTTAGAACAGCATGTCATTAGTTGTTGGTCTGAAGTGCGGTCCTGTCTGAGAGTGACAGACTTCGATTCCTCGTTATGTTTTTCATCTTTTTATCCCGCGGTCGCACAGTCACACATCGACTCATCCTACTTAGACTATTTAAATTAAGGTCAAACAGGACCCTGAAGTCCCGGTTAGGTCCAGCAGGTCCTGGGAACCGGGCAGACGTCCATCTGTTTGTTCTTTTTGTGCAGCTCTTCTATCCGTCTTCTGGCAAACTGGCAGGATGGTCAATATCCTCCTCCCAGCACAGGCCCGCTTTCAGGAGCCCGCCATCCTCCCTGCATTTGCAAGCCTTCTTTCTTCCATGACTGAAAACCTCCCTTCTTCCATCGACTGGTCAGTGTCTCATCAAGTCCTGGCATTGATTCATTTTCCGACTTTGTCCTCCCTCAGTGCCGTCCTTTACCATCCCTCTGTTTAAGCATTCAGCGCAGTGGTCAGTGTGTGACTGCCTGCTCTTTCTGGCACCGATCCACTTCACCCTCCAGTGAAGAGGACTGAAGGACTGGGACTCGAGCCATCTGGCCCAGATTCAGCATAGCTCCGGTACCAATGGTAAAGCCAGGCCACCAAGACAGGGTTGATGCAGTCTGGATCATGTGTTTCAGCACCTTTGTCCTCCTCTCTGTCTATATGTCCTAGACATATACCGACTGTGTCCAGGCAGCTTCGGATGAAAGGCTGGTTTCTCCCAACGTTTGCTCTAGACACATGGAGGGCTGGGACCTGACGTATATGTTTGAACAAATGACTTCCTGTTGGTTCTGCTGATTTGCTTTTCAAATCGCTGAGCAAACACATTGGCCAGACAAAGCTGTTTTATGAGAGTTTAATGCACTGTGAAAAGGTTTCTCCATAAAAGACAGGCAGCTATATCCATGCATATAAGTTACTCCCCTATAATTAGAAAATACATTTATAGAGGGATGAATAAACAACCATGTAAGCCGATGGTTTTCAGTTTAAACAGTTACTCAGCAGAATCTGAGGCTGGACAAAGTACAAATTGCAGGGGGAATCTTGCAGGCACGGCACATTAGACACACCCAAAATAACCTTAAAATAAACATAGAAAAACAAGAAAACACACCATTACTTTTTAGTTCTCTCTCGGTCCCAGCTGCTGCTGACCGCCTGAAGACATATTGACCCCTGCTGACCCCAGAATCAGCAGAGGGAGGAAGTCTAGAAAAAAAGAAAGAAAGAAAGGAAGCAGTGGACGCTGGGCCAAGGCCCTGACAGCTGTGTGACGAAGGACGTTCCAGCCTCCGCCTGTCTCAGAACAGAGAGAAGATGTGGAAGGAGAGGTCAGAGAAAGCAGACGTCTCAGCGTGAGAGAAACTGTTCGTAACCTTCATAGGACATGAAGTGCATTCAGAAGATTCACCTGATGTCAGCAGTAAAGTGTCTGAACACATTTTGGGGAAAATAGTGGTGTTTCTGAAAGACAGCAACAAAACAACTTAAAAAGTTTAGTTTAGTGAAGTCATTAAATGCATAAGTGACATCTTATTATGTTAAATACTCCCATGGGCAGGAAGTAAATAGAAGCCTTGGTTCAGCAGTTAATCTAGATTGCAGTTCTTGACCATTTAGTCCTTGTGTTTGTGAATTTTAGCACAACTTTTCTCAGCAGTTTGTCTCATCATGCATTTCATGAATCCACATGCGGGTGTTATTCATGTATTTGGCCAAGATAAATTGTGCAATCATGCAGTTCAAGTATTAACTTTAAATTTGTTGCTACAGCCACTCAATAAAGCACATACGTCTGCTCAACAGTTCCCTTAAATTCATTAAGCTGCAGAAAATTACACACATCATTTTTTCATGTTGTATCATAAATCATTCTCTATGAAAATTATGAAAATGTAAAGAACAGATACAATATCTCATAATGTTAGAAGACAGTATATGGAAATAAAATTGCCTGGACCTGCACCAAAATTCAAAAAGTTCTTTCTTGGCCTTTGTCCCATCTTTTACCAAGTTTCATGGAATTCCCCTCAGTAGTTTGTGTGTAATCCTGCTGACAGACAGACAGACGGGGGAAACATAACCTCGTGACCACATTGGTAAATGTGTGTAAATTTGATTGCACAGCACAAAGAAACTTTATAATTCAGAGGAGTCCATGTAAAATTCTCAAAATATACAATTTATTCAAAATATGTTAATGCAACCATCAATATATTCCAGTAATTACAAAATCAGTAGTTTGTCTCTTCTTTATAATCTGATCCTTTACAGACAGTGATGCTCGCAGTCAAACACAAGCTTTGATCTATTTACCATGAGAACACAGGATACGTTTTAACAGGTGAAAGTCTCTTTCTGGCTAAAACTCATCAGGGTGTAGTTCAAAAAGTACTTTTCAGTTGGATGGAACTTCGCTCCCCAGGAAGCAGATCTGAGATCAGCAGCTGGAGCAGATCTGAGCTTTAGCTGACTCACAACAAAACGATGTCACAGCCGAGGGGAGAATAACACAATTCTGACAATTTGTTCTTCCTCAATTTGAGTTGTAAAACAAAACTGCTTCCTGTTAAAAACTGACCTTTACAGAATATTTGCACAAATAACTTCCACCTACCAGACACTGAATGACAAGGAGGAGACACTTGCAGCTGGATACTGAGGAGGGATCTACACAGTTTTTATAGATTTCATCTAGACAACCAAATGTCTGTTAACAATGTTCATCCATGTGGGTAAGTTCTGTTCATGTAAACAGATAAGAGGGACACAAATACAAACTTATTTACAGACGTATTCGTATTCCATAAAAATATTTGACACTGTACTGCTCATGTACTGGGGATGAAGTCGTTGGGGAATCACATTTGAAGGGGTCGCTCATCTGAAACTACGATAACAGCCCCCCCCCTAAAGTTTTCAAAATACCATGGAAGACTCTTTGGCACTGACAGGAAGATGAGACAAGATTTGATATAATGAAAAAATCAGTTCAACATTTAGGAAAACTGCTTATTTGCTTTTTTTTTCGCTGATCAGGAGATCGGAAACATTTCTCAAATCTCAGTGATTAATATGAAGATGGAGCCAGCAGCCTGTTAGCTTAGTATAAAGACTGGGATAAGTCATCCTGGGTCGGAGAAATAACATGTTGTAGTTCTATCTCAACAATTCAGATATTAAGACACTGTAATAAATCTACAAAAGACAAACGTGGAAATGATCACTGAACATCACGTTGAGTTTTTCTAGATCTGGCAACTTCACCTCATTTTCAATTATAGGGAGGTTATAGGCCCTACATTTCATTCATTATGGTCCTAACAGAGTCTTCAGTTTAACTTGGTGGCACCTGCAGAAAGTCAGATTCCTCAGAGCTGTTTCTTGGCCTGTCTTCCTGGAGTCTGCTGGCTGCCAAGAAACAGTCTGGCATATAAACACATTGTTTCATGGACAGATTAAGTAAACAAGAGATTGCTGATTAATGTGATTTATAAGTGATGGTGGGTGGATTTTGTTTTGGTTTACTAAAGCCAGGCTACATGTTTCCTCCCGATTCCAGTCTTAGTGTAAAGTTAACCAGCTGCTAGCTGCTGCTGCATCTCTGGCGTAAAAATAAGTTGTTTTCCCAAAAGGTGAAACTATTCTCGTCCTGGTTTTTGGGCTGTAAATTGTATATTTTGTGTTTGTGAATCCATGTTAAAGAAGATCTGACATAAGACTTCGCTACAAACCAAATCCAACAGTGGATTCCTGTTGAAACAACGTGTATCCTCAGAACAACTCATACTATACTTACAGTAATTCAGTACATAGCATTTACAGTTTCTGTTAATGAGACAAATACAGTGACTGGAAGAAAGATAAAGCCACACAATGGCCACCAGGAGAAAATAAACAACAAAACAAAAACAAATAACACTGTTATTTGTAGTGACACAATTATGAATCTATCCCAGGCAGGATGGAGTTATTGTGTTTTTAATAACATACATGTAGCAGACAGTTGTCTTCACTTCATCTGTTTGAGTTTCCACGTCAGAAGGTGCTTCGCTGGACGGCTCTCCAGCTCCTCTCGCTGTACATCGCATTCACACTCTCCACACACCAGCCACATAATAAATACAC
Source organism: Pseudopleuronectes americanus (assembly GCA_038501795.1). Classification (NCBI taxonomy): domain Eukaryota; kingdom Metazoa; phylum Chordata; class Actinopteri; order Pleuronectiformes; family Pleuronectidae; genus Pseudopleuronectes; species Pseudopleuronectes americanus. The sequence continues at coordinate 16,178,435 of CM076717.1, read as the reverse complement.
TCACTATTAGAAACCATTATGTATTTTTTGTTCACTTTACATTAATTTCATAAATAAAGAAAATTACAGTCATTTTCAACCAGGTTTGCTTAAATAATCTGTACGCGTGAGGATGAGCTGTCAGTTTAGAGGACGGTGAGGTGACGTGGAGTTGACAGAAAATAATGAACAGTTTCAAACGAGTGCAGAACGAGACTCTTTCCGGTTTCCTCTCGCTATAGAAGAACACTTCCTGAATATTTAATACTGTTTTATGGCATTCCTTCCCTTTACTTAATGCTGGGGGCATTTCAACATGGGGGACGCTTCAGAGGAGGCGTCTCATCTCTTTTTGCTACGTTTAGCTCTGCCCCCCCTCTTAATACGACCAATGGGACACGTGGACAGCTCCGGGGTTCCTGCACATCGCGAAAGTGACAAGAATGAGGCGTCAAAGCAGAGCATCGTGGTTTGATGAAGGAAATTTGTTTAAATACAAGATAATCATCCATTTGTAGGCTACAATAAAAGCTCTTCTCCGTCTTCATCTGTGAGGATAGAACATGCAGTACCATGTGATCGGCTCTATTCTTGTGATTTCAAAATTCATTTCCTGGTGAAAAACTTAAAAAAAACCTGTCCACACTTTGATTCACTTTGAGAAACAGCATCCTGGGCTCTTTCTATCCAATGGTTGGATGGCATGTCCTGTATGAAAGGGAATTTTTAATCCAAGTGACGTCTTGAGGAAAAGTCTTTTCCTCTTCTATACTACAGGTGAAAGGTTTCTCCAGTTGTAGCAGAAGTCACGTGACCGGGAGAAACCTTTTCTCTGACCTTCCTCAGGCGGCTCATGTTCTCTGGAACAAGTTTCAAAGAAGTGGAGGAACAGGACGTTAAAAGACAGGAACACTTTCCCTTTCTTCCCTCCTTCCTTCAGCACATTCCTAACTTTCATCCTCTTTGTGCAAACACGTCACTTGGCGGCGACGCTACGACACACAGCAACAGGTCCGCGCCTTCGGATGCTCCTCCTCCATTGGCTGTTTCAGTTTGAGGAGGGGCGGGTCGCCGCTGGCTGGCGTGTAGTAAACAGCGCTGCCATTGGAGGAGACCAGTGGCATGCGGGGGTCCTCGGAGTTGTTTTTGGCATCGGAGAAGGAGTCTGTGGAGCCGTTACCTAGGTGACCGTTGAACAAGGGGTGATTCAACAGTTTGGCGGCTGACCTCTGTTTCTTCAGCTCCGACAGAGTCTGAGCACGCTCCTTTGGCCAGGCGTCCTCCTGGTTGGACTGGGAGGTGACGATCCCGCCGTTATCAGACGATGGCGTGTTGCCATTGGAGGGCGACTGCGGCGGCACAGACGTTGTCGTGGAGATGAGGCCGTTCTGTTTGTTGCTGCCGTCTTTGAGGATGGTGGGCAGCTTGGGCTTGTCTGGCAGCTCCACAGCGACGACCGGTTTGACCTGCAGGACATCAATAAGGATTACTTTAATTCCACTGTAAAGCTTCTCCTCTTTCTGAGAATTAAATACATGAAGCGAGAGGAGATCACATATCTCTTCCAAGCTGCCAACCTGTCAGGCTAAAAAAGAGAGATGGAAAGCCAATTAATTTGATGCATTCCTTCCTTCAAATGGTTATTCAGTGAGTCCCAGGAGTCCCACTGTGACATGACATTTACTTTTTTAGAGGATTTTTCTGCAGTCCTGCCTCAGGATGTCTCTGACTCTACATTACCATAATCTGCAGATTAGAGACATAAAGCTATAAATGTAGAAATATAGTGGTCTTCCACTATCCAGGAGGTCTCTGGGCTCCAGGTGTTTAAAAGTGTAACAAATGTTTAACTAGGTAACCTAATTCAAAAAAGAATATTTAAAAACGTACATGAACAACTTGGATATTCTCCTGACTGGACTCCTTCTCCTTCTCGTGGTTTTCCTCCCTCCCTCCCCTCCACACGATGGCCTCCGTCTCGTACTCTTTACGACATAAGTTGTGTCGGTCGGACAGGCTGGCTCGCCGGACCACTTTCCTGTGGAGACGAGTAGAAATCACAGTGAGAGGAGAAGATACACACCAGCAAATACAGAATGAATAATATTCTCTTCACCCGATGTGATTAAACACTTTTTAGTGACACTAAATCCTTTAATGTGGATCTTTAATCACAAGGTTAAGAGGAGGCTGATCCGTTTATCCATCATGTCTTTTTCCAAACCGCACCAGCAGATGGCAGCACTTACCCACGGCTGCCTGCGCTGGACGTTCGCCTGCACAGTGAGGTCTTGTGTTTGAGCTGCGACTTCATGATGATGTCGTGTTTGTGTTTGAGATCCAGCAGGATGGCTCGGAACTCCTCGTCCTCACACAGGTCTTTAAGGGAAAAGGACAGAACAGCGTTATCAGCACCTTTGTGTTGGACAGGATAACTGCTGTACTCAATGATGCTACTAATATTATACACTTTCAAACTATAATAGATTAATTCTGCAAAAAAATTAAAAACTTACATTGAAAAAAATCAATAATTATTTTTTAGTTTTTTCTCGTTTTCCCTTTAACAAGATCCAAATCAGCCTGATATTGTTTCAACAACTTCGAAGCAAGACCCCACTAAGATGAGACATTTGTTTTCATAACCCCCCCACCAGGCGTGTTGAGAGGGAGTGATGATGTGTAAATATACCGATGGGGGTCTCCTCCAGAAAGGTCTTTGCATTGAGGCTGGCTCCGTGAGACACCAACAGCTCTGCCACATGCATCTGAAGGCACAGCAACAGCAGACAATTATGGAGTGCTTGTGCTGATCAGTTTCCTGTTTCCTGTTGTGTTTACCTTACCTGACCCCAGCACGCTGCAGCATGGAGAGGCTGCCATCCGTCGGAGTCCCTCAGGTCCATGCGAGCACCCCCCTCCAGCAGCAGCTCTGCAGCCTGAACGTAGCCATTAGCGGCTGTGATGTGGAGCTACGGGAGCAGAGGAGGAGTAATGGTCACTTCAGTCAATTTGCTTTGTGCGTAAAATACAATGTGAGGTTTCAAACTTTATGTCCCCTCCAGTGAAATCAAGAATGTTAATTGTCAACATGTCCCCCTTGTGCCGTTTATATGATACAATCCATATTTTGGGGGAAATAAGCAGTCGACACCAAGGCCTATATTGTTTATTTAGTGTGTAGATGTCACATTATAAGTTATTGCCACTGTGAACCAACACTGTGTGGCGTCTTCCTGTTGTTTTATTCGTAAGAAGTTCCGAGTTGACAGCCTGCCCTCAATTAGGCAAAGTCAAACTTGTTGCCATGGAAATAGAGGAAATAATTAATTGCATGAAAACTAAAATATCGAAAGATGCCACTTCACTGCCTGATTCATATTCGTGTAAAGTTTGTTGAAAGAAATTTAATATAGTTTTCGAGTTTTACTCTTGAAATAAAACCTACTCTCAACTTGGAAAAGTCCTAATATTTGACAAGGAAGTCAGGAGAAAAATTAAAATTTCATGAAACCCCAAAATATTAAAAAGGCTCCACTTCACAACTTGATTAACATAATTTTGAAGATGCCTGAAATAAATTCCACATAGATTTAGTCTCTTTAAAAATAGGGACACGGCCTGAAGAACTCACAAAAACTTGGTTTAATGTTTTAATCATAAGACATATATTGATGTTTAATTTGTTTTAAAACATATTTGTCTTTGACCAATTTTCTTCTGGCTCTTTTTTTTGTGCTTGTTGTTATCCTGTGAATCTGTGACACCCCCACACAGATCATTTCATCTGAGCCCCTGATGAATCTAGATGATTTCTCACACAGAGTCAGTTACTGTGTCAGTAACCTGAGACCTCACTCAAGCTCAGGCTGGTGAGGACAGATAACATCATTTTGGATAAAAGACTCAAATGACATGTAATGTAAAAACAAATTAATAGAAAGAACTGCACAAACCACATCTACAAATTATACATAATACACAAGAATTGTGGTTTTATGTTTAATTTCCAGTTTAATTTTAAATGCATCATGTGAAGCTTTTTGATTTTTCCTGACCCACATTGTCAAATCGATTCTGCCAACCTAGAAGCATCTTTCCAAGATTGCTTACTCTACATGAAATAATTTGTTTTTCATTTAACCTTAGAGCGAGGGTTTTGTGATTGCAGTGTTTATTTTTGTCAGATTTTCAATAACGTGTGTTTGTCTTCTGTGTGTTATTCGCAGGATTACATAAAAACCACTGGAAAAATTTCCATGGGAGGATTTGTTATGGGTCAGGAAAGAACCCATTAATTCTGAATGTGGATCTTAATCAGTGGGTGGATCCGGGATTTATTTCTTTAATATTGCCCTTTTTGACATTTTCACTGCTCTCTCGAGGGCTAATTCATGGATCTTGATTAAAAGAACATGAAGTGATATCTATGAGTGTGTGGCATTTGGTGCAGCTTTGTTGGGGCTTGGCAGAGTGTGTGCTCTACTGAGTGTCATTCTACTTTTGTATTTGCCTTCTCTTCAATAATTTATCAGCTCGACAAACTAAACCATCCTCCTCCGTGAATATTCTGCTTCTCATCTCGGATAAAACCGATTGTTCCCGCACGTTAAAATCAGGACACAACATGTCTGCCGCTGGAAAACAAAAGATTAACCTTGCGTAACTTCCTACCAGTCGCTGGGCTCTTCCTCTGGGTCTGTGCCGGCGATTTTAATAAAGCATGCTCCAGTTTGCTTCATCATGCTCGAATGAAGATTAACAGGACGCAGAACGCGGGGGGACAAGCAGCTCAATCAGACAATCTGTGGTAAGACTTTAAAGATTAACAGGGTTATTTTGGGCTACTACTATGTAATGTCCCCTGGCTATTTTCACCCAGCGATCTGTCACTGTGTTGCCGTTAGCGACGGTAAATCCCTGATACCCATTATAGACTTCATTAAGGCGTCTGGTATCACACGCTCCGCTCCGCTGCTGTACGTCTAAACAAAACCCATTTAGTGATCACTGTGTTAGATGCACCTCCCCACTAATAGACACCTGACAGAGGAAAGTGCCAGTGAGACACTTTATACCTTCTCCTCTCTCAGGCATTTGACACAGCCTTTAAAAATGAAATGAACCTGTTAGATTTTCTCATTTTTAATCACGCACTGGATGGCGAGTTGGCTGGAAAGACCCCAAGGAAGAAGTGAAGCATATTTCAAGTCTCAAGTTTCCTCTGTGTTCATGAGGTCGGACATCGAAATTGATCAACCTTTTGAGATTTATTTGTATTAGTGTCATAAAAGGTGCACAAGAGAATCAGGGTAAACTGACAGGACATTAATGAGTAAAAGTTAGTATTTATTCTTCATCATCTTCTCATGATTATTATCCACAAGTCAACACGTCCTCTCCAACGTGTGTCTAACTGGAATTTGTCCTCGCTGGTCACACTTCTATAATCACAGGCCTTGTTTCTTTTAAACTGGTGTGTTTGTGAAGTAAATACTTTTAATACATGTCGGATATATTTCTCTGGTGTTGTTCTTCCATATAATCCAGTAGAGGTGTATAGAAATGATTCCAAGGGACATACATGAATATTTTCTATCTCGTCGAGGATCCTTGGCTGAGATGAAAAGTTTGGGATCCTCTGCTTTAATTAGAATTAATTATTTACACAGTCAAACTCAATTATGTAGAACTGTTGTTTTATTCACCTGTAACCAACAGTAACTGTTTATTCAATCTAGATTCATCTCACTGCTTTTCTGCCCGGATGCAAACAGACCAGCTTCACTATATTTTTTATATTTATTTGTTAATTCCTAAAATGACCGCGTTTGAAGCCTTTTATCTTTCATTTCCAAATGAATCATTTCTTATTAGTAGAATTTGAATTTGTGCTCGTTTGTTCGGCCCCTGAGAGGATAGTGTTTCACTTCAAACAGCCCGGATCGCCTCACTCACTCTACTGGTATGAACACAAAGTAATTTTCTAATCCGCTCTTGCATCAGTTTATTCAAGTTCCATGGTGAAATTGAGCTTTTATGATTCTCGCTCACTCCTCATCTCTGTTTTATTGTAAATATTTATTATCACAGGTTTACTCTGAATGTATTTGTAATGATGGCTGCTGATGTTCAGAGTTTATGAGCGGATCAGTTTTATACCTGGGGAGCATTTCGAAGTCAAACAGCTGATTTGCCTTCAAGAAGATTTTAATGAGTTTCCAAACGCCTGATTAACTTTAAAGCCTGATGAGTCAGTGTTGCAGAGCACATCATATTTAAAAAGATGAATCCATAATAAAGATGCTCCTTTGAAAATTTACCGAGCATTTATTTTTCTCCTCTCAGTGCAGAACTGTGACCAGCAGAGAGGAGTGATCGGTCTCTGCGGCACTTTCCCAGAAACCGCCACACCTCCTGTAACAGCTCACTTTTCTTTCAGAGGCGCAATCTTCTGGTTTGGAGGAAACTCGGACAGAGTCAAGGCCAATACTCTGAGCTATTTGAGTGTCTGACAAGCAGCTCTGAGGGAGAACACTGTTTGATGTCTGGCTTTAAACTGCAGAGTCAGAACCACTTTCATTTCTTCTCAAGTGCCCAGGCCGCCGCAGTGTTGTCCAAAAACCTGGACCTTTTTAACCACTCAACAGAGCTGCCCGAAGCTCTGAGTGGGTTTGACAGAGAGTGTCTCACCAGTGTGGCTCCCTGAGAGTCCTGCTGGTTGACCTCCTCTCCCACTCGCACCAGCTCCTGGATGTCTCCCAGCATACTCCTCTCGGTTGACGCCCGTGTCTCGTTGATCATCTCCTGGGTGATGCCTGTCAGTCGAACACACAGGAATAAGAGTGTTAGTCACTGCTGGAGGGGACAGTCACTGATCTGAGGTACGTGGAGGGATGAGCATGACAGAGCAGGGACAAAAAAAAAGACATGATGTACATAATACTAACTTAGTGAATGTTGACCACAGAAAGTTTAATTTTCCTGATTTTAAGATACACTGGAACCTGACACAGCTTTTTCTTGTGTGGCATCAATCTAGAAAACAAACAACGTGGGCCAAAGGTTTTTAAAGCATTCGGAATAAAGTAGAAATAAAATAATGTTCCTGGTAAGAAGGTTGTCTGTGATAAACTGGCAACCTGTACGAGGTGTACCCTGCCTCTCACCCAATGTCTGCTGGGACAGATTCCAGAGGAACAGCAGTATACATAATGGATGGATCCTGGATGGGCTATTTTGTCTTAGTTGCAACAGTATCTTACTAACATTTGGGCCTCTTCCATCTTTCGGCTAACTTTTATGGTGTTAAATCTCAGGTGATTCTGTCTCAACTGCTATAAAAATGTCTCCTGTAATCCATCGCTCTGCTGCCAGGTCGGACTCAGTGCTGTGATTCACACACTACACTGAAAACCTCCACCTTCCATGGCTCAGCAGGAAAGTGCAGAACAGTTCAGAAAATGTAAAGAAACGCCAGATTAACAATGATGAAAGAGTCTGTCAGTCAGAACTGTTAAAAGGAGGAATAAGATCTATGAGTTTTAGAACTACACTAAATTAGCTTTAATGTTGTGGATGTTAAGAAAATTCCTTTGTTAAAAAATCGAAACAAACCATTTTGCTTTGTTTCTCCGCTGAAAAAGGTTAACGTCCCTTCAAATAAGAGCGGCTGGAGTAGAACAGGGGAAAGCATCCATCGTAGTTTCCTGCATCTCTGCAAATGTCTCGTTCGGCCTCATTAACTGTCCAAACACTTACAGCTATTCAATTTAACATAAGCAGATAAAAAGACTGGACAGAATCTTTTCGTTGTGCGTGTTTAAATTAGTTTTAAACCAATCGGTCACACAAGATCTGCAGACGGATAAATGAGATCATGTTGCCCACGGTGACGTGTGTTAATGTGGTTATTTGTTATTCAAAACTAGATAATGAACCTCATTCGAATACAGATAATAATCTGATTGAGAAAAAGAGAAAAGCAGATTTCTCTTTGAAAAAGCTTGAAATCACAATGTACTTCACAGTTTTGCAAATAACCTTAAAATTGTGATTATTAAAATTGTTGTCGTTTAATTTTCTAATACCCCTCACACTAACCCTCCCCACCATTATTGTTTGTATACAATATCCATCAAACCATTAAACCCTGGACCATTACAGGCCCAACACACAGTGACAAACAACCACCTCACTCCAATCATGGATGCCGGAGCAGCCAGAGAAAACTTCTGCAAACACAAGGAGACGATACAAACTCATAGAAAGGCCCTGTACAAAATGGGATACAAACCTTTTTTCGCAGTGAGGCAACAGTGCAAACCACTCCTCCACCATACCACCCTGAACATAACACAGAGAATATGCAGCCAGTTGATCTGACTCTTGTACTTTCTCAACTTTCTTTCACCAGTTCTATTCCAGGTGGATATTTCCCCCTCATCACTGCAGCTAATCAGGGATGAACAGGGCTCTACAGGGAAGGATCAAGGAAGAGGCAGATCAGTCGATGCCGCATATCAAGTAATGTGTGTGTGCTTGTGTGTGTGTGTGTGTGCTTGTGTGTGTGTGTGTGTGTGCGTGTGTGTGTGAAGGAAAGACAAAAAGACCATGTGCTCATCCCTGGTGTGTGTCTGTGGAGGGAACTTGTATCCAGCAGTACAGTTCTGGGAACATTACTGGAGCAATTAGCAGCGCCGCTCTCTCTTTGATCAGCTTAATAATCCTTCTCCTCACCTACTGTAGCGCTGTCTGCATTCTGCGGCTCCACAGATCCTGTTGTAAACCCAGAACCTCATTTTCCAGCGTCTGCTCCCTCCGTCTCTCTCTCACTCTCTGTGTAGGTTATTGTCTCTCATCCAGGATGATTACTTTACATGTGTCCCATTTACAATGAAAATTGAAATCATGAACCATGTTCTTGTTTACAACACACTGCGTTTCACAACAGGGATTTTCTGACCTTCAGGTGTCCACAACTGAGCACTCATCACTCTCCAGCGCCACCTTGCTTCACTCACACCTTTCCCTGCTGTTTCTCATGAGGCCGCTCCCACTGTGGGATTTATTGTTAGATTGACGAAGGAAAGTTCCAGTAGTTTTCAACCTTCTCTTGTTTGCTATAACTTTTAGATAGACAGAAACCCACACACTGGTTCATTTGGGTCTAATTCCAATGAAAATATGAAAGTTTAGGAGGCTTGTTTACTTAGATGTTACAGCCCAATTGCCAAACCAATATAAGTAAAATATTAGTGATACTGATAATATTGGTCATTATGTATATATTATAACAAATGGTTCCTAGATGTTGTAACTGAGGCTTGATTATACAGTTAACCACAAATTTACCACAAAATTACACGTATAGATTTGAACATATAGAGCTTGATTTAAGAAAATAAACACAAATCTTTATGTCAACATTAATGCACCTTTTTCCTGCATTGTGTAAAAATCGAAGTTTTCATAACAGTGATACTGAAGTCTGATCTGTGAACGGCTCATGTCGTCCGATTTGAATGTTTCTATTCAATATGGTTGTTTTGCTGGAGTCGTTGTTAACCCATTGTATGAATAGTAGATTTTTTACTGTAGCTTTTCACGCACTGTTCTGTCAAAATCCTTTCATCCGACTCTGAGCCAAAAAGCGAATAAGTGTCATGTTCCAAATTGCTGAACTGTTCCTTTTAAACCCTCCATAATTTATCAGCCAACCTTGGCTTTGGTTCTGTAATGCTTCTCTAAACACAAAACCTCTGCTACTACAGATTAGAATGCCTTGTTGCCAACTGAGTGTTCACACACACGCACCAACACACATGTACACACCTCCTGTAGGTCTGCTGATCGATTTGAAAACAATAAAACTCCATGTTTAAAAGTCTGAATGGAAATAAATCCATCCGTCACCATGACTCTTTCTCTCAGCGTTGGATTCTATCACAAATTCCTCACTGAACAGACGTGTGTTTATGTGCATGTCAGCGCCGATCTCCTCGACCTGTCTGTCAGTCGTGTCACTCAGACAAACTGTGGCTGTTTACAGTGACACAGCAGGAATATACAGTCGAGCAATTGGCATCCCGTCAGGAGAGAGAGAGCACTTTGAATATCTCAGGTGTCAATCCTGCTGACATCTTAGTTTTAACAGATTAGACTTAACATAAGGCTTGAGTCGACCTGGTCAACCAATGATTCAAAATGTTTTTTCATCATATTTGAGTGGTGATTGTGTACAAGCACGTTTTATGTCCCAGTGACTATTGAAAGTGAGGTTATGGCTCACTCCCCATTCATTTAGATAGAAGTCCTAATCTTATTAATCCTTTAATAACTGGCCAGGAGCGTTGCCAACATGGCTGCATAATGATGACACCTGCCTGTATGGACTCTGATTGTACCTTTGTCCATATTATACTTACAATACTGGGACTGATAAGCTCTACAGTGCAACACAATACTAGCATTATATTGAAGACATTAGATACAGCAGTCTGTTCCAACGGCATAATTACCTTCATGGGGAAGCAGTTTTCTGTCATTTATTCTGTCTGATCTGCAGACTAATCAGTTCCCAAAAGATTCTGTCAACTGTGTGTGTGTAGTTCTGCTTCTCTTCAAAAATTCTAACTCTACCTCTGTTGGCCATGGACGTCTCGATCATGTCCAGGGTTGGGTCGTCTTCACACAGATCGTACGGCATGTTCCCGTCAGAGTTGACCGCCAGCAGATCTGCACCGCTGCGGAAAACAAGCAGGTCAATGATTAATAAAAATAATTTAATAAATGTACAGTATCCATGAGTATAAGAGGGAAAGTTGTTTCATATGGGAAACTGAACACACAATCTGCTGAGATCCAGAGACACTCGAAAAGGGGGGGAAGTAACTGACGAGCTAAATCTAATTTTGTGAGGTTTTCAGGTATTTTCCAAAGGCCTGTTTATATCACCAGTGTGTTCATCAATCATACTAAAACAGACGGGCTGGGTTTTATATTCTCATTGGGCCTGAAAGCCAAAAACTGCTGAAAACCGCTGATCCATAACTCAAGAGTCCTGGAGAGGAACGACAAAATAAATCTGAGCGTGCACTTACTGATGATGATTATTAAATTCCCTGAGTCCAGAACAAGTTGATCTGCAACATTCAGCTGTTTTTGGAATCTTTCATCACTTCACTGTAGATAATGAGTCCAGGTGATATGATGAATGGTTTGACAACTTCTGCATGTCAACAGATGGCAGCAGTGTGTCTGTATGTGTGTGTTTGTGTGTGTTGTTTCCTGTTCCTGCACGTAGCCTCTGATTCAGCTCTGCACGTCCACAAGCAGCAGCCACAATAAGAGGTGTGTTCACATACAGCATCTTAATTTGTATGATCTGTTCGTGCCTCTTTGAGTGTGTAACCATTACAATAGATAAAGCCATTAACATTGTGTGAGATCACATCTGTACTGATTGCATATGTGCAGCAGGGTCGTATATAAAGAGGACCCCGGCTCTGGAAAACCTCAGTCAGTATTATTAAATCTCGAATACATTTGCATAGCAGGGACGACTAATAACAACCATTTTCTAAATCATTAGGTCCCCTGTGGCTGAGAGATAATTCAATATTATTGTTCATTAACTTTTCCTGGAATCGCATCACATAATCATCTCATGTTATTGTTGTACTGAACTCAGTCTAAATTAATGACCCTGAGCAAACTGTAATTACAATTTGACCAAATGAGTGACTGAAGCAAATCAAAATGCTGTCGTACGAACGGTATTTAAAAACTGGATGAATATGTCTTCATATAGTTATAACCACATCTTCCAGCCTTGAAATAACATTTCCCACAGGTGGGAGGGGGAAATGGAGAATGATGCCATCCCTCTTAAAATGACTACTGCTAGTAAATGTGTGAATTTCCTTTACTGCATCACCTGTTGTTTTTGTGTCAGATTAACCTTCTAGCTCCCGCGGCTCTATAAATGAAAGAGTTTTACCTCCACCAAGGAGGTTATGTTTTCACCTCTGTACATTTTTGGTTGGTCTGATGGTTTCTGAGCATGATGACACAAAAACCACTGGATGGATTTCCATACAACTTGTTGGAAGGATGTGTTATGAGTCAGGAAAGAACCCATCACATTCTGGAGATTTCTTTATCATTGCAAGATGGGAAGTTTTTCGACATTTTCTATCGACTTCTCCGAAAATATTTCAAGGATCTTGATGAAAATGGAACTGATATCTATGAGTGTGTGGAGTTTAGGACAGCTTGATTGAATTGAAGGGGACTGTTGGCATTGGCAGAGATATGTGCTCTACTGAATGCCACTCTAGCTTTAGCTCTGTGTGTGTGTGTGTGTGTGTGTGTGAGAGTGCTTGTGCAACATTTTCTGTTTTCTCACTCTTAACCTTGGATTGATTGACACAAGTCTCGCTGATCTTTACCCGCAAACCTTTCCCAGATGATCGATCGGTGGAATAATCAATCAATGACCTGCAGAGCTGATTCAGAGAGATCCTGGTGCATGTCATTGTGTTATTAATTTAGTTATTCATTAAAAACGTGGTCTTTGCTGAAAGACGTATCACCGCTGCTCTTTCTCCCTGAGGCCTAATTAGCCAGATATTACATTTCATAAAAATGAAAGAAGCTCTCATGATGGAGGGCGAATGGGTTCTGTATCTCATGCAGTGTTATGTATTAGTGCATCTGCATGACTCACTGTGAAATGAGAATCCTGACCAGTCCTGCGTGGCCACAGGTGGCAGCAGCGTGCAGAGGTGTCCACAGCTCGTTGTCCTGAGCGTTGACGCCGGCTCCTCGGTCCAACAGGATCTTCACCATCTCCTCATAGTTGTCTATACAACACTGTGAAGAGACAGAGAGCAGGGGAGGAGGGAGGAGGGAGGAGGGAGGAGAAATTTGTTTATAATTTGATAGTTCCCACTCAAGCAGCTTATCACACAACCTAAAACTCTTCTTTGCTCCCGACCCCTGCCGTTGAGGAGCCCACAAGTAGACAGGATTGTTTTTTCAGGTTTGTGACATCACATCTTCCAGACAGACATTTGTTTACTGCCGTGTTAGGGTATGATCACAGGAATGTATCAGTGGGGAGCATTCAACTCTCACTCAGTTCGGATTCTTCTTCAAATAAAACATTTGCGTGGATTCACGCGGAGTTCAACTTTGATGAACTTTGACCAGGGACATTCACCTTCATTTGCTAATGTGTAACCGTTCTTTTAATGTGGAAGTACGCAGCATGGTGCTGGCTTTTATTTCACTCAAAATGTGTAATTTATCGTTACAAAGACACATGCTGAATGTTTAAAAACGTGATTTTCAGAACCACAGACCTAAAACAAAAATAGTGAGGAAATGGATGAAATACAGATGGAAAAAGACAGATGGACACAAGGGGCCAAGATAAGACCAAAAAAGAAAAGCCAGATATAACACTGCAGGCCCCGTGTGTGTGTATCTGCTGTTTTGACTTGATCTCTGGTGCAAACAGATCCGCACTTTCCTCTTGTTTGAAGGAAAATGAAATACTGTGTGAAAAAGAGCTTTTAGTCTGATGTAGCATATACAATTCACACAGTGAGTAATCAGCTGCTCTGCACTGATGCCACACGCCTCAGCACCTTAATCATTGCAAGAAAAAAGAATAGGAAGAGACTCATTTGTCACCAACAGCACCGACGAACAAGAAGTCCCGTAAAGCGTATCGCCCCAAAGTCCTTTCACAGCATATTGCAGGCAACAAAACTGAGAACACATTAGGCCAATTTGGACAGAGTCAGTGTGACATCTCAGGCATTGTGTGGGTTGTTCCCTGGATCCAAATCAAAATCACACCCATCCACAGAGACAGAGAAACAAAGACACAGAGGGACAGAAAGTATTTTCCTCGCTAAACTGGGTGTGATTACAGGGTGGGTAGGAAGGGGAATTTTCCATAAAAACCATCGTCCAATCAAACTGCTGTCAGCGGCAGCAGCAGTTTTCTCCATCAGAGCTAATTGGTGCGAGTGTGGCAGCACCACCCGGCTAAACAAAGACAAACGACAGAATAGACGAGAGAGAGAAACAACATAGAGGGAGGAAGAGAGCCTGAAAGACACAGTAGGGGGGTCAGACATAATCAGAAAACTGAAAGTGCGACAGGGGCAGCTCAGCACGAACACACGTTAGTATTTGTGCCGGTAAAAGCTGTTGATTTAAATCGGTCTCATGTTATCAAACCTCTCATCACAGCGGTTCATGATACGGAGACAAAGAGTCAACTTCATATAGAAATGTGTTTGTTTGAAACGGATGTTTTCCCAAAGAAAATGTTTAAATCTGAGGAGTCACTTGGCCGTTATTTCACTTTACTGACCCTCTCGGATGTCTGTCAAGATGAAATGTCAAATCAAAAAGTAGAAAATCAAGACCCAAAAAGATAAATAGTGATGAAAGCAGCAAATTAATTGTTCTGGGAAGCAACAGTGTATCCCAGCATGCATTTTGATGGAGGCAATGCCCCTGGACAGGTAACTCACTAGTTTTTAACTTGGTGAACATACAAGTCTGTACTCGCTTCCAATTTTCATTGCTATCCACCGAATCATTAAAGCCTTTTCCAGAATACTTAGGGACGCAAAGTCATAACATTTTTCTGATGGAAAATGTTTGAGGAAAAACGACAGTTCTTCTAAAGTTCTTCTTCTAAGCAGCTCATCACACTCACTTCAGGTTGCTCACATACACAAAGATGATGCAAACCAGAATAATGTTCTTTTAAACACTCCAACAAAAACTAAACCCAAAACTGAAACTATTGTTGATCATAATAGTATCTTTAGAAGTCAAATGTTTTCTACTAAACTCTAGATATTGTTTGATATAAATTCTCAACTGTGAGGATTTTCAAAATAAATGTTTATGGGGTCTTGGTCGTGAAAAACAAAACATTGATTTAACATCAACAAGTCTCGGATACAGCTTCCATCCAGGAAGTCCAAAAGTAAAAAGTTTATTATGTAAATCACATAAACCTCGAGGAGCAGAGGTGTAATCTCTAGAGGTTTCCTGTATCTGAGTGAAGTTGCAAGAGCAAGTCTCACAAACGCATGCACGCATGCACGTACACACGTACACACGCACACACACACACACACACACACACACACACACACGTCACACAGAGGAACAAACATGAACATAAACAAACAGGATAGAAATGATAAGAAGGAGAAAAATAGAGGACAGACGAAAGTCATTTTGAGAAGTCAAAACAATAACAGCAGACTTATCTTAAATTTTCAAGTTATATATTTATAGGACTCTTCTATTCTATTGTGCTTATAGCAACAGATCAAATTGGGAAAAGTACAAAGTAGAAACTCACTCTTAACTATATTTTAAACACCATTCAACACAATCAAGGCAAAAATAAATATCGTATAAAATTGTTAAATGTTATTTTTCCGAGAATAAATATTCTTTCTTCTTAGAAACGAGTATCAGTGTCATCCAGTTAAAAGGGTTCAGGACTGTGATAGGATTTGGTGGTTAAGACGTTACGTGTCATCTCTGTCGACCTAAAAAACAAAACCTCAGCAGCCTCTCTTCTCAGTGACCTGCTCTTGATCTGTGTTTCCACCTTCCTATTTAAAAAAAAACTGATCTCAATACAAGGATGAAAAAACTACGTGACTACTCAGACTTGTATAGAGACAATTAGTCGCGCATTCTCTTGAGTTTTGTAGCTTAATATGTAGGGACGTCTCAGATAAGGCAGATCTGACATTGTGTACGTGCATGTACGTGTGTATGTATATTACTATACAGCACAAGGAAGGAAATTAAATTACTGCACAGATGCAGATGGTTGATAGCAGAAAAACAGATCAGAGGTGAAATGAATTGCAAAGCAGATACAAACGCTGACTGACTGGAAACACGACTAACAAACACATCCTGTGAATAACATTTTAGTCGAAATATTCAAAACCTCCTTACACCCAAGTCTAAAGATTTCACAGCAAAAATATGAATCTTACACAAAAAAGGAAAGAGAAATTTACATAGAAATCTTGGCTGTTCAATGGTTATACTGCAACAGTGGTTTATATTTATTAAGGCCTAATTCGTCTGATTTTATCTCTATGTTGTTTGTGTGCATTAAATCTAATTGACCATCGGAATCCAATTCATATTGGGTTTTGAGCTAGGGCTGCTGTTTACATGATGTGTCCCACAGAAAACATGTCTGACCTGTGGATCAACAGGTACAGTAGAGTTAAATAAGACTTCACTACGGAAAATAAATCTTTATTTCTCTTACAAGTATAACTGAACTGAATTAGCATGCAGCAAAAGCTAAATTGTGTCAAATCTGAGATTAATGAGCAGTCAAATTAAATGTATATATCGTCTGTACTTGTGCTACATAAGGATTTTCATCATCTTTCAATCTGCATTTTATTTTCTCAATTAAACAGAAAACACAGTTTCCCTGCAAATGCTGATACAGCTTCAGAATCAGTATTACTAGTTACTACAAAGCGTGATCTTCATTTGCAGTGGAGTAAGTTCAACATGTGAGGAAGTCTCTGTATGTGAATATAAAGAGAGTTAGATGATAGTGAAACCAGTCAGGCAGCACGAAGGGTAAAGGGAATAGATGAAAGCTCCAATACGTAGATCTGGTTCCCAGTTATAGGGCACAGGAGGAGGCTCACTTATCATTTTATCTGAAGAAATCTGCATCCAGCACAGTGTGAGAGAACCATGTGCTGCTCCTCAAACATTATATGATTTATATATTTATTACACAATGTATTCAGCTGCTCTGGGGTGTGAAACAGAAAGACCACAGAACAGCCAGTCGCCAATATGTGACCTTGTAGAGCTGCCAAAAGCAGACGTAGTTCTCTGTGGAAACCAGTCTACAGAGTCAATGTTATTTCCGGTTTCAATAGTGTTCAAATAGCTGTTGAGAGTGAGAGACAGAAGAATGAGTCACTAGTATAATTTCTCCATCTGTGCTGGTGTGGATGCATGTATGAGGATTCTGAATTGTTTCATGGAGATAGTCATTCAGAGAAAAAGGGGGTAAACTGCAAACTATAAGATACAATTCAGAGAAAAATGTGCAGCGTCATGAAACCAACAGGAAAAGAGACGTGTGAACTTGACAGAGGTGCCAGATACGCTGACGGATGAGCTCACATCTGAATCTGCAGCAATAAGACGTCTGCAGAAAAAAAACAGGCTAACAACTCACAGTCAAGTCGACTTGCTACGCTAATGTCTCGGCCGTTTCTCTTTAAAATCACAACATATTTGCACCCACAACCTGGCAACCAGGCCAAACGTCTAGCCTTCCCCTGCAGATCTGGTGTAAACCACCTCCATC
Organism: Pseudopleuronectes americanus; assembly: GCA_038501795.1. Classification (NCBI taxonomy): domain Eukaryota; kingdom Metazoa; phylum Chordata; class Actinopteri; order Pleuronectiformes; family Pleuronectidae; genus Pseudopleuronectes; species Pseudopleuronectes americanus. The sequence goes on along the minus strand of CM076717.1, from coordinate 16,161,040 downwards.
CCTCTTGTCCCGGCAACAAGACAATGAGGCAAGCATTGAAATAATGTGCCTTTCATTCACACAACGACAGGGAGTGTGTGTGTGTGTGTATGTGTGTGTGTGTGTGTGTGTGTGTGTGTGTGTGTGTGACCAGACAAAGGCCCAAATTATGTCTGTGTGCCTGGAAAACAACAGCGAAACAGTCTTGCTGGGATCAGTGGGCTGAGAAGATTGTGGCTCGGCCTGAGGATCAAACTGATGAGGGAAGTCAGGCTGAGACTTCTGACTGAAAGGTTGAAATTCAATGAGGCCGTCGCTGACAGCGCCGACACTGGACCTGAAATACTGTGAGTTTAAATCTGGTAAGAGCCGCACCAGGTGGCTGAGAGTACAGCTGAGACTGCGGGGGGTTAAAGGTTAACAGAGGCTTTAAATTTTACAAGAGCTCAGGCGACAGATGCAAATCATGAGGAGTGAAGGGGTCTGAGACGCCCGAGGTGCCAAGTTCAGCTGTTCAGAATTAATTCCAAATAGCTGAATGAATTAAATCTGGGCTGTGACGAGCAGCTGGGACTTCAGAGGAGAACAGGTACGTGGCCTCTACTGAGGATTTCTGGGCTCCAGCACAATTCAAACTGCTGTTACACATTATTTCCTCACTTTTTCTTTCCCTCCTGTTGCTCTCCTTTATATACTAGTTCCATTAACACAGTGATGCTGCTCTACAGCCAATAAGACACATTTTCTCTTTCTGTACCGGTGTGTGATGTGGTCTGTATTCAGCTGCTTGATCCTCGATATAAAGATGAACAACATTTCTCCCCTCACTACCGTTATAAAGCAAAAATATCCCAAATATGGACATTGCCATCTTTGACTTTTGACATTAATTGAAATCAGAGTCTGCACAGTAGGGACCATAATGTGGGGCTGCGTCATGAGGGTCCCACTGCCACATGCTTGACCAATTGCCAGTCATAGGAAGTTGGTTTCACCACAAATTCACCATGCATCAAATAACAGATAAAAACCAAAGTTGCCCAGATCAACAGAATGCAATTGATAAGAAAAAGAAAATATGACAGAAACCGGGGCACTCTTTAACTTTTGGCCAAGGAGGTGGGGTTTATGACCTTTAAGGCATTCAGCCACCAGAGGGAGATCAAGAAGATTTGCCTTTATTTTTGGGAGCTGTCATGTCATCTATCATAACAGAGCATCGATTCATCTCCGTGACGACCTCTGCAGTCGACAAAAAGGTGAAACAACAACACTTCCGTGTTCGTACCTTTTACAGAACAGCGAGTTGAATAAAGGTGCAACATTCCTGCTTTTAACAGGTTGTTTAAACAGGGCACCAACATTTGAGGAAACCTCTGAAACGTGAACCAAGGCACAAAGTAAACTGAAGGTCCCATTGCTTGCTACTCAGTTTGGGCACTAGGTGTAAGATCATGGTGACATGTTGGCAGAGCTGACTGAACTAAATCATCAAATCCTGCAGACGATCACAACAGCACAAGTGCAGTCATCTCTGTGTAAGTGTTCGATTGGTTGAATCATTGAAATAATGTTTTTTAAATGTGACTCCAGCAGCAGTGTGTTGATGTTCTGGGTCACGACACGCCAGAGCTCGGAGCCAGAGAACAGCTGTGACCCGACCAAATATGGGACAACGTGACGTAGGTGTGTTTGTGTGTTTGTTGTGAGTCAGAGGATGGTCCGACCAAAAATATCCCAACAGTAGGTTTAATTCCTCTCGGTTAGGTAAGCTTTCTGCTGACAGCAGCTTTGTCAATATGAAGCTGCTGAAGTCCTGACATTTACTGGATGCGCAATTTGAGAGATTTTTGAGTCCGTTCCTCTGGATATTTGCTTGCATGTTTCCTACCAGCCTCCATAAGACAATGTCAGAGTTAATCATAGTGAGAATAGGGCTAGCAGCTGACCTGTAGATTAACAGTGAGGGAGTGGCCCTGCTGAAGATGTCTGTGCTGATGTGCTTAACACAAAGACATAAACATAATTTCAAAAGCAGAATTCATACATCCTGGTTCCTGCATGCTCCCCCCTTCATTCGGACACTAAATTTATTCTTACACACTATCCCAATGTTACCTAACGCACAAATACAGAAAATGATATACGACCCTTCCAGAACTAAAGCTATCAAGGAGCTTTCATGAACTACTGACTGATTATCACAGGCTGACGTAGTAAATTTTGAAGTGTGTACAGGTGTATGAATCCATGTGCTGCTCTTTTACTTATGCTATGGGGACCTCAATCTTTTCACACAGTCACATTACGGGAATTTGTCGTCCTTATGGGGACAAAAAAGAGAATTATTATACTGTAAATCATTCAACTTTGAGGTGAGGGCTTGTTTTAATGTTAGGTGAAGGTTAAGGTCAAGGGCTAGGGAAAGCATTACATCAATGACAGTCCCTCTTGTGTGTGTGTGTGTGTTCGGTGTGTGTGTCTGTGTGTGTTTTGGCACATACAGTGCTTCTGCAAGCCATTTATTGATTAATATCTCATTTCAGTGAGGTGAAACCAACCCTAGATAGGAATGACATCTCATTTAGAGAAACATCCCCACAGCTTTCCTTCATTTATCTGAGCCTGTCGCTCAAGGTGCAGGTGTGTGTGCATGTGCATGTGCATGTGCATGTGTGAGAGAGAGAGAGAAAGAGAAAGAGAGACACTCTTTTCTCAGGATCCATCTTTCCTCCTTCCTTCTGGCAACAGTGCTTGTGTGTACATGTGCTATTCCTTGTGTGTGTTTATTGTTTCCCTCTCTGCCTGTGTGCATATGGTGGTATTTTGTGAAATTGCAGCAGAAGTGGAAAGGTCTCATCTTGAAGACACTGTACGAGCCGACCCATCCAAACAGCTGATTATCAGCCTCTCCCACACACTTACTCACACACACACACATTCAGAGCCAAAAAGGTCAATCTGATCTCCTGGCAGGCGATGACCCACATCTTTTAAAGCACCAGCCACACCGGTGGAGACTGATGGTCAATTTTTCCTTCGCCTGCTCTTTTCTCTGCTTCCCAGCGTGAGCCTGGATATTAGGTTCTGAGCAGCCAAGAGCGAAAGAGAGAGATGGGCTGTGTTAGCTGAGGCAGAGAGGAAATATACTGTCTGAGGAAATAGTACTCACCAACTATGGAGGAAAAATGAGAAGAGCAGGGAGGATGAAAAGTTAATAAAGAGAATAAACTGGGGTAATGAACGAGCAAAACAAGAGCTTTGACCTTTACCTTTGACCACCCAATTCCTACCATATGTGCCAAGGTTGAAAAGATGCTCTGGCAGCGTTAAGAAGATAATACGTTCACACACACAGTGACTTGAGCACTAAATTCCAATCAGTTCATCTGTGTGCACCTTTGTACCAAATATGGAGAAATTCCCTCAAGTCATTATTGAGATTTCATCTTGACACGGACGTGAGGGAAAACCAACAAACACAATCATATTGTGAGTTAAATCTTTGTTTCTATAGACAAACAATCAATTTCACTTGTTTGTGTTTACAGATGTTTTTCTTCAGTGTCTCACATCTGCAGTAGTTGAACCTTCTCAGTCAGTATCTGCACCATCTTTACACGCATCCTGTTTCAAAACCATTCTCCAATATGAAAAATCTTTGCCAGCTGCTCTCTGTTCTTTCGAAATTAAGGAAAGAAAAAAGGCAAAACGAGACACGATCCATTCTCTACGCACACAACTGTGATGTGGGGCATTGATTGGACGAGGTGGAGGCTCTGATTAGCTCACCAGTAATGGATCTAATTAACAAGAGAAAATTGTCCTGATTTCCTCTATTCATTTCCCACATTTCCCCAATACTGAACTCATTGCCTCACTTTTATAAAACAAGGTTTCAGAGTGAGAAAAGCTAAACACTACTCTGACCAAGGCCTTTAATTCATGCCCCTGCAAACTGAATACAAATGTTAAAGTAAGACTTAATAATAAATGTTAAAACGATAAAATACTTGGGATGTTTTGCTTTGTGGTAAAGAACCAGCTTAAAAACCAGGAGCTGCGGAATGTTTGTCGACAACAGAACTAACTCAATAATACATTACACAGTTTGAAAGATAGATAGATAGATAGATGGATACTTTATTAATCCCGAGGGAAATTCAGATCATCCAGTAGCTTGTACACTTAACACATCACTGACATACATACATGAATCACAAAAATCCCAGCTCACACGGAGATGGACAGGTCCTCAGTCCATCACAGAAACAAACCATCATCCAAACTCATCCACAGTCAGTTTGGAGTCACCATGCAAACATGAGCCAAACTCCAGGCAGCTGTCCAACCAGGATTTGAACCAAGGACCCTGCTGCTGTGAGGCGGCTAATCTCTAAAAAAGGTTCAGCATCAAACACGCTTCAGGTCTTGATTGACCCCTGTCCACAACACACTGTAAGGCTTTATAATGGAAATCCTGTCAAGGTTGTCTAAAGGCCGAGTGGGACAGTCTCACCTGATGCAGGGCGGTGAGGCCGTCTTCATTGCAGAGGTCTGGACTCACGTTGTTCCTCAGCAGGTAACGAACTGATGGAGAGAGACACAGAAACATCAAGACTCACATCACTCTGAGCAACATTTCTATTAAAATACTGGATTTATTTCTGTTGCCTTAAATAACCGCATTTTAGAAATCAAACCAGAAGCGAAAGTCTGCACGCTTCACTTGTTCTATTCAAAAAACAACATTGGTGGTTGAGAAATGAAATTTGTCAATCTGTTGTCCACACACTTGCGAGTTAGGAGGCGCGCATGTTTCCTGATGCTACAGCTGCTCAGTTATAATCAGCATTTCAGAGAGAATGAGATGTTCTGGCTGCTTCAAACAAAACAACAGATGCAGGATAAAAGCACGAGATGAGATTCCATAAAACCCAATTCCTGGTAATTGCTCTCACAGCCTCTAGGTGCACCGCAACTTAACCTTTTGTTAACCGGTGACCGATCAGCCATCGATTTGTGCGATCCATTAATCAGACGACATCATCCTGATGCATCGCTGCCAGGATGTTACCCAACTGACCTTGGAAATATGGATGATGGGGAAGAGGAGGCAGGGAGGGTTAGTGATGGAGGATGACTTAATCACGCTTAGGATTACATTGTTTGTCTGTCTCATGGTCAAAACCGATAAATCGTCCACCCGGACCATAATTCAGCAAATATCAGTCATCACAATCTGCACACTGGACAGCTGCCCGACTGCTAAATCTACCGGCCTGAGCAGGAAGCGGCGGCGGCACGTCCGCCTCCCCCCCCCCACGTCATTATCATCCCCTGTTTTTGGCACCTGGCTTTATTTCCCACAGAAAAAACCCCAGAGCAAATGAGTGAATCAGGTTATGATGATCACGATGATGATGAGCGCTGAAAGAGAGATGAGAGAGATCTGGGATGATAATATCACATCTGTCCCTTAGACTGAGAGAAGAATGGTCACATGCACATGCACCACCTGAGATGCACCACATGCTTTGTAATAGAATAAAGGTTTTTCCATGTGTAATGTACAGAAACATGTGTTTTCCAAACTGCTTGATCTTGAATTCTTCCGTTATGTTTCTCTGAAGTCTTTGTTCCGGAGATAACAGACATCTGCAGCCAAGGCTCAGCAGCTCACAGGAACGGGCTCCAGCTGCTTTTCAAAACAGTCCATCCCTCACAGCTCAATAATGTGAATAGAGAATCCAATGCAAAGGAAGTCTCTGGAAGCCACTGATCGCTGTGGTACATTTTCAAATGCTTTCAAATTCACAGAGGAAAGATCTTTGTATTTCTGCCTTATTGACGCAGCTTTACACAATGTGCATGAACACTAAGACACAGTGTCAGTGCAGTAAAGCACAGTATAGTTACAGATGTGTAAAATCAATAATCAATGTTTGATGTGAATAACGTTATAAAACTGGATATTGCACTTTGGACAAAATGTGTCTGGGGCCCGAGCTTTATCTACAGGGAGGTAGAATGATGAAGACGTGCAGCCATCGGCAGCCGAACACCATTATATGCTTCCTGAATCTTAATGGGTCCATTACCTGTCTATTAGGCTGCTGATAAGTATCACTGGCAACATATTATTTATTATTTACTTTTGCATTAGAGCGTGAATCAGCATGCAAGCTTCTCTATGGAACTAAGATGTGTTTTCCACTCATATTTATTTCACCATTACCCCCAGTGAAAACACTTTCGTCTGAAGTTATCGCAGCATTATATGTCTTACACAAGTGTGTGTGTGTGTGTATGTGTGTGTGTGTGTGTGTCACAGCATTATAATCTTTGTGAACAGATTACATTTTTTTTTATATTTACTGAATAAATGAAGAATTATAACGATCAGTCTCACCAAGTCCAAATTTAATTTCTGTGATGGAATGATTTTTGAATATGGATGCTGAAGATCCTCTTTCAGAACTAATGAAACTTTGAAGCTTTTAACAGTTTTCTATGAAAATATGAAAACATCAAGTGGAGGACCAAGGACTTATCCCCATGATGATGGTTATACATGATCAGCCGCCTGCCTGACGACCAGCACTACAGCTGCACACACACACACTCTCAAGGTCTGATTCTAAATACCAATGCCATCCTTCTGTGCACAGAACATGTGTTCACACAAACAGATGAATGATAGCTTCAGATGTATCCTGCTTCACATCAGTTGTTTAGTCAGGGTATGACGGTGACTTTACTAAAACTGTCCACTGCTCGTATTAACAGATGACTTCTACATCAGCTCTGCACCTGTTGAGCTTTGAACAAATATAACTGTTTCATTTTCAAGCAGACAGAATTTAAAAGACTGGATGAGTCTGTGACAAACAAAAGCAAACCAATCTTTTGTCTGATCAGAGGCCACAGAACAACTGCAGGTCATTTTGGAGCGGTGTGACTGGGGATGCATTAAGAGATGCAACACATGAGTGTTCAACATTTCTAAACCATAAACACAAGAAAAAACTGAGAAAACATATATTCAACAGGCTGATTACCTGCTCCTAATGTAAGCAACTTGCAGTAAATCACAAAATAGTGCAGAAACCAACAAAACACACAATGAAACAACTTAAAGACAAAGTAAACTCGATAAGTTGCCGGATGAACACAAACATCTAATCCATCTGACATCTAACGAATGAAAAACTGAAACATTTATCTCTAGTCTGGTCTGACCGATTTCATTTTCAACAACGCCGATATTCTTCTGTTCAGATAAGAAAAATTAAATTTCTGTCGCGATCGGGCTTTAATGCAACCACATTTTTGCATGACTATAAAACAACCCAGGGATCAGCAGTTTCTCACACACACACACACACACACACACACACACACACACACACACACACACACACACACACACACACACACACACACACACACACACACACACACACACACACACACACACACACACACACACACACACACACACACACACACACACACACACACACACACACACACACACACACACACACACACACACACACACACACACACACACACACACAACACACACACACACACACACACACACACACACACACACACACACACACACACACACACACACCACACACACACACACACACACACACACACACACACACACACACACACACACACACACACACACACACACACACACACACACAGAGAGAGAGAGAGAGAGAGAGAGGAGAGAGAGAGAGAGAGAGAGAGAGAGAGAGAGACAGAGAGAGAGAGAGAGAGAGAGAGAGAGAGAGAGAGAGAGAGAGAGAGAGAGAGAGAGAGAGAGAGAGAGAGAGAGAAAGTGTGAGATTAAGAAATGCACATGTAGCAGCACGGACTTGCTCACCACCACCAAACAGACGGGTGTTTGATTGGTTTCTTTAGGCCGGCATTCACCACGATATATGCAGTGGTGCTGGATTGCTTTCTCTGTGAGCAGGGGCTGGCCACTGATGCATTACTTAAGATGAAATGGATTTGAGTTATGCTGGTGATGCACCGGCTGACGTGAGGGAAAGACAGAGAGACGTGTAAACCGGAGTGATGGCTCGATTTGAAAAACACACTTTAATATTATGGTGTTCTTAATATTTGCGAATGTTTTTTTATTACTCTGATTTGTTTCTTCTCTCTTTTAATGCATATTTTATGTTATCTTGTCGTTTGATTTTTTCTCATTTCTTAGAGGAATATCGGTCTTTGTTTTTCGATCTTTGTTGTGTCTGAACCAATCTGTGTAAACAGAGCTCAGGAAAGTGCTCATGAAATTCAAATGATCCCACTGTCATGGATTTACTGTAGTTAAATATGGAGCTGGTATGTGTATGCGAGTGTATGGGTAATAAGTGTGTATATAACACAGGGTGAAGGTGTTGACAGGTTATGACATAAGAAAGTAAAACTGTCAGAGGTTCACACAGTCAAATACAAATACATCAATACTCAGGCAACTTAATAACGTACTTTTTTTACTGTTAAATGTTGTTTTCTCCTTTTAGAAATCTGAACTGTTATTAAAAATGCTGTTTTCTTCCTTATAGTTTGGATTTGTCCTGTATTACAGATATGTGCCGTTATTCTGTGTATGGATGTGAGCTTTATGTTGATTTAATGTCAGAACTTATCAATCATATCAAAACATTAAAAAAAAAGCTCTGAGAGGTGATTTGTCTCCCAAACGTCAGTGAAACAAACACTCCCACATTGCTGAAAGATCGATGGTGGAAACAATTTTCAAAATGAAAAAAGAGAGAGAGCATCAATAACAAAAACAAAATCCTTTTAGAGGCATCGACTAATTACCATAATCCAATTAACAGATAACCGGACACATTAGTTAACACAGGGCAGATAGACAATAATGTGCAAACACATATGATCATGGCAACTTGTGATTACGCATTCAAGCCCTGAGGAAAATTAATTATACACTTTAGTCCGATTACGAATTAGAAAATCAACATTTAACAACACAAAATCAGTCGAGCCAGAGAACCCACACAGACACAGAGACAAACATGCAACAATTATTCGATTCAACTAAACCTGCCACTTCTTTCTCCGAGGTTCCACTGACTGATTGTTGCAATGGCAATTATCGTTTTGCCTCTTTAACGTCTGATTAGCAGCATGGAGCCTTAGACATAATGAGAAATTGTGCCTAATATGTGCAGCTTTGATTGATCTCACCCATGGTGTGTGAGTTTTATGATGAAAGGGAAAATGGGATTTTAAAGGATATGATGCAAACCTAGTAACCAAGTAAATGCGGGGGGGGAAACATTGTGATTCATCACACAGAGAGGTACTAAGAGGAAAAAGAGGGAGGATGGAAAACTGAATGTCAGCTGCTTGAGACACACCATGAAGGGGATTCCTATCTGTCTGTGCCATCTCCCCCCTCCATGGGACCAAGCAAACACACACACACACACAAATCTTTAGAAACCATCCATTACATCGCAGAGTTGCCATGGTGATTATCTGACACCCCACAGGCAGTAACACAGATCTGTAGGAATCTCGTGCACGTCTTCCTGGGCAGGTCCCATGAATTCCCACTGAGGGAGGAGGCAGCGCTGGACGAGATGCTTCCAAAAAGATTACAAGTTACAAACAGCCGCACAGGAAGAGGAGCACTCCCTTCCTTCCTGTTATCTTAGATTGCCTCGACAATACTCCATGTGCAAGTGGAGACAAATCCCCAAGTCACTCAGGCCACAACTTTCCCGAACACTGACTGATGACAAGCACTTTAGAGTTTAGTACCAAAGCAGTTTTCAGCACCAGCAAATATTTCAAGCATTTAATGTTTATTTATTTGTGTTTTTTCCTTTTGCTTAATGTTGTCTTCACTTTTTTTGACGTATCTGTGCAAAATATAGTTTCTATATGAGTGGCTCTAGGGATGGAGATATTAATCTGTAGTCCACAAAATACAGATTAAAATGATTTAAAGTATAATAGATGAACTGAGATTAAATGCATGCGTGAATGTCCCAAGGGGATATATTGTAATGACTGTGGTGACCCCCTGACCTTTTTTGAGCCACCTCCTTCAGGTTGTGTTGTGCAATGTCACCACAACTGAAGAATGGATTGCAATGATATTTTGTCCATACTTTTGTGTTTCTATCAGGATGAATTGTACTAAAGCTTTAAAACCTGAAATATCTGAATGTAGTAAGAAAAGAAGCAATTGAAAATTTTCACTGCTTTACAGACCAAATTATATAATATTAAAAATAAATGAAAAAAAATTTATGTAAGAGTTATCATAATCCCGATCTGTGTAAATGAGTTCATATCAGGATTCAGGTTGATGAGCCTTCTTCCTCCCGTTCAAAACATCGCTGACATACCATAGATGAGTAAGCTTCATATCACGGCCAATCACAGGCGCAGACACTCTGATCTATGACATCAGCTGAGGATCGTGCAATCTCAAGCTGACGCATAGAAAGAAACACAACGCCGAACACTCTGCATGACTTTTATCATGGGAGATGAATATTTTGTTTTGCAGCTGAGTGAAGACTATTACAGCAGCGTGGATGTCCTTATGGTCAGGGTTGAGCTCGGGATGCTGACTCATGCCGATCTGCCCATGGGTTCATATAGCCAGTGAAGAGAGGATAAAGTAAAGATGGTGATATGAGAGGGGCTACGTGAGTTCAAATGTAAGAAGTAAGTTAAAGAGGAGGATTTATTTTCCTTAAAGTGAATCTCTCTTCACCTTATCAAAGAAGAAGCAATCAGAGAATCACTCTCAATAAAATGTCACTGAGGTTTATAATCATCCTGAAACACCGATGTACTGTTGAAAGGGCAGATTCTAATTCACTGAATTTAGCGAGTGTGTTATAGTCGTAGGTGCAGTGTGAAACCTTTTATTATGATTTAAATGAAATACAGAGACGGGGGTCAAACACAGGGCTGCTCACAGCGACTCTGTTACATATTCAGCTCAAATCCTATCACTTTCAACCGATAGCATATTTTCAGAAGGAGAAGAAAACATTCTGGACATAATACAGGAAGCCAAATCTACACCTGAGCCACAACATCGGTTTAAAGACACATCAAAGTTGGTGTTTCAAGGACAAACGTCCCCAACATGTGTTTACAAGTCAAAACAAATACCAGTGATACGTAAACTAATGCCACAGTGAAGTGGATATTAACCTTACTATGGGCACTTATTAGATAACTGTCTTTTTTGTTCTGTCCATTTGTTCACATGATGCAAAGCAGGTTTCACACGTTCATTCATACAACGACAAACCCAGAGAAAAATCTCCAGACCCTGCAGATTCTCCTCCACTCTGAACCAACTTTGTGATAACAGTTCTTTTCCAGCTTGTGTTTCAGTTTACCCTCATCTCTCATGGTGTCATTTCCGGCCTCAGCACCAAACAGAGTTCATCACAAAGCGATGATAGCAATCATACTGCAGATTGACACAGTTAGCGGGTCATTGGTGAACATATTGAACCATTTGGCGGGTGGAGAACCAAATACTTCAATAGGAAAGCCATCAACTTATAAAGTGAAATACCCATGTTAATGGATGTTGTGTGTATTCACTGCTTATTTCTGCAGCCTTTACATATAGAAAAAAATCGATTATCTTAAATTTAAAATATCATGACTAGGTCTATAAAAAATTTACTATATATTTTTAGTTCATTTGTAATGATCTATGCACATGGTAATGATGGAAATGTTCTATTATATCTAAATTGGAATTAGAAGAGTTTCTTTAAATTCTAGTGTGATGTTTTACATCGCTGAAAGCTATTTGCCTTAATTAATTAATACATTTTGAAGATGTGTGTAATGGCTTAAAAAACACTCTGTTCTCTGACAAAGTTCTCCTCAACTCAACACACTGGGATAATTGATAGAAAACATTTCTACTTTTCACTAATGTCATGATTTGGTTTTGTCACAACGTCATTTTGTTAATTATTTTGCTAATTTACTGCAAATGGAAAACGCTGATATTGTGAGTGAGTCAGTTCTCACAAATGAGTATCTGTAATCTCAGAACCATCCAATTGCTTTAAACTGACAAACAGAGCAGTAGTTTGCAAGAAATAAAATAATTGAGTCCCAAAAGGCCCATTATTTTTGTCTTCCTGTCGGCACGTTTATAAGTAGCAGCTGAATGACATTGGTTTTAGTAGGACATTATGGGGGAAGATCATTGATATAATTAGTATTCCACTGTGTGTTATAATTATCCTCCACACGATGAGCTATTAAGGGATTTAATTGTATGTTAGGCGAGTTGAACAGATGTAGTTAGATGGCACAGAAGGGACGGCGACGGGAAGACACGACAAAATGTGGGTTGGGAGGCAGCAGGTGTTTACTTGGTCACTGGGAACAAATTTAAACACTGAGGGAGAATAAAAACAACATATTTCAAAGATCTCAGGTTTTGATTAGTAAAAGCTGAGTGGTACTCTCTCTGAGGCAGATTTGAGGTGCTCTTCATAATGTAATTAACAGGCAAATCTTTCAGGTTGCCCATTAACATTATAGACACGCTGACTAATCCCAGGGGGACTGTTGTCTGGCACTGAATCACCACCTCAGCCAACGAGTCAAGTTGCAGGTTAAGTCCATTTCTGTCAAGACTCAATACAAACAATATATGTAGTAAAATATTTAGAATTAAGGAATTATTTAGAAGCCATTATTTTGACATTATTACTGTTTAACTTCTTTTAAAAGAGGATTGTTCAGAGTGAGCACACCTCCACTGAGGGAAATGCCCCAAATGAAGACATGAGCTCCTAGGTTCAAGGAAACTGTTTTGATCACACAGACAAAACAGTCTCTTATCAATTCGTATGTAATTTGTGCCAGTTCCTTTGACATGTCAGCCTTCCCAAATCCTCACCACTGACTGGGATGAAGTGCACCTGTCTGCATGCTGGCCATTCCAAACTTACACAAACAAAGGCAGATGAAAACAAAACGTGCTTGGCAGAGGTAAACATGTTTTGTGAGGTCACAGGAACCTTACCCTTCGATCACCAAATATCTAATCAGTTCTTATCTGAATCTTTGTGAATGTTGATGCCACATTTGAAGAAAATATTTTGATATAGAGTGGTGCCGAGAATGGGACGGGATCAAAGCATAATGTCTCTGGTCACAGCTGCCACTGGTTTAGAGGCATAATTAAACTCAAAACATGAAGCTTACTCTAAAATTAATTCATTTGAATTAACTTCAAGTCTATAGAACTATCACACAGTGTCAGGGTTTCCTTTCAGCTTTAAAAAAAACTAGTCAGGCTAAAGTTCACACCAGCAGAATTTGTGAATATCTGTTTATTAACTTAATATGAGCCTAAGCCACATCTTCTTGTGACCTCTTGTGTGTCACTATGAATCTCTTAATCTCTAAATCTCTAGAAAAGCAGAATCAGCCAGGTCATTTTACTGATTGTAATGTGTCATCGTGGAAATTCTGAAACAATAGTTGCATCACACAATATCTAGGAGGTAAGGACGGGTGTATTTTTGGCCCTCTCTTGATCGACAGCTCCACGGATACAAAGAGCTGCAGGGGTTGGCATTTGTTCATCCCAGCTCAGCTCCACTCCACAGCTTCCGTAATAAGTGATAAAGGTTTTTTTCAGTTGAGTTGGCTTAGTTTTAGGTATTTTACCAAATTAAAATCTATAATCTAATCTGACCTCTGACTGTGGGTTCTTTTAATCCATTATCAAATCCATTAATGTTTAGTTTTCAAGACGCGTAACTACCGTAATAAGAGTAAAGATTATCTCTTCTTCAAAGGGCTACATCAGCTCTAATACAAATATAGTGTTAACTGACAGTTTAGTTCAAGATCTGAAAGACAAAATGTTGACCCTTATTTCCCAATAATTTTAACTCAAACATGAAAACTCAAAACTACTAATCTTCAAATTAAAACAGCTCAAATGTTTCTCACCTTTAGTACTGCACGTGCTTTTTTGTAGCTTCAACACATACATCGTTCTACATTTTATTATCATCTTGATCCATGTTTGGTTTGGCCTAATCCTCACTGAATAATCCTGAATCCTATTGCCGGATTTATAGTGGAGGGGGGGCTGATGGGCATTTGGAGAGACACTGGAGGATGGTTTTAAAAACAGTGGGGGAGCAGCGGCGGGCTGAACAGGCGTTCGGGGGATTGGCAGCAGTGGATCAAGTCCGACTCACTCTGCCATTTAAACGGCTCCGTCACTCAGACAGGCATTCGCTTCAATTCCCTTCAGTAGTTTGGATGTGGTGAGGCTGCTGTGCTGCCTGAGATGAGAGGGATGTGGACGAGTCATAGCAACTGGGATTTCAGAGAAACTGATAACAGGCAGTTTGACTTTCAAGATTTAAATTGTTGAAAACAATAACTGACAGTCACTTCCATGCAGGGTGTCTACAGCTACAGGACATTTGAACCTTTTTGATATCACTTGAAATTAAATTAACTTTGAAAACCAAAAGTAAACGCGTTTGGTCCTTTAGATTCCATCGCCTTGATCTAATTTTCCCCAGGATGTCCACTTTTTGACTGTCGTCTTTGGTGCTGCAACAAAGCAAAAAACCCCTCTACTAATAAAAGATTGTCTTATTTTACAACCATGACAGTTCTGTCCCATTGAAATCTTTACTGGCAAGAGATTGGCTTCATTAAATTTGACGTCCACCTTTGACAGTATAACGTGACGGCGAGTTAGCTCAGCAGCACTATCCACATCATGTGCAGCAGCAGCAGCAGCATCAGCAATGGCAGCAGCAATGATGATGCACAATTTGTGCCTTTGCAGCTGAGGGCCATGGCTGCCTGGACCTCTCTATGTCTGCCTCAGTTACCATGGAAATAAGAGTTAACTTGAGAGTCTGTGCTCTCCCAGGAGATTTGACTGATGTGGAAACGGGGGAGCAGAGAGAGAGAGAGAGAGAGAGAGAGAGAGAGAGAGAGAGAGAGAGAGAGAGCGAGAGGGAAGGAGAGAGAGAAATATAGCTCAGCAAGCTCATTGGCAGACAGTCGCTTAGTGCGGTTCGGTTCACTAAAGACTGCACCTGACCCAGCAAAGAATAACAACAATAATAATGTGGATTTCCTGGGAGCACTATGAATTCACACAGAAAAATGAGTGATTTAGCGTAGGGATAGAGTGAAGCAGAGGTAGTCAGTTCATTGCTCAGGTTTTTATAAATGAGCCGTTGTGTTGTGACGGTTACACGGCCGAGAAACATGTTCAATTATGAAGCTAAAGAAGCCAAAGCTCTGATAATTCCATGGCCCAGTGAATCCTGTTCTTTCAACTGACAACATTTATTCCCAACACAACAATTAGTTCAACTTTTGTGTTTGTATTTTTGTGTTTTTTCCTCAGTATTATTTTTCCCAAATGACATAACGTGACCAGGGTGAGTCAGTCCCCTCTGCCCTGGCGGAGGCACGTGAGCCTGCATGGCAGGGAAGAGACAGCAGTGGCAGTGTGTGCCAGGCCGAGCAGCAGCGCCTGGAGGAGCCCGCCCTGACGAGCCCACAGAAGAATGTTAATTTAGAGTGACAGAGCATGAGCGGGGAAGCAAAAGAGTGTGACAGAGTAGAGATGAATAGACTTCTGATGACCTCTAGGTCGCCAGAGACTTCATGAACGCTGCCCTAATCACAAGAGCTGACAAAAAGAAGAACTAGGAGAAGAGTATGGCCCAAAACCTCCCAAACTGACAGAAGAAATGGTGAGAAAAAGCACACTGCTGTCAGGAGAATAAGACCAGTCCTCATAATCACAGAAGCTTTCGATAGATGCCACAAGCATGAGGATCCATTAAAACTGCAGCTCTCAACCCTGTCATTGTTGCAACCCCACTCAGAGTGGGAAATGTCAAATCCCACTTAAATAATCAACCGCTCAGAATTGTTGCATAAAATCATCGGTGAATGCACGAGTGGAAAAAGCAAAGATGCAAAGGGCTGGTGTTGAAGTAGCCTCAATATGATGAGCCTCACTTTGGTCACCAGAAGAGACGCAGGGGTCGTGAACCTGATCACACTGGTCCCATGAAAGAAGAAATCAAGGAGGAATCCAGAAAATACCATATGGCTTATTAAAATGTTGACAGATTAGATGCAGTAAATGCAAATTCTTTGTTTGATAGGTTTAATTGAGATATAAGAAAGTACAGCCAACACAGAGACACTTAAATCCCTTTAGTTGGTGGTCAAATGTAAGCACCGGGTCATAGGGGTCACAAGCAGTAACTATTGAGTATTTTAATAATAATGTCCTGTTATATTACATTACTTTACTCTTCATTGAGCTGACGCTTTTATCCAAAGCGACTTACAATAAGTGGGGGCAGTGTGGCATAGGGGGTAGAGGAGTTGTTCTCTAACAAGAAAGTTGGCGGTTCATCCCAACTCTTCCCCATCTGCATGCCGAAGTGCCCTTGGCAAGATACTGAACCCCGAAATGGCCCCTAATAAATGTCGAGTGTACTAATTGTCGCTTTGGACAAAAATTACCAAATGACATGTAATAATGTAATATAAGTGCATTCAACGCCGAGGGTACAAACCCAGAACAACCAAAATCAAGACATTTCTTCAAAAATAAAGCAAAACTACACTAAGTGCTGTAAGTAAGTGTCATTTAAGTGCTACTAAATTGTTAGTTTCAAAAAATTTTATGTTTTTTTATTCAAGGTACAGTTGGAAGAGTTCTATTTTTTGGTTTGCGGCGGAAGATGTGTAACCTTTCTGATGTCCGGATGACGATGGGGAGCTCATTCCACCAATTATATAATAAACTATTATTCAGTCAATCAAATTTTCAGAGAACTGTAAAAAAAATCTGTTTATTCCTTAAGAAATAACTTTAATGATTGATCAATAAGTTATTGCTGGTTCATTTTCCCCCCACTAATGATTAATCTGTTGTTGTCTCAGCTCCATTCTGATCATTACTGGAGAAGACGACACAGAGCTCAATAAACAGAGCTACAGTAAACACCATTTTTTATGTTAAAATATATCCTGCACTTTTTCAGTCGATAAACTCAAACAAATAGTTCATCATTGTTTTTCTTTGGACGTGATGCAAAACAGAGGCCGACCATCTTACAATACACTTATCAAAGGACAGAGGTCACATCAGCCTACCTGAAAATGTGAGTAAACAACCTGCTTCATCAGATCACTGGTTAGTACTGAGAAAATACATTCTTTGTTCAAATCTATAACAGAGTTAATTAAGATTTTTCTGGTGGAGGTTTTGTCACAAAACTGATCAAACAGTAAAAGGCTAAAGTCATATAATCCACAAAGAAAAAAGGACAAAGAGACTAAGAGAGCCAGTGCGTTTCAAATGTCTGAATCTCTCATCATATCTTTGCTCCTTTTATCACATCCAATGTTTTACAGTGTTTGAAAGTATTTGAAAGAAGTTGTGGATAACAAGCTGCAGGCAACTTTTACTGTTCAAATTGTCAAAGTATAAATCCTTTGAAATTTACCAATTCTCTTTTGTCTGGATCCGAGATTATTACTGCAACACTGAAAGACCTGCATTATCACGGAGGATAAAACAACTCTGTCATTATTACTGACAGCCTCTAATTAGCAGACATTTATTTTTCCCTTGCGTGACTGACAAGGAGAGTATTCAACCTCAGACAAATTGTGAGTGCGCACTTCCCAATTAATCAGCTTCTTAATAATTGAAGAGGAAATATTGGGACTAGTAAATAAGGAGTTGGAAGTGACACAGAAATAAGGTTTTGGTAAATAGACTTCGGTGCTTAGAGGAGCGACCACACAGAGGTCTGGGGAGATTCCAATTAACTGGCTGTTGGGCCAATAACCATGATTTGAAAAATGTCGTACGGATGAAGTGTTTCATCCTGAAAATAGATATTTTGGGCCCCAACGATCGATCCACTGAGTGTGGTCATTTGTAAACAGGACTCACGGCTGACTTGTATTGTGGAGGTTGTCGTGGTGCAGACTGTGTTGGATCAGAGTGACAAATGTCTCGAACACTTGTATGGCCTATTGCTAGGCAACAGTACCACCACCAATTGAAAGTGAAGTCTTGCAAACAGTACACTTAGCCATTTAACTAGATATTACCAATTTGCCGACATTAGAGTTGGCTCCGGCTAAAGCGACAACACTGGAAATAACCTCTTTACAAAACGGTATCAGGACATCTCAGGATGAACCAACTTTCTCAGGTACCTTTCATCTTTTTTCCTAAAACCATGTGATCTACTTGTCCGCCAAATAAACAATAAAGATTCTTATCCTAAAGTGCTGGACTAACCACAGGGGCACTCCAGCAGCAGAAAAATAAAAATAAATGCTGCTGTTAATTAGCTAGAAATATGACTTGGCTCCATGCTTCCCATGCTATTTCATTACATATAAATGTTGGACAAACAGTGGGGAGCACCAGCGTCAGTAGCAATTAAGCGTACAACACTGCTGAAGGGAAAATCAATAACACAGTGGAAGTTGTTGTTGTTTTTCCGTATTATCTCCACATTGGATGTAAAATGCGTCAGTAAAATTTCCTTTGCATAAATAACATATTCTATAATATGGTCCTGTGTATTGTGTAGAATATGATAGTGTTATAATTTGAATCCAAAGATGTGTGTTTGTCACCGTCTTTGCTCTAAAGGGTAACTTGCATGTAGTGTCTTAATGTGTTGCTGAGAGATGGAGTGTAAAAGAACTGAAAAGAGGCCGAACAGACATCACTGTCAAAGGTCAGCGCTTTCTTGAAAATTGCTTGTATCCCATGAGATTTACTTCTTTGTTATTTTTGTTTATCGTTGTCTTCTTTTCACTGCTCTTGTGTGTCTTTTTAATGCCACTCTGCTGCTGCCATATGCCGGCGAGCAGCTAAGCCTATCACTGGCCTCCGAGGAGACGGCCTTACCACTCTAATAAGGCAGCAGAAGAAGACAATGATCCTCCAAGGCCTAATTTGCACACAAGTACCTAGATATGAAAAACAGGAGGCTTTACTCGCTGCTACATTATTTTGCTTTTCTTAAATCAGGAGTTGTTGCCCCCCCCCCTATATTTTTATGGTGATGATATGGCTGTAAAACATAAATAAGTGGTGAACAAAGAGCGAAAGCTGCAGGTCTAAAAATGGAACGTTGATTGTATGTGTGGCTTCTCTAACATCTAGTTACAAGTTATGATTTGCAGTTGGAAATTAGAGGTAATCATTGTGGTGCGTGCGTGCGCGTGTGCGTGTGCGTGTGCGTGTGTGTGTGTGTGTGTGTGTGTGTGTGTGTGTGTGTGTGTGTGTGTGTGTGTGTGTGTGTGTGTGTGTGTGTGTGTGTGTGTGTGTGTGTGTGTGTGTGTGTGTGTGTTGAAATGGAGTTCAGGGATGGGTAAGACTGAGCTGTAAAACACTCATTCATGGAGTGGTAAAACACAACAGGGCATGACACAACTGATGTGCACATGATCACAATGACTGTAAGAGAATGAAGACAACTTTCTATCCATTTATTATCCTCATTCTGTGGATATTCGCATTCTTTGCCGATTCAATTGGATCTTTTGAAAGAAAACAGTGTTTAAGTCAGTCCACACTCTCTATGTGTATATGTTCACAGTCCCTTCTGACTCCAGTGGCTGCTCCTCTGCAGCATAGCAGCTCTCTGGAGAGAGGAAATACGAGAGACACTGAGGTGCTTCACAGTAATTTCACAGTCATCAGCCCTCATCACCGTGAGGGGGCAAGAGGGCGATGAAATCAGCCTCTGGAATGCATCCAATCGTCTGCTTCCTCTTCTTTCTCACCCCCTCATACTCAAACCTTCAGGGTATCTCTGGCTACAGAGACCAACTTTCTAACAACTCTTAGAAGTTTGTTTACATTCATGCAAGATCAAATATTCTTCTTTATCTGTCCTTGTCACGGATTGATTGCGTCCTCTGCAGCTTCCCTCTATCTGAATCTCCTCACGGCCTGGTGAGTCTGCTCCCACAGCTTTCACAGTACGGAAGCAAGAACACACACACACACACAAGCACAGACACATGCCCACCTGACAATGAAGCAATCATAGTTTCAATAACACCCCCTACTGTTCCAGATACAGTAGAGCAAAAACCAGCACAACTATGCAACCTGCATACAAATAACCACACACACATTGGTCAACGTACGCTTACACACACGTGCCCTCCAGGCAACACAATGACGCTCTGACTGCAGCTGCGGAGAAAAGTGAGCAGCAAAACACTCACTTATCCACTCTAACCAATCAGGGATTAAAACAGGAGTCAGTCCAGCCAATCAAAGCCCTCATCTTATTTTGGCCTCAAGCCGGTCGAGTCAGCCTCAGGTCAAAGTCAATCTAACACTCTCTCTTTTTTACTTCTCCCTCCTGCTCTCTCTTTCCTTCTATTCTTAAAAACAAGGTGATAGGTGGCTCCATTTCTTTCTTTTTGTTATTTGTCATTGTGTCACAGGAATTTCAGAGTCGATGCTGGTTTTCAGAGATGTCGCCACATTCAATTTTCTTTCCTTTTTTTCACAAAACTTCTTTAAAAATGGCTATGCAAGAGAAACCAATGATGGTGTCAAATATTTGTTTTTTTTTGTGAAAGATGCCCAAAGCCTGTGAGCAGTGTGCTGGAGCAGCATAGCGTGAGGAGTCATGATGCCTGATGGAGCATGGGGACCGGAGGGAATGGGGGAGGATTATCCGACTCCTGAGCAAGCCAGCTGCCAGTGGAGCCGTGTGGGCAACACTACATCCTGCCTCCCTTCCTTTTTTATCTCCCTGCCTCTCTCATGGTAACCCTCATTAAACAGAGCCGATAGCAAATGTTACTATGCCCCTGCAGCAAAAAGTCGAACAGAGCTTCGGCATATAAATCAAAACAAAACAAAGAAACTTGTTCTTAAAGATGGACGACGTGTCTCCACTTCGTCCTACTAGCCAGAGCTTAAATATCCCAGCTACGAACGCCATCTTGCTGATTTGAGGCCAGAATCTGCTCTGTAGTGCTCCGAATGGAGCTGCGGTATCAGGCAGATAACTCCAGCTACACTGCTCTACTCAGATGCCTCGCTCATTACAATCCTCTATACACACCCTCTCAATTTGGCGGTCCATTTAACCGGCAATAATGTCCCATCTCTCCCTTTGCTTGTCAACAACTCCGCTGCCGAGCGTCAGTTTCTAACCCCTGCATCCACCTGTAGGCTCCAACAGTGGGTCAAAGATATTTGCTCATCACTCCACATCAGATAAATGTCATCACATCTGGGGAAGTGATGAAGTCAGAGAGAAACCTGGTCAGGATCCCTACAATGTTTAGCAAAAACCAACCCTGTCCGTTTCACACAAATATATGTATTTTTAACCAAAGCTCAAGAAGAATTATGCAATTCAATTTTGGGAAGAAAAAAAATATTCAATCAAAAAACTCCATTACTGAGATTCCAGTCTTTTATACTCGTTTTTTCGAGTAAAGATGTTCTGCCATTCATCACTTCTTCTATCATTGTTTACAAATGCTCTTAGCCATCAGGCTTTTGTTGCTCTAGCTTCGTATTAAAAAAGTAATTTCAAAAGTCAGGAGACATACACGGTGAAGTCAGAGTCTTCACCTTTCTCCTCTCTACAAACTCTTGTGTGATTTTTGCCGTGTGCATGGGAAATTCCTCTCCTGCCACGCTTCTTAAGAAAGGAAGTCACATTTTAACTCAGTTCTTCAGAACACAAACTAGTATTTACTGGAACATTTATAAATGTAATCTTCCCTAGATCTAATGCACTCTCGCAGCCCTGTATCAGTACACTCCTGCCTCCTGGCCAGATCCCCATCTGATCCAAACACATTTATTTTAGCTTCACTTGACACAAGAATGTGCTCTTTCAACATAGTTCAGAAAATGTGATGATTCACCAATGTCTAATGTTTTCTTGACCACGTATAATTTCTAAATCAGAGTTTATTGCTGATAATTCTGGAACGTCACTGTGGATTCACTTCTTTTCAGAACACCTCAAATAAAATCACTGATTCATTTTAAATATACACTTCCTGCATGTGACAGTAGATAGCATGTGACGTTTCCCGTCTTCAGCTACACACACAGAAGACTTTAACACAGCAACACTGTGTATGTACAACCTCCAAAACCAGAGTTTCCTTTGAAACCAGTGAGGTGATATCCTTTCTACTGTGAGCTATTTTTATCAAATCTGTATTTAGGTTACACATGATGGTAAAATCCAAAAGGACATTCAGGCAACACCAATCCCAAGCCTCCCTCTGTTTCTCTCTCCAGCTGGAGCGTCTACATGCCAGTTCTTGTAAATGTGTTCGCACAGTGTAGCACAGCTTCTGCTCCGTAAGAAAGACCATGAAAATAAATAACCCCTGTGCTTGTTTCCATATCTGTAGAGATAGCGTGCACGCTTGCTGGGGGCTGCATCCGCTGTGATAAAACAAGTTCAATCTAATTTCAAGTCAAAGTGAAGTTAAATGAGATGCTATATCTAAAAGATAAGCAGCCTTTTATCATCCCTGCATCACTGACACATTGTTAGCTCAGCCACAGCGTCGTTGGGGAGGAAAACAATGATTATCTCCAAATAGGGGGACACCCTCCATAGAAACTTTAATTAAAAGACTGACAGAGTTTCATCTCAGTGTGACAACTCCATTATTTCCCGATGATAAAACAGTTTCCTCATAGAATAAATTCAGCTAGAATAGAGAGACTTCCCCTGGCAGTTCAAGTGGGCAGGCCCAGCTAATCGTTTTCCTGACCTTGGCATTCTGATATCCAGCTGAAGAAGTGAGGTTAGGCAGAAATTAAAGTAATTATTCAAATGTGGCATCCCTGAGCTCAGTGCCGAGTTGCACTCCGAGCTCATGAATGAAAGCCCAGCGCATATTTCTAACTTAGTTGCCTTGTTACAACTAAAATAAATCTGCAGTGCATATATTATGTGTTCCAATCAGTCATGTGGTTTTACTGCAGCTGTGTAGCCATTAATCTATACCTCCTTTTTATAATTTGCACAAATCCTAAATCGTTTTGTCACTGCCCTTACCTTCATCTGGATCATTCCTGGCCGATGCCTCCAGAAGAGCGACGCTGGCGGCGAACGACACGTGCCTCTTGGCCTCTCCTTGCTTGTTGTTGGCGTTGCGTCCCTTCTTGTCGGCCTTTCGCTTCTTGCTCTGCATCTCCTTCTCATACACGGCCCACCTCTTCAGCTGCTGCGTACGCCGCTTTTGGGCTGTCCTCAGCCTCTCCAGGCTGGGCACCTTGTCCAGCTGCTGCAGCTCCTGGATCAGCTCCAAGTGGTTGGCCATGACGGCAGGGGGACGGGACCGCAGTGATGGAGGGGTGATGACGGAGGGGTGAAACTGGGGGAGAATGTTGTTTTTTCCTAGCGAGGGCTGCACCTTCGGCTGCGGCCTCCTTCCACCATCGTCATCCTCATCCTTTCAGCTGTGGTAGACTTTTTGAGAGAGGAGACAGAAAGAGAAAACATGCTGTTCATAAAAATATCAGCCACAAATTTGAACTACTTGGAGCTTGTTTGATGCAGTTTAATACTTTGAGTAAATCTTTGGCCACTGGGGAAAGATTGATAATTCAAAGTGAGCATGGTTTGAAAAGTGCACAGAGATGCATTTTGGTGGCCTCAATAGAAAAAGCAAAGTTCAAGCTACCATGGACCCAGTGGCTAACTAACTGTCTCAGCCTTTTCTTGAAACTGTGATGCTAGAAAGAGCAAACACAATTATATTTCTGTTCTCACCAACAGCGAGGTTCACATCAAGGTGAAACAATTTCAAATCAACATTTCATTCTCATTCCAGCTCCGGCTTTTTCCATTAATGTGCATAATTTTCCAGCCGTCATGATGATGCCTTTCAAGGTTCGAGTAAGTGGATAAATGTACCCCTAAGAGAGCAGTTGCATTCTCAATTTTCCATTTGCTTCGAGAGCCGTTATAGATCTCATTCTACCAGCCTGCATGCAAGGTTAACCGCTTCCTGAACGTGACAAGTAGACGGCAGTATGATGAGAAACTGATTAAGAGCGGAGAAAAGAAGAACCAGGGCATTGAGCTGCAGCGAGGCTTTTTCACTTCATTGTTACTTCACTGACCTACTATGACTGTTATCGTGGAAACTTGACTGATTTCCACCTGCACTGTCAGATAGTCTGTGTGTATGTACTGTATGAAATTCAACACACTTGTCAGTCAAGTTCCTTTGGCTAACATAATTAAACTCACCATATACAGAGTAAATGAAAGCATACCGTATTCTGTGGTCAGACTAAGTGATCGAGCTTAGTCACACCACTTCCTCTGAACAGCACTCTTAACAATGTGCAGACATTCTATCACTGCAGCCAGAAAACTTTCTCCTAAAAAGTCCAGCCCTTCCTTATAACTTAGCATGCACAAACGCACGCACGCACACACACTCCAAACACACACACTCCAAACACAAATTGCATTATGATTTCCATAGTTTACAAATCGTGCATGGTTTGTGAATGAAACACGCACTTACCTACTATTTCATACAGACTGGTAAATATTTCCTCATTTCTGCAACCTTCACTAATGAAACCGTGCACCCAGCAGCATCGCCTGATGAAACGCTCCACAGTGCTGAGCTACACTCCACTCTGTCTGCGACCGAACCTGCATTACATTTCCTTACAGTTAAAAACCACCTATCTACTGCTGACACCATGGACAGGAAACAAGCAGTACAATCACTTCCTACAGCATCACTCTATTAACCACCAAAGCTTGTGCACCAGTGAACAGATGTCATATCTAACATTATCAGCTCGCAGACAAGTGAGGAACTCAGAAAGGCATCCAGACAAAGCCTTTTCCGAACTGTTCCAAAAGTTTCCATCACAGTGATGCAAACACACACCTTCAACTTTCCCCAGTTACACAACCTATTTAGCAGATGACAAGTGGAGATGGAGATGCGGGGGCTTGTGCGAAACAGCTGAGAGGTGTGTTTAACACAGCAAGTTGGTTTAGAGCAAATGATTTGTAAAGACCGGGTCGAGATCCAAAGGTCGCTCACAAGAGGATTAGCAGCAGGGTCTCAAATTATTCTGGAGGAATTTAAAATTAAAGCTGTCAGCTATATTTTTTTCTTAAAAATCTTTCAAGGAAGACGGAGGACGGCAGTAGAGAAACACAGAGTGCTGAGCAGTCTGCCACAGTTTCATTTTTAGGATGTGAATAAAAAAAGTCTGTATCTGAGGATAGAGGATATGAGCCAGCAGCAGCTGTAATACTGGCAGTTTGTTATTGGCAGGATGGAAACTTTTAAATACTCATCAAGATTTATACGATCTTTCTAAATTCTGGTCGACATGTTGAAGTTAATCATTTAAGTTCAAACATCATTCAACATACCTTTCTTGACATTTGACTAGACTTACTAGGCAAATAGTAGGTACAACATATATTTCTCTTTAAAGCCAGTTCTTCATCTTTATTTATGCAGTTTTTGTGCATCTGATGTGATTAAGTTATTTAGTTTTTCATTTGTTCGAAATTTATTGAAAGGTAAAGGTGTGGGGCCAGGGCAAAGGAACAGCCCTTTATGTTTTAGAGCAGATCCGGATCAGATGGCAGATCCAGGAAATTTCACTTTGTTTTACAAGATGAGAAAGAATGTTATACTTTATTTAGATTCTCAGGATGATTCAGTTTAGAAAGAAATCATCTTGTGTTTTTTACGCATAAATGATTACAAGTAAAATCAGACTCCATCCACCCATTATCTATACGGCTTATCCTTTGAAGGTCACAGGAGACCTGGAGCCAATCCTAGCTGACATTGGGAGAGTGGCGGGTAACACCGTGGACAGGTCGTCTACGTATCACGGGGACAACATACAGAGACAAACAAGCATTCACTCTTACATTCATATATTTACAGTCTCCAATTATCCTGACATCAATTCACATGTTTCCAGACTATGGGACCAGAGACACAGAGAGAACCTGCAAACTCCTCATAGAAAGACAAACTAAATATGCATCTTTGATATGATTATAATGCAGATATCAAAGAGTTTTAACTAAGCAGTCAAATCTGAAACAAACAGAGGAGAACATAAAGGAAAAAGGTCAAAAAACAAACTGGATCTAAGAGTGAACACAACCCAAAATCACTGACATCTATCAAACGTTTCTCGTGCACTGCTTTATTTACAACATGATTGATTTTTTGTAAAATGCAAAAAGGTTCTTTGATGCTCTGTGAATTGTCTAAGACAATATGTGCCCTTCTCTCTTTTCCTCTGAGATGTGAGCACAGAATAGCAATCATCTAGGCAAACATCATCATTCAAATACCTGAGGGTGTACAATACGTCTGTGCACTTCTTTGACGCTGGTTGCCACCCGCCAATAAACGAATAAAGAAGAAGGTCAGAGATTTACCATCTGCAAAAACGTTCAACTTTTCTGCAGTTTTTGAAACTTTCTCAGTTACTCCGTTTTGCTGCTATAACAGACAAAGTATCATTCAATGTGGAAGCTCAACCTGGTTCAGTGACCTTTCACCAAAACACTAGAGTCAAGGTCCCGTGTCGTCTGGAGATCTGCTCCATCAATCTGAGGTAAACTAAACAAATCATGAGATTGACTAATAACCACCCGGAGCCTTGTCATCTCCTACAGTACATGAGGAGAACAAACTTCTGCCCTCTAGGAGGCGCTTTACTCTTTAATTACCCAGTCTACAACCAAAGTTAATCAACAAAGTGAAAGACGTGATTAATCGCTCCCTTCACATGCACCCCCACCACTCAAGCTGAGAGACAATCAACCTATCCAACAAACAGACTTTGAAACCTCTCCTCCAACACACACATTTACACTTTGACATGGACTATAACAACACACACATCACTCAATGTCTGCATATCGTTGCATATGCTCTTCAATGCAGTTGTAGATGTTCTTTTATGTTTGAAACCAGGCGATGGTAAGTGATTGTCAAAGCACGTGATGCAGGACAAATTGCCGCATGAGCAGACAACACAGGGTTATCTCATCTGATATTAAAGTGAATTAACTTCAGAGAAGACGTGCGACAAACAAGGAACGTCCAGTGTTTTCTCAAGCCGTCTTTGATGCTGAGTGGCATTAGCACAGAGAATAAGAAACCCAGGAGCTACTGCTGATCAAATCAGGGGAATCAGAGCAGAGGTAATGATATTACTCACATAAACACACGCACATGCACACCCATACACACACACACACACACACACACACACACACACACACACACACACACACACACACACACACACACACACACACACACACACACACACACACACACACACACACACACACACACACACACACACACACACACACACACACACACACACACACACACACACACACACACACACACACACACACACACACACACACACACACACACACACACACACACACACACACACACACACACACACACACACACACACACACACACACACACACACACACACACACACACACACACACACACACACACACACACACAGTAGAAACAGAAACAAGAAAAGCTACACAAGCATCTGCATTAGTCAGAGACTGAAACCAAAATCTTTTACATCACTTAAGCAGCTTTCAGACATGCACTGAACTCACTTCCTGAGTTCCTCTGTATTGTGTGCATGTGTGTGAACGCAAATGTTCGAGTGAGACCTTCACAGTTTCTGCTGACTTTCTCGGCCTGGCCGCCTGGTATAGTGTCCGTAGAAATCCAGGAGTGGCTGATGTGTGAACACAGCAGGGAATCCCCCACTGGATTCACCATGAGCGAGTGGGGGGGTTGATGACTAACACATGACAGACGCAAACGTGAAATAATAAAAAGAAGATATTAAACTGCAGGTAAAGTCTTGATTCAATTCTCCGGATTTAACCCGCAGTTCAAGTCTGAAAGACAGCTGTACTGTCAAAGACTGGATTCTGTAAAGGTTTGCAGCACCATAGTCAGATGATGGGCAAATCATAATTTCAAAAACTATTTATTGTATTTATTCATTTATAAAATATCACTATTTTGCCTCAACAGACATCACAATGAATAAGTAGGTATCTTGTTTCAAACAGCGAAGTACATTTGTGTGCCCCCTCTGGCAGTAAGCGTAATTACATCAACACTTTGGACTGGTGCATGTCATGTTGAATGTCCTCACTGTCAGTCACTTTACGTTTTAATTCTTCCTCTAAATGACCTTTTCTATCTGGAACATCAGTGTCTTTTCTTAGATGGTTCGCCATTTATAGTTGCTGTAGCCTCTTTGTCTCCGTCACTATGACTGTTCCCTTCTTCTAATTGTAAACCAATTCATACTGGTTAGTGTAACGCAACATCAGCTTTAAAGCTCCAGTGTGCTATTAAATACAGAGAGATTAATCAGCATTTGAGAACAACAGTCACCAGCTTGAATATAACAGACCTTTAGATGTGAAAGTCTGGGACTTGGATTTAAGGCAGGGATAGTGCACTTACATCCAATATTTTGTTGGACTACCCTTATTGTTGACTTTACACCCCCTCGCCAATTACTAAGCTTACTGTCGTTATAATGAGCACTGTCATGGATACACAACAGCAGGAGTCCAGGACTATGCTGCTGCTGAACTTCCTTTGCTCTCCAATTTTATTTGAACAATAATATAATATAATATAAATGACTTAAAAAGGACAGACAGCGGTTGGGCACCATTGTGCAAAACCCTGAGCAAAACGGCTTCACTGTGGTTTTACTATTCTCACATCTTGTCAGGCTAGGTTTGTATCACGCATTGTTCTAGGGGCAATGACACAGGAAGTGTACATTTGACAGACAGATAACAGGCGAGACATATTATGAAATTCAAGGGAAGTCTGTGTGCTGATGTGCGGTCTTGATTCTGTGACTTTAACAACAGCTGAACAAATAAATGACATTAGGGCAGCCTTCGGCATTTTCTGAAAAGTTAAGATAGAAGAGAACATGTGCCACCCCGAAGGGAAATTGCTTTGCCCATTAAGAGCTTCGGCAGTGCATGAAAAGACACAGATAGTGCCAATATTCAGTGTAGTTGATATGTTGTCCTCACAGGAGGCAGATGACAAACTGTTTGAATATATGTAAAACATAGGGGGGAACTTTGAATAACCGTAAGCCCTCTGGTTATATCACAGCAGCTCCCGGGACCATGGCAGCAAATCACAGACTGACCTCAATCAGCTCTCACAGCAGATAAGGACGCTATTTCACATTTTCATGGAAAAGGCAGAGCCAAAATGTTATACTGATTTGTTGAAAGGGGAAGAAAGCAGGTCAGACACCGATCATCAAGTTGTTACATCTATGAGTAAACTGCACTTAAGCCCAAAGGAAACCACAGACACAGTCTTGTTTTGTCTTTGTTTTGTTTCAGGTCGTTGTTTTCCTAAATTGCTGGCTGAGAAACTCCCTCTACTTTGTTTTGATTACAAGATTCCAAAAATGCAGCTCCGCCTCTCACAGGGCTGAATGAGACAGGAGCGGTTTGGACTTTAGAAAATGCTCTTTGCCTAAAGACCCCCTTTATGTGTTACCTTTTAGTAATAAACCATCATTGACTTGTTTTTCTGCAAACCTGCCATTAAGAGAAAGTATATTATCTCCTGATTCCAGAAATCTCGGTTGATCTGCATGTATGGGGAATTGGAGCAATTTGTATTCCAGCACTTTGTAGCAGCGTCGGCTGAGACTCTTCAATATAATGGACGTTGCCTCATAATGACAAAAGCGCATTCTCAGCAACGGCAACAACAACTGATTCTCCAGTTCGGTATTCAATTCCGAACTTCACCAAACTTTGAATGGAGAGTTGAACAACTCTTTGTGCAGCAGGGGTGGCCCAGCTTCAGGGTTCTGCATACCGAGTCCTGCAGAACACTTTTCACAGGCCAATCAAACAGTCCATTCCCCACGGGCGGGTTAAGAACAGGCACTTCATATGACAAAAATGCCAAAAGACAGCAGAAATAACACAATATGCTAACAAACGGCTCACATTTTCCAAGGTCATTGCATGAAGCTTGGAAAAAAAGGGTAGTTTAAAAAATGTGCCTGTCATGGAGGCCTGATGGTTCAGTACAAAGGCTCTGTCACGGAGCACTCGGGTCATTATGATCCATTTTCTCCTTTTCATCACTGACAATTATGACGAGCCTGTGGGTGTTCAAAAGCTTCCACACTCCTGAGGCCAAACTGTTGTCTCAAGGACAGGAAACCAAAACCAAAACATTTAACTGTGTGCTCGGTGCTGACATCAGCTTTATTTCAATAATATCTCCACAACCAAATGGTCATTGTAGATCTTTCATCATCATCATGAATGTGATTTGGAACAGAGGGCAGTTCACTATAGACGTATAGATAACGGCAGGACAGTGTGTTCCACCGCTGTACAGCACATAATACACGATAGGCAGGAATTCATCAAAAACCTGTTATTAATATTAACTGTCCTGGTTTTCTCCACATTCACAGATCCACTGCTGGTTTCCACATGTTCTCATTGCTTGCATAGTTGCCACCAGCCGTCATTTAATCTAACAAAACTATTTCAACTCAAGGTCCACTTGCTACCAACACAATAATATAACACACAGTATGTGGTAAATGCTGTAACAAGTCAACCACGACTGCATCCATAGAACTCTATTTAAGTTTTAAAACACATCACTGTTGTTATGCCTCTCATTCACAGACACTCCTGGCCATGGCACCAAATACTGATTTAAAAATGGAAAGGTTTTAGTGGGGATATGACCTAATGACCTAACAAACAAGCAAAATGACTAGATTGAGTGAGTATAGTCCTGAAAATTGTCCCTCACAGAAAGTCTAAAATTGCTATGGATTAAAAAAATAACAAAGCTTCTACAAATGTCTCCATGAGAAAACTCCGGCCACTGATGAAGACTGTAAGATAAAGTTTAAAGCAACAGACACGTCAGTTAATGGAGTTGGATTGGGTTCAAGGCGGAAGACAAACAGTGGAAACAATATCAGAAACTTCCCCTCCAGACTGAAGTTTAATCTCTAATGTCAGGCCACGTATTAGCTTGCTTTGAAACACGCATCTCAATCATCTAAATACACTCTGTGCAGTCATTGAGAGTGCTGTGAGGAAAGTTCATGAAAAGTTGAAGAAGTCAGTGGAAAGTGAATCACCCATTCATGAAGGCAATGCAAGGTACACAGTCTTATCTATTCAATTTCAAAGATTTTAAAAATGCATTTTTCCATTTGAACTTTCAAGCAGAAGTCTGTCACTTGAGTTTGAACGTCTTGGTGTGGGTGCCAACAGAATCAGTGTCTTAGTGCAAAGAAAGAATACATTAATACTAATGAAGTTGAAGCTCAAAATGAGGCTGCGTGGTTAAAAACCAGAAGGTAATTAAATTTCCCCTCTTATCAGCTCTACCTCCTCCTCACCCAGGAAGACAGAATATGACAAATCTAACGCTGACAATACCAGGAAAGAGGTCAAATGGTTTTAAAGTACAAAGACAAGGTTTTTGTATATGTAAGTATGCACACCTGACAGCTCAAATTAAGGCTGTGTCTTTTTGAAGGCTTCCCATTCAGTCAGTTTCATCCTATTATGAATGTCTATAATCTTTATACATTTTCCCATAATGCCTTTCATGAGCACAATGATTATTTTTCAGGTTCATTTGTCATCTTTTTAGGCGTTTGATTCACCTGTTAAAGTCAGGACTGCAACAAAGAGGTGCAAAGTATGAAAACTCTCCCCACTAAGCTTGTGACTCAATCAGCAGCTTACCATGACTCGACCACAAAAGAGTCAATGTGTTTGTGCTGCTGGTGACTTTCACAGTCGCCTGTCACCCTCATCACAGTACATCATCTGCTGTTAGAAGGGGACACCCTGATGCTGTTATCAGTCTCTGCCTGACACGGGCAGATGCAACGACAAACACGTGCACAGACAGAGACACACGACCGAGCAGGAGGCGGCAAAAACGTGTGAGAAAAGAGGACGTCTACAGTGAAACAGAGTAGAGAGGAAACAAGTTGTCGATTAGTCAAACAGCTACAGCTTCCCTGATCATTTTCAGGCTTAAATTGTAACACAATCACTTGTGAGTTTATTGCTTTTTTTTTGTCTTATCTGACAGATAAATTTGTTGGTTATTCATAAAAAAAGCAATTTGATTTGAGATTTGCCATCGTCATTTATCACCTTCTCTGACATGTAATAAACTACCCAGGTCGCCATCAATCATGTTTAGTACGTTTAAATTGCAGCACTAACAAAAAGGTACCGTGTGTTAAGATAAATAACAATTACAAAAACAGACTGACACAATTGATCCTGAATTAAAATAAAGAAATATTAAACTAAACTAATGGACAGTTGGGCTCCTTAAGGTAAGTTTATTCAACTACCTACAGACTATAGTTGCAACTAATGATTACTGAATAGTTGGGCCATTACTTTATTGATGAAAAAGCAATACTCTCTGTCTCTGCAGTGTCAGAAACCAAGACGCCATATTCAACTCGTTTGTTTCATGTGGTCAAGCATCTAGAACACAATGACACACCACAATAATACAGAAGTACTTATAAAAGTATGCTGAAACACAGACAAACCTCAAACTTGGTCCATTTTGCATCACCAATAATGTATCAGTCCATGACATTTAGCAGCGAGGAGGCGTGTGCCATGTCAGGGCCCTACACACTGAGACACACTGGCGGCAGTGTCCCACACAATGGTCTAGTGTGTCTGACAGAGTGTGTCTGTGTGTCTGTGTGTCTGCGTTTTATCTTCATGCGTGTGTGTTCGTGTGTTTTGAACAAACCACTCAATGTCATTAGAAAGTGTGTGTGTGTCTGTGTGTGTGAGTGTGAACACGTACGCATGCCTGCTCGGGAAACAGTGGCCTCAGCAAAAGGAGACAAAAGTGTCCTTCCACTCTGCCCCCTCCAAACACTGCCAGTAACCCCCCCCACCACGGCCAACTGAGTCCCAGAAACCCCCTGTGTGCGAGACCAGTGCTTATGTCTCCAGGTCCTAATAATTCATTTAATCACCTACTAATACCAGAGGAGGGCCGAGCTGATTACAAAAAGCTCACTGAAACCGTTCAGCCAGATAGCAGCAGGAGCTACAGCTGTCCAACCCGTGACATAGACCATCATTCACCACACAGATACAAGCACTTCCCTCACTGCAGAAACCCTGTATCACACCCTGCTCTTTAATCACTGGACTAACTTGGGTTCTTCGGTTGTGAAGTAAATGTCAGTGTTAATTACAGTTAAAAAAGAAGATGAGGAGGTAAATTCATTACAGGGTTTATTCACGGAGTATTGACTGTTGTAAAGCGATGTGACGTTTCTCACTCAGTCTACATTCACTTCTTGCACCACTTTACTGGAAGATAACAAAGGGGATTATTTGGTAAAGACGTTTGCACAGAAAGAGCTCGATCCAATTCCATGTTTAAAATGAGCAGTATGGCCTGTTGGATTGAAATGACTTCTCATTTCATGATCTGGCTGAACCTTTAATGCTTTTGCAAAAGCAATGGCCTGCTCTGCTTTTATTACTGCGGCTTACGAAAGAGAGAGGAAACCAAATCCATCACTTCAATCTCTAGCGGTAATTGTCAACACAGTTTGGGTTACTGGTGTCGGGGAAGGTGATGGGTTCAGCCGGGAAATTGCACTGTAAGAAAAATCAATGAATTGGATCACCCACAATTAGGACTCCAGAAAAGAAAGTGTTGCATTTAATCACTTGCTAATAGGCCCTTAACGGGTTGTAGCACACATAAATATCTAAATGCTCAGTGTAGTTTCCATCTCATTATAAAACAGCAGAAACTATCTTGGGACCAGAGCCAGTGTTAAAGAAACAGTTGCCACTACAACAGGAAGTGGTTGGTTTTGACTGCTACACTGAGATTCGACTCCTGACCTTTCTGACAACTGCGGTCATTAGCCGGGACACGACCCCTGTCCATGTCAACCAGAGTCAGTGGAGTCAAACTGACAGAAGGCAGGTCTGTGTTTGAAAGACAAGGAGAGGTGCAGTGTGTGGTGCATGAGTATTGCACAGAGCTTTAATGTTTTAATGTACTGATGGAACATTTTAGGCTATTAAACAGTAAATACCACTTTCCCTAAGTGCATTCTGTATTATTATTTTGCTTCACTTTAAATAATAACTGGGCAGCTTTCTTGCATTTCTCTGATTTGAAAAACATGTTTCTTTTCTGCTCTTACATTTCAAAAATGCCATTTCTATTTTTTTTCTGCTAAATCAGCATTAAGTCCAAATATAACTTTTTGATTTGATGATTTCTTCCTGATGTGTCTTTTATTTCATATTCTCTATAAAGTTTCTCTGATATGAACAACTAATCCAACAGAGCTTTATGTCCAGATGTCTTTTTTACGGTATGATTGTTTGTATCCTCTCCAGCTACAGCAGCAGTTTCCTTTTCAACGAAGAAAAGAGGAGACATTACTCAGCGGCAGAGGAGAGCATATGAGTGGCAAGGAAAAAAAGAGAGCAGCTGCTGCAGCATGTAAACACATCAACAGAAAACCCTTCACTGAGTCACGGAGCTCCTAACACACACACACAAACAAACAAACAAACAGACGCGTGCTTTCAGCCTCAGATCTTGAACTTCGAAAAGCATCCTAATGGATTTTCCATGTCCAATTAGGAAACAGGCAGCCTCTTCAATATAGTGGAACAAAGTTCAATTTAGAAGAAAGAATAATGCAGTTACACGTCTTATAGAGTATTTTATACAGTATTAGCAGGCCTGGGTATCATTTACAGCACTTGTGATGATGTAATACCACTACCAAAATTGCTCTGTGAGATAAAACATGATTTCCACAAAATTGCCTCTCCTTTTTTTTGACGAGGCTCGATGAGATTATTACGATATCTTAGTGCTCTTATCTCTGCACAGTAAATATGAAGCTACAGCCAGCAGCTGGTTAGTTCGGCTCAACACAAAGAAAACCTAGACACAATGTGAAGCAGCTTTGCCGGATTCTGCATAAAAATTAAGAAAATCCACCGACCAGCATATTAAGTATAATAAACAATAGGGTTAGGGTTAGCTAACCCTAACCCTAACAGGACAGGTTTAACAAACAGGTTTGTTAAACCACACAATTCCCTAAATGAAAAATCCTATAGCTTTTTAATTGTGCCATTTCATTCTTGACTGATTCTGATACCCGATTAATTCTGCCATTACTCCTGGATTCTGTAGCATCCCTCAAATACACACAACCCCAAAAACTTAAATCTCATCAGTTATAAGAATCAGACGTTTCTCTTAGGTTGTCTTTAATAAAATTCCGACCAAAATACTCTTTCTGAGATTATCAGTGCCCTCTCTCACAGGCCAGAGTTTTTGTTTAATGGCTAATCTTGATCTATCGTAACACCCATGGACATTTGTGACAATTTTTCCACTGCAAATTTGTCCGTTCTATTCAACACCTACTTGACTGTGGCCCACTAAGTGTTTAAATAGCTATTATTCAATATAAGTGGAAAATCAGAAGTGCTGACATTTCTGAAAACCAAGATTAATTAATTTTAGTCATGGTTCACATCCTCTCATAACTCTGTTTAAAGTGATGAAAATGATCTGCTAGTATGTGGACTCTGGGGAAATGTACACCCACCTCAAACATAGAACATCCTCTTTTGCTCTAGGCTAGTTTTTCTCGTCCTCTGCCGCTGTCACCTATATGGCCTGGGGCCAGTTTATTAGAGCCTGTACATACTCCCTCCAAAACATAGGAAATACAGTATCTCCGGTCACGTATACGCTGATGATTCACAGCTGTACCTTCCACTAAAATCGAGTGATTCCCTAAAGCCTTGCAGAGACTGTTTCAAGGACATTAAAAGCAAGACGGCAAATAATTTCCTTCAGCTAAAGTGTAGCAAAACAAAATGTATCATCTTTGATCCCTTGAAGTTCAGAAGCCATCTGATTAGTAAGCTTTGCCACATCACGCCATATATGAAGTTCCAAGAAAAATATCTGGGTGTTAAATTTTTATTCTGAGCTGTCTCTACAAGTAATATCAGTTAAGAGTCATTTCCAGACTCAAGTCACAGTTTTATTTTATCATGGCTGGACCAAAAGCTAAAGTCCAGGCTTTCAATTCATCTGAATACAATTATTCACTGTCTCTCTGCTCCTCGGTCTCTGAGATCTATCAACAACATCTCCCTTGTTTGTCCCCAGTCTCCTTTTGCAGTTGCTGCCTCATGTTTGTGGAACAAGTTGCGGTGAGAAGTTTTAATTCATTAATCATATCTAGTTTCATATGTCTGTTTTTATTGGTATATTTCTCTTTGCATTTTATTACTTTATATTGTTCTAGTTTTTGTTTAGCATTTAACTTCTAATAAAAACTGCAAATACACTGTAAAAGAATTTATACAAAATCATGTAAATCATGTTGCATCATTGCGTTAACTCATTTTATGTCAAAAAGGGACCTACTGTGTTATAATACACCACTTTTTATTCAATCAACAATCTAACTCTTCCCTCTTTCTCTCTTCCTTTTCCTATTTGTCCTTCCTTCGTTCCTTCCTTTCTTCCTCCCTGTATCAGCCCTGTCAAGTGTTCACTCCTCCATCCCTCTCTCCCTCTGCGTCCTCTAAGAGGACGTTTTTATTCTGTCTGGATTACTTGTCCTAGTTGGCACTAGGCTTGCTGGTGGGGAGAGAATTTATTTCCTCCTGTGGAGCCTTGATTTAAAGCACTCAGGTCAACTTGATTCTGGGTCACTGTCTCCCTTGTCGTAATGAACCAGGGCAGTGCTCGACAGCTCACTGCATATCGACAAACCCAAGGTGTTCAGGTGCTACAGGATGCCACGGTTGGCCAGCTGCAATCAGAGCTGAGCCAGGAAGCAACAACACTTATTTAGGTGGCTTTAGTTTTAGTGGCCAAAAGTGATTGAATATTCCACTGTGAACATGAAGCAATAAGCTCAGCTCGGATCATAAGCGCTCAAATTACATGAGCTTACGTCCACATAAGCCTTCTGCTTGATGCTTGTAAAGAACAAGCCAGCAATCTTGCATCACATCCGTGTTTCACTGTTAGCGAACAACATATGAATCACTACAACACACCACTTGTGTTGCTGTGTTGTAGTCATGCTCAGATCACATTATAATTCCTATAAACCTAATTCATGTTAGTACTTCGCCCTGCCGGACGGCCTGGTCAACACTGAGCCAACAGACCCGCCGTTGTTCTGTGTTCGATAAAGTATTTAGCCAACCTGGTCAAAGCCAGAACACACTTCTAATGACCCCATGTGGAATGGTGTAAAACATCGGGGTCAATGCCCTTTTCAAGCCTGTGTGCAAATCCTAGGGGAGAACAAACATTCAACCAAGATGGTATAGTTCCAATTTGTTTTAGTTGAAGTGACAAACATTTTTTTAACTAGTTTATAAGACTAAACGTTCTGTTGCTTTTGGGAATTCTCCCATTTCTCAGGGTAGTAATTAATCGATGAGTCGCAGCAGTTGGTCTTTTAAAAACCTGCATTCTCTTTACTTGAGCAACAATAATTCTAATAAGTCCTTCATGACACTACAACAATCCCAAGTGGTTTGTCATTGCTGTGCAGCAGTATTTGTTTCTTCTCGTTCTAAGAAAGTTGTTCTATAGAACTATGATGGATTGTTCTTGTTACCCGACCTTTCCAGCTTGTTTTTATCTCTTGTTTTGAGTGAGGGGAGGCAGCACCACAGGCAAAAAATTCTAAATATACTTCATCACAACAGCCAAATAAGCCAGAATAAGCCCAGAGATTTTGGAATTCCACTTTGATTCAGTCTTGTAATGTCTCTGAAGATTTGTCAAACCCGTCTAAGGACACGTGCATTTTACCCAACATTGCTTTGATAAGCTTCCAACACTGCACCCTTAAGTAAACAAGAAATGCCTCTTAAATTGGACTCAAAGCAGCTGAGTCGTGGTGGAACAAAGCACCTCTTTAGTGGGATTAATTCGGATAAGGGGTTTGATGGTAATCAAAGTTAAGATTTAGAATATGCACAACAACACTTTCAAGAACAGAGAAACTACAAAAGCAGCCTGCCCCCTTTCAAAGACTGAGACATGCTGAGATGTGCTGTCAATCTGCTACATTCTTCTTGTGTGGTGAGAATAAATATTAAGCTGCATAATGTGGAAGAAGAAAACAACACTTATTCTTGGCAGGTAGTTTCATAGTTCACATTCTCACCTGGAACTGATCCATCTTGACTCACAATCAAACATCTGCCAAGGATGGTAATAATGTCGGGTAGGACTTCCCAAATATTTTGACATGTTTTGATATACGATGATCAGTACTGCAGCAGTCTAATTCCTATAAAGCACCTTTTAAAAAAAAACACAAACCAATAATTTGTCCTGAGACCACCACCACACCAGGAATAAAAATTAGCTTCGTTTTTTCTCTTTGTTTAGAAACAATATTAATAATAATTTGCTAAGTAGAGACAGAGACACAAGCCTATATCAACAAATACATGTAGAAACATTTGCCATCTTTGAGCAAGGCCACCACTGCCTCAGCAGCAGGTCAGAAAGAGGCAGAGCGCTCAGATTGGCCAGCAGACAGTATTAAAACTGAAGGATTTAGAGCAATCTTACTGTACATCTCCTAAGATTCTTTGTTTATCTTTGCTTGTGTAGACTGGGGGTTCTCATAAGGAAAGAATGATCTGCTAAGGAAGCCCTTTAAGTTAATTCAACGCATATTGTCAGCAGTGCTATTATTTTATCATGAAATCAAACAAAGGGAGATATAAAGCACTTCGAGAATGCTGAAAAAACTATTAGCATCTTTAGAGGCAATTGTATCAAGTGTAGTGACTTGTATGTGATTCTTGTTGAGATTTTACTTCCGTGTTTGCCTCAAGTGGAAACATGAGCTGCATTGTTTCAAGTTAGATGCTGAAGCCGATTGAAAGTTGAAGGTGAAAGTTGTTGATTTTTTTCTCTCTATTTTTTTATGTATTCTAACCCTACTACATTCATATTCAACTATTGCTTTGGCAAATACTTATTTGTGGCCATATCGTTTTTTCTATCAACTTAATAAGGACATAATTAGTTAGCGTAGATAGATATTCAATCTACAATGAAGTAAGACAAGAGAGAACTGAAAATCCTGGCATATGAGAAGAAGCTCGATCTGAGAACATTTGGCTTATTTGCCCGATGAACGACTGAAACAATTACTCTATCTTAGATCTCTAAATGGCTGCAAATAACTTTTCTGCCGATTCACTTATCTATATATCTATTGTGGTATAGTCATTACAGCTGTAATTGCATTTTCTTCCTAAAAAAAAACACAGAGGCAATTTATTTGTTACACTGCAACGACATGGTCACTGCAGTGGAGTGGAGTGGCATCTTGCACAAGTATTGCATAATTTATTCAACACAAACATGTGCTAAAAGACGGGACACAGATTTATTTCCTTTCACACCTGCCTGTGACCTCCTGGACTGTAAACGTCAGATTTTCCTACATAATTTAACAAGAATGTTGCAGGTTCCCTTGAGTGAGCAGCTTAAACGGAGACATGGGTACCTCGGTTTTACAGCCTGTTAGGAAAACTTAGAAAGGAACATCACTCGCCTGTTGTCAACAGCAGGCGGTAAGGATTCATGCCCTGCCATGTCCAGAGAAGAGTTTAATTATTCATCTTACTCTGCCTATGTTTGCCATCTGTTGCCTCAGTTTGCTTCTCATCTTAGTTTTGGCTCTTTTTTATTCCTTGACAAACATGCAGCTTTTATTTTACCATGTTTTCCTGTTAGATCAGCAGAACAGCGTGCAGGCCGGAGGTGGCATGTGTGACAACCAGGTTTACAGCTTACAAAAGCAGACCTAAAGCCTCCAACCATTTTCTACAGTCCTCTCCTTCCCACAAATCAAGACGGATAAATGTCCTGACTGGTGGTTTTCTGCAGTTTTTCCTGCGTGGGAGGTTTTCACAGAAGGCTTCAACCCCAGCGGAGGGTAAAAACCTGGCCTGCAGCCGCTCTGCACAACAGCAGCAGTCTAGAGCCTGGTGTACCGTCCCGGGTCTGGGTGGGGCTATTCGTCCTTCTGCTCCACACTGACATGAGCGAGTTGTGTTTATTTTGGACCAATCTGTCTGTTTATTTATAAAAAGGGTTTGACCGCAGCACGCCCTGTCCTCCAGGTTCTAACTACACCCCCTGCAGCATTCGTCCGGTTCACTATCACCAGGCAATTTTGAGAATATCCTCTCTTCTTTTGTTTCATCCCTCTTTCCTAAACTGTTCCTTCTACCACTTTTCCCTGCCAGTCATCCCTCTCTCTCTCTCCCTGTCTGGAGCTATGTCCCTCTGTTGAGTCATTTCACTGCCTAATGATGGTTTGAGTCCCAGCCCGAGTAAACAAGGCTCAGACTCAGCCAGCCTGCAGTAAGTGTCACTTCTTATCCACTACTAAACCAAGATGGGTGAACATTGAGCCTGCACTGTCCCAGTAACTGCCAGCATGGGCATAGTAAGAGCTGTGCTTGCGGATTTCTCTAATTTTAATACAAACAAAGCAAAGCTCTGTGTGTGTTTGTTGGATTCAGAAAAGTAGAGGCAGACAAAAAGGATGACAGTAGAGTTGATCTCTGCAATCTGCTCCACAAGCTGTTCTTCAGTTTGGTGATTCTCAGCGTGCGTAAGCTGAGTGAGCTTAGCAGTTGAAGGTCAAGTCAAAAAGTGGGAGTCAGGCCTCAAATCAATTGATAATGTTAACTTAAAACTTCAAGTCCACACGTTTCTGCACTTATGATTGTAGTTTGAATCTGAGACAGTTTGTCAAAAACGTTTTTTTGTAAATTCTGATTTCATCCTGATTCTAAGATCCTTGGCGAAGTCGGAGATTAGCTCCAGTTAAGGTGTGGTGTGGTTTACCTACAATCAGAGCCTATCCGCAGCAAAGTAGGTTTATAACTTCATCACCAACCTATTACCACACCCAGACAGTGGTTGTGAACGCTGCTCCCAGTTGCAGACTCTGTATGCCCACCACCATAGCCACCTCCTAATTACTCCACTCTCATCAATAAATTTAGTGCTTCATTTATTAAATGAAAAAAAAACACTACCTCTGAACATAATCCAGGCGCTGATTACTCTTCCCACGCAGTGTAATTGGGGAAACAGTTCAGTAGTGTGTGAACATCATTTCTAAGAGACTATTAGAAAATTATTCACTGAGTGAAGAGTGACATCCACGCACACTTCATCCCATAATATATTCCACCTTCAATCAGGCCCACATTACATCCCTAACCTGTGCACTTCTGTCAATTTACAGGAATGTGCTTAAACAGACAGGAGCAGTCATTCCTGGAAATGGTGGTAAAAAAAAATTATCTGCATTTCAATAAGGGAGCAATAATGCAAACGTATGAAAGAGTGGAACAACAATCCGTCAGTGTAAAGGGAGTCTGGCAGAGTTAGAAGCAGTCAATCA
Source organism: Pseudopleuronectes americanus (assembly GCA_038501795.1). Taxonomy (NCBI): domain Eukaryota; kingdom Metazoa; phylum Chordata; class Actinopteri; order Pleuronectiformes; family Pleuronectidae; genus Pseudopleuronectes; species Pseudopleuronectes americanus. The sequence continues at coordinate 16,119,273 of CM076717.1, read as the reverse complement.
CAACTCCGGTTTTTGATTGAAAGAAGCAAAGAGTTAAGACATCAACTATAATATAATATTTTTAAAATTATGTCTAGTTTATGTTAGAGTTAAAGTAACAACATAAAAATAAAATACAAATAATGCTTCTCACTCAATATTCAGATCCGGATCTCACTGGTTATCTATTCTGCTATAAATTATCAAAGTACATTTGTCCATATTTATCTTTTCAATGTTAGAAATTGCTCACATCAATTTGGATTTTCACAGTCACAGATAACAATTTGAAAAATGTGCCTGTTATTTTCCTTACAAGTTACTGCAGTAGTTTATGACGTGTTAAAAAACCCTTTTAGAAGAAATCTGGGACCCGCAACAAAAACCAAAACGCTTGTTACTTTAAACTTAATATCTTTGAAAGCTGTTAACATCATGTTAACCCACCCTGCGGACAGAACAACCAGGACAGATGAACAGAACTAAATCAGTGGCGGTAAAAAGATATCTGGACTCAAACCCTGCAGGGACTTTGAGGCACAACGGTAGATAGCTGAACGTGTCACTGCATCAGAGCTGGAGCAGTACAAAGATCAGGACTATGCCACATGTAAACTTCCTGTTCCTTCTGTAAATTACTGCTGCAACCGGTTCAGATGCATGCTGAGGATCACCCAGCATCTTGTCTAGACACTTTACACAGTTGGTCTCTTTTGAGGATTCCTCTTTTCGGACAAACTTGTGATCACTAATCAATATTTCATCCCCTTTTTGAAGGAATTCCTGCTCTGAAGAAATCACAACTGAAGAACATCGGTTATCAAGACTGTAAAACATGAGTGGTTAAAGTGTGTGTGTTCAAACACACACAAACAGACACACGCACACTCACACAGACACACACACACGCACACAGAAGCCTTGGTACAAGCAGGCACCAGAGTGTGTGGTCAATTTCAGACCAATGGGTGCAGAGCGCTGACAGAGACGTAAGACAGACTAAAGCAGACATTAAAGGGCCCATCTCAAACAGCACAGGCAGGATTCATGAAAGCAAACACACACACACAGACACACACAGACACAGACACACACAGACACACACAGAAAGAGGGACCGTTTCAACAACACTCTCAATGTTGCCTGAATCTTTGCTTTGAAGTTCCACAGCTGTGATCATCTAATCTGAAACATGCATTTTGCTCATCAGGAGATGTGGATGGTGAGTATTTTTTGAGACCTTATATTCAGAATGTATAAAGGCTGCATGAAGAAAAAGCAATGTTTTTAGAAGCCTAGAGGTCTTTTTTAAAGATTCAAGAACTACAGGACACACGGAAATCAACAGATCTCTAATACTAATCAGTGACCATGTGCTAAAGTCAAACTAAAGCACAGGGGCTGAGGCTTTCTGTGCTTTCCTAAACAATGTGAGGAAAAAAACATTACAATGCCCCCCTCAGCCAAACGCCTTCCGGAACACAGTGCAAGCCACAAACTCCATGAGCTAACTTCCTGTTCCCGATGCTTCACCGAGTCTGATTGGTTGCTCTACTTCAGAAGGAAGAATCTACGAGATATGCTGGGCTTTAACACAGTAGCATGCAGTGATCTTCACATACAACTGAGTCATATGTGCATGAAAGCCTTTAAAGACCATGTTTATCTTCTGGATGGACGCCAGCATGAAGAACCAAGAGGGAAAATCGATGTGTCTTATTTTAATCCTTCATAAGCCGTTTTCAGACATGGACTCTGGATAATGTTTGGACGATTGGATCTGGATATTATCTGGACTTTTCAAAACACACAGCAAGAGATTGTCTAGGTCAGACATGTTCACATTAATATTTCTTTAATCTCATTGTCTTTCAAAATGGAAATCTTCATTGGCGTTGTCTACGTGTATGGCAACTCTTTTCCATCCTATTTGTATTCTTTGTGGGGTTTTGCATTTGTCACTCGTTAGAAATGTCATCTCCTCGCCTATTCTGCATTCTTACCTGGGCTCACTGAGACATTCTCCAGAGTTTTTACCAGAGGGTTGGAAGGAACAACTCCTGAGAATGTCGGGAGCAACTGACTCAGACATTTGTGTTTTCACATACAGCCCCTACGGATATATTCCAGGAGACCATCATGTTCAGTGCAGGTCTGAAAGCAGCTCAAGAAAATCACGTATGTCACATGTTTGTTGACTTCGTACTTTTTAGATAATGTAATCAGTATCTGAAGGATTTTATGATGTAAAAGAAGTCACAATACAGGACAACCATAACTGCAACACACACCAATCTGGGTTTAATGGCAAAGTGGCAAGAAGTACACCTCTTCTCAGTGAAAGATACACGTAAGAATGAAGTTTGTAAAACAGCACCTTAAAGGCCAATCACTATGCGAGAAACATGGTTTTCTGGTTGGTCAGATATCGGCAATAAGTCGTGATTATGACAAGATCGGCTCATCACCTGCACAATACGGTTCCTACGGTGCAGAGTGGTGGTGGCTGAATCATGCTGTGAGGGTGTTTTTCAGTAGTCAGGGTTATCGATGCTGAACCAGACCAAAGTACAGAGATATCCTCAAGAAAACCTGGTTCAGAGCAGCCAGGACGTCTGACCAAGGTTCCTCTTCCAACTGGACAGTCATTCTAATGATACAGCCACAGGAGCACCTTTGAGACGCCTCTGTGTGATTCGTCGAGTGGCACGGGCAGAGCCCTGATTTGAGCCCAGTCAAACGTCTCTGGAGAGACCTGATAAAAGCTGACCACTGTTGATCCCCTTTCAACCTGACAGAGCTTGAGAGGATGTGAGGAGACAAATGGAGGAGAATCCTCAACTCCAGGTTTGCAGAACTCTCATCACCGCCAGAGGTGTTTCTGTTTTCTAACTATTGAGTGTAGACTGATGAGGAAGAAGATGAATTATTTAGCATGAGGCTGCAACATAACAAATCTGAGAAAATAAAGCGACTGCCCTTTCTAATTACACTTTCATCACATCACCAACCACTAACTGAGTGTGGCTACAGTTTTTGGTCAAAGGGAAATATCCCCCAAAAATAAATAAAGACGAAAAGTTCAACTACCATTGGTTTCCTATTCAGTAGTTCTGTAAAGATGGGGTGCAATCGTTCAGCGGCTTCATTAAGATGAATTGCCTCTATGGATATCCCACCGTAACAGCAACTGAGACATAAGAAGAGGGAAGAATTGAGCCTTAAAAAAGTACCTGAAACCTTAAAAATCCCATTTGAAGATAAATTGATTTATCTGGACAAAGATCATCTGCAAATTAAAATCCTTACAAACACACTTACAAGACGGATCGACTGAGATGGCCTGGCACCGAAGCTCTTCTCTACAATCAATGATGTTTGTGGTTTAATCCTCTCGGTGAGGGGTCACATGAGGATATCCCGGCATCTATCAGCAGGGGATCCAGCATTACGTCGACTGATCACTTAAGAATCCCTTCAGGCCAAAACCCCCCACTCCAGGGACATAGAGACTACTATAATTTAGAAACCCACATGATTTAATTAGGTGTCTTTTTATTTTGCAGTGAACTGCGTCATACCACCACCGGGGTTATTCAAAACATTTCATTTTAGCAAAATTTTGTGGTTCCACCTTCTCATTTTGACGACTTCCCTGTTTTCTCTGTGCCACAAATTTTGAATGGTTTCTCTTTGCCTCAAATATTTTTGGGAAACAAAATAATTAACATTTCTACTCAGCCACTATACAAAAATATAACCTCTCAAGATCTTCAAAACCAACACTTCTAAATCAACGATTAGAGTTTATCACAAATGCCCAAGTGGACCAAATGTGACTATGAACTCAAAGGGCCTCTAAGTAGCCTTGATAGCTGCCCTAAGATTTGCCTGTCTCCGTATTAAGACCACAGATTAGCAGGCAGTGCCCGGTTGCTCGCTGTAATCAGATCGCTGATCTAGTATAATCGCTTTTCAATAGCAGGCAAGCACAGTGTTATCAGGCACGGCTCAGAGAGGACACCTTAGGCAGCAGGGGGTCAACAAACAGATTTCCAACTCAAATCATAACAAATAGACTTCCCGTGAGGACTAGTAAAGGGGGAAAAAAATTCCATAACAAATTTTAGACAGTACTTGGTGGTGGTGACTGTGTTTACATGACTTTGATGTCAGTTACACACGGTGTACTGCTCCATATCTGGTTGTATTCAAGGCTTTAGTAAAGCCGGTTATTTTTTCGTGTGCCTCCGAGGCTGCTCCGGTTTCAGCATTTTTATGAGCAACAGCCAAATCACCGTATCGAATAATTAAACATCAGTTTCTGCACAAAACTACACAGAATATATTACAGAGGCAGCTTATCAGTGAAGAGGGAGAAGTGAAGGAAACCGGTGGGGCTGCTCAGACACTCAGGGGAATATTATTTTGTAATAACACTGAAAACAACCAACTGTCTGATCATCTGAGAAACCAGAGGAGCTGTTGGTAGTAATGTGTAACAGTGCATTGCTTATATGTAAAGTACGTGTGTGTGTTTATGTCTGTGTATTAGGTCTGGACAAAAAAAAATCAATGAAAATAAATGTATTAGGGAAAAAACATTTGTTACTGTGCATAATTTCCCAAAATATCCATCTTAACTGCATGTGCAATAAACTAATCCCTAATGCAACGACGAGTTTTTAATAAAGAGTTTTCAATCTAGCACAAATATCCTGAAGCAGAACTCCATGTCACAAGTTTGCAAATCCTAAATATATTGAGTTTACTGTCACGCAAGAAATATGAAAGCAGCAAATCCCCTACAATTGAAAAGCTGGAAAGAGTCTTTGGGTCTTTTCTTGCTTGAAAATTGACCTAGAAGATTAATCATTACTTAACATAATTGTTGCATTTGTCAACCGACTTATTTGTTGTATAACTGATTTGACAGACATATTTGATATTTGCTGACGGCGTACAATACCATCTGAATGTGTCATATTGAAGTTTTGAATATAAAAGACTCAGCAGAGCTTAACAGTACTTAAGCTTTCAGATCAAGTCAGTGGAGTCAGTCTTTTTTTAGTCAAAACAATTGGTTTTCGATTAATAATTGTGTCACTAAAACGCTAGAAAATAGATAAAAAACATGTTATAATTTCTCATAGACCCAAGTGACACATTCAGATGCCCTGTTTTGCCTCAACGTCAGTCACCAATCCAAACAATAATCAATTTATTATGTATGACGAAGGACAGCATTAGCTAGCCGCGCATATTTTTTATATTTTTGTTTGAAACAACAACCGATTAATCTCTTTTCTGCCAGTTGACTATTAATCAACTAATTGTCGAAGCTCTACCTGCAGTTTATCATTTTGAGGCAGCACTGCTCTCTACAAATGATCAGTGGCAGAAACCCTTTGCACCTGAAGCCCTGTTTCAGGTGCAGAGAACAAAGATGCTGAACCTCAAAGCAGTTTTGAGTTTGACTTTGTTTTGTTTTCACAACCGGTGACAAGAAACCGCCCGCGACATAACCCTGAGAGAAACATGTAACAAATGAAGAAAATGTTTCATCCACCCAAACACTTCTTGAACATGGAAATTAATTTTTTTAACTCTGCATCCTTGCCAAAACAGTCTTTGCTAAGCTTGTTTTTCTCTTTTTCAATTCCCCAGGCCTTACTGCGCGATGTGAGACACATTGGTGTCAAAGCTTTGCTGCGCTTTGCCGCTGAACCCCATCTTAGAATGAGCACAGATCCCAATACACTGATAATATGTAAAGAGCCAGAGGCTGAAGTGACTTATGGGTTTAGTTCATCATGAGTCAAAACTAAAACAAAACCATATATTGTTTGGTTCAGCCCTGAACTTTGTCTATAGGAGATAAGGTGCACAGCACAAAGTGTCTTAAAGCTGTCACATAAATACAATCTAGGTGTATGCACAGATACACTCCCCCTTTGTAAGGTCTATGAATGTGTGAATACAGTGTTGTGTGTGTGTGTGGCAGATTGTTCCTCTCTCTAACAGCCCATTTCTAACGTGAGCTGACAGGCGGTGCCGATTCTGAGAGAACCAGCAGGAGGAAAGCGCTCAGGACGTCTCCACACATAAAACATTTAAAGGCCAACACTGTCAGACACCTTCCTTAACCAAGTCTGCATCTGGCACAAAGTGAGAACAACACAGCCACTGATGGTGGTGTGTGTTGGTGTGTGAATATGAGACAGGGAATGAGGGCAGGACAAGAAGAGACTGGAACCCTCATGGTACAGATCTGTCGTCATTGGGATTCTAACAATCTCATAGATTCTTGATGTGGCCTAGTCTCATTATAGGACTGATACAATTGGCCATTTGAGTCATTTCTTGCTTTAGGCTTTAAAATCTGAGCATTTCCTGCTCATCTTTGAGTTTTTGAACTGGACAGAACATTCCCATTGGACCCTGGGAGAGATGAAAGTGGAATCAACACTCACTGTTAAGCTGAAGCGTGTGGTTAATTGATTAAAATAATCAACTGGTAGTTCAATCAAACAGATTATCAGTTTTGATAATCAACTAATATCAAGCCAAATATTTTCTCCATATTGTCACTGTGGACCATGAAAGAAACTCTGGTCATTTTACCAGTTTTCAGGCATTTTTGGCAACAGTGACGAATCAGCCCTTCAAGTGATGGATCAGGGAATTGTAGTGATAATGAAATCAATCATTATCAAGTCAGAGCCCTACGATGATATTGCTGACTACTGCTAACTCAAATGTTTTACCTCTATCGTCCCATGTGTCACTGTTCTATCTTTTTATCATTTTAAATGAAAAAATTTCACAGTTTGTTGTGCAAAGCAATACAGATTTGAACTTCTGCTCAGGGAAATTACAGCTAAAATAGGCATGTTTCACCATTTTGTGATGCTGATTCAAGGATTCATAGACCGGTTTGACAAATCACCAGATTACTTCAGGATCAAATAAACATGAAACTGCCATATTGAAAATAAAGGTAAAAAGGCTTTAAAAACTCACATCTCCAGCATCGGAGCCATGAAATCAAACATGTTGCACGTGGGAAAACGAAGGGAAATGAAGGTTTTTGCAAATTTCCCATTGAAAACTTTCCAAATCAGACAACTGCTCCTCCTCAGGAGCCTGAACCCCTCATCGTGGACGGCGGAGGCGGCTCGAGTCGATCCTACTCAAACTACAGAAAACCCTCCACCCGTTTCAAACTGGGTCCAAGTGTCCCAGCAGTGGGAGCAGGAGCCAGCAGGGCAGCGGTGGAACGTGGAAACATCCCGGGGAGGATGTGGAAGCTAATCTCCCACCGAGCGGCTGGATTTGTTTTTTTCAAGCAGCGGCGGAAACGATTCAAACCCGCGGCTTGTTGAGCCGCTAAAAGTCGGCTAGCTCCGACCGCTCCGGCTCCAACAAGAGGCGGACATGCCTCTCTCCTCCTGCCCGCTGCCGCCGCTTCTCTCCCTCCGCTGAGAGGAAAAGAAAAACCCTCCTTCTTCCCCCTTCGATGAGTTGCGACCCCTCACTCACTCACTGACCCGCCGGCCAACACACTGTCAACGCGTCTGGATGTGGGCACTCACCTCGGAGAGAGAAGCGAGGAGCCGCCTGCGAGACCCCGGAGGTTCCAACTTGTCCCGTTAGTACACGGCCGAGCTGCGGAGAAAAGCTTAGAGTGTGTCTGTGTGTAACTGTGTGTGTGTGAGAGTGTGTGTAACTCTGTGTGTGTGTGTGTGTGTGTGTGTGTCTGCAGCGTCTCTCTCCTCTCTCACTCCTCGGGGGGCGGGGCTGACCAGGAGGAGGAGACACAGGGGCGGGTACAGCCACAGTGAAGAAGCAGGGGTGCACCAAGAGGGGCCCGGCCCGGAGGGGGGCGGCCCCCGTAGATAGATAACAAATTATTCTATCTACTAATGCCGCGTCCCATTACACCTCGGATAATCCCAGTTGATGGTGTTCCAGTTAGACAGGGTGCTAATAAACAGCAATAACGATAGCTTTCACCACCGTTGATATACGGAGGGGCCATCTTGGCTATGAAGCCAGGGGTGGTGAGGTTCCTCTGACCTTCCGTATCGAAATTCCGACTTGGGTGTTCTAGTTTCAAGTTCTGTCTCGGGGGTCGGAAATTCCAAGCTTCAATGTTCAATTGAACACGGCGCAGAAATCTCTCTTTGTCTGTATGTGGAACTTATATCTCAAACTGTTCATCTTATCAGTTACAAACTGTTACAATCAGTGAGCATTGTGCTAACAGTCAGTCTGTGGACCAAGTTGTTCATGTCTTCTTCTATTTCCTCGGATAAACTACAGCAACTGCTTCTTCCCCGAGAAATTCGTCTTAAAAATTAAAAGCAAAACTTTGATGATTTACCTGCTCCTCAAAAGTGAAGCCAAAGCATGTTGATCGCCACCTGCTGACCAGCTGTGAGTATCTGGTTTCATATTTCAGTGGTTAGAGCACTGGTCTTGATTTCCCTGTAAACACTTCGTATATGATGGAGGTTATTACCTTGAAGGCAGCTGTACCTCAGGAGGAATTACAGGTTGTCCACTAACCAGAAGTTTAATGACTTGATTCCTTTAATCGAAATGTCCTTACGCCAATATACTGAATCCTAAATCACCCCACCAGCATTGTGGGATAGATAAAGTAGCATTGTATCAATGTGTCAGACCTTAAGGTGATTTATTGGTCTAGTTTAATGTGAAGGATTTTCTGAAGGCGCGTGCTGCATATTTTGCTGCCACATATTAAATAAATTCACAACAACTGAAACAAGTTCATAGCATCATCCAGCGATGTTGTCCACCCAGTTCCACAGCAAATCTCACTAAAACCCTATATTGCAGACGGTAAACATAACCCTACATCATACAGTGGTTGGTTTAGGTGGTAATTTACGTGATGAATGTACAATAAATCACACCATATACAAATATTTCATGAATGAAGCACAAAGGTAGAAAGGTATTGCATGGGCACAGACTCCAGACTACACAGACTACATTGGATCTCTGCACAGATAGCTGGCCATAAATTTCATGCAGCAAGCAGACGGTCAATGCAGGCCTTTGCAAACTGAACAGATGACAAAGTTTACATCACACAGAGCCTCGCAGAGATGTGGCCACAGGAGGTATAAGTTAAGTCTCTGCAGTCCTTGTGTTTGAAGGAGCAGATCCTGTCAGTCGGTTGTGTCTGAGCTTGCCTGGGCTTAGAAAAAAAGGCATGTAAAGCCTCCCGTTTAAGCTTGAACTGGGCCTCTGCAAATATATATATATATATCTAAATGCATCTGGATTGTTTTTAAATATATCAGCCACTGAATACAGTCTGAACTATATAGTATTCAGTAGAGTGAACACTTCCACCAAGGCCCTACTCCCCTAATATTCAATGTAGTTCCACCAAATTGAACACACTCATAGACACCAGTCCTGATTGGTCGTCCAAGAACCAGGAATTATACTGTGGAAAATCAAAACAAGACCTACAATGTAATGGTTTCATTTCAGACCAACGCTACATCTTTCCATAAGTTGTTGCCTTTCTTCCAAATAAACAGGCTCCATTGCAGGCAAGAGAATTAAGTTTTTGCCTCAAAGCCTATTCAGCGATGGTCATAACCCCCCTAGACAGGCTAAGTCAATTTGCTTTAAGTTTCAAGTTGTGTCAAGTTCTTATACGCCTGTGAGCTGGTACATTTCACTAACTCTGACCTGCTGGGGAAAACCTAACCAAACCATGAAATGCATGAATGCATTTTCAGATGGAGCCAAGTCTGAAAGTGACATGCAGGGACACAGATTCCAAATATGGACCTGAAGATAATCAGACCCAAAGCCAAAGTGCAATCGACCTGAAAAGAGCCCAAAAGATAGCAACACCGGCAGAGGAATGATTCTGCCAAATAATGAGCTTCTGTGTTGAAGTTCACTTGGCAACAGAAAAAGCCAGAGACAATATATGACAAGATGTGTTTTGGACCCGACCAGAGTCAGGTCATCCAGGTCAGATCTCTGCTACTGAGTTCATCCATCTTGCTCTATACTTATAACCTATATAATATCTTTGTTTGACTGTAAATGCATGTCCCCTTATTTTTCTCTGTGCTATTAACAGGCACTGACAACTTGTGTATGTCAGTATGCTTGGTTGGCAAACTTGATTTTGTCCTGTTGTACGTCATAAAAGATTTAGGAAACGTGGAGCCTGGTGTAAATAACAATAATTAATTAAAATAGTGTTGGATAAGCTTGTAGTCAATGATTGAATAACCCTAATTCTTGTTTTGCAGCACTACATTTATTGTCTTTCAATCACTTGTCCAGAAACATTATTTCGCAATTTGTTGGATTTATACTCGTCTTATGAAGAGTCAAAATACAGGAAAGTGGAAAGTAAGATTACACTGCACCACCTTTTGGGTGAGTCGGCAGATCTTGAGGGATAAAAAATTAACACAGTGTCTGGGTTTTTTCTCTCTTCTCTGTCTTTTGTCTCACCCTACCCTTTCTCTCATCAATAGGACATTTTCTCACTTATATGGCAGAGAATTGTAGTTGTGTTGTTTTTCTAGACATTTCCCTAAAATGCTGAATTTCATTTAAATGTCAGCCCCGTGACTGACATTTTTCTAAATGATGACATCATGCTGCAACTGAAACATTGACGATAGAATTAACACCAAAGACTCATATTTAATTGATTTATTCTTCTTATTCTCAAACAGGTCACTATGGTGAAAAGCAAGGGGACACAGTTGTGAGGCTGAGTCAAAAGCCTAGTGCGCAATAATTGATGAACATTTCAGTAGAAATAAGAATCAGGGACAGAAATATAAAGAGAGAGTAGTGGGCTCCACAATGACTGTTACATATTATTTGTAATGACATTTTAAAATTGGTAGAATTTGAAAAGTTTTGAAAGAAATCTGATATAACGTAATGATCGTAATGCTAAACAAAGTATACACAGGGGTTCACCATCTTGATGACCTGAGCTCTAGATGTGACGGTGAACTCTGGTTCTGAGTGGAGCAGATCCCAGACCAGTTCATGATGTCATGGGGCCTCTAACAGCTTCTGGCCAGGAGACCTTTTCATGATCCACAGAGGGACCCTGAATTTATTAAGCTTGTCTAAGTAAATGAGCTGCCCCACCGTCCATTTCTCTTTTGAATTATTTATCATCCAATGATTCAATTATAATTGATGTCCGGAGAAGAAAAACACTATCAGGTCTTTGCTTCTATGGATTCCTCAGGGCTGGAGGACGTCTGAGGTCAGACAAACCGCCACAGCAACACTCCTAAGAAATGGGGAACAAAATGATCATAGCATTTTAATTAAAATATTATTTATATGGCATGTTTAAGACAACCACAGCTAACCAAAGTGCTGAACAGCCTTAAAATATGAATACAGAACAATGTTTAAAATATAGAGAATAAATACAAAATACAATAAGAAATAAAACATTTAACATCATAAAAATATAAACAGCAGATAAAACTCAAGTCTCAAGCTCTAATTAAAAGCCAGTGAGAAGAAATTCAAGGGGTCTAAGCAGTTCTGATATGAAAAGGTACATTTTTACCAAAGATTAGACGCAGATGCAGCAAAGGCCCAGTCACCTCCACAAAATAAAATTATATCCAAGCACAGACTGTAGGATTAAAATGGGGAAAAACATTTTTAAACATTCAAACACAGAATCTGAGAATCTGGGTCAACAGCCAAATTGTTGATGGAATGAAGTATTTGTTCATAACTCCCGCTCACTCTCCCCTTAACCCCAATCTCCCAGGTCCCACTGCAGCTGGAAATGGCTTAGGACTTTACTCTTTACATATTTCATGGATTTGCACTTACCCCAATTCTCCCAAAGAGCAGAAAGGGGTGAGGGTGTTGTTTATGGGAGCGACACGGCAAAAACAAAGGCCACTAGTAACAGTTCAAAACTAGAATGGCAGTCAGTGGAGCTCAGTCCTACTCAGACCAGTCCCTTAAATCCTATGAAGCTGCACCAAGTTTCACTCAGTTAGAGATATCAATCCTCTGCCTGAATCAAGATCCATGAATTGTTCCCTGGAAAATTGCTGAAAATGTTGAAATTTGAAAGAAAATTTCTGACTCCTGTTCCAGATCCTCACCAAAATGGAATGGGTTCATCCCTGAACCATAATACATCCTTCCACCAAGGTCTGTTGAAATCCGTGCAGTTGTATTTGTGCAGTCTTGCTAACGTACCAGCGGACAGAGGTGAAAACATAACCTCCACAGCGGAGGTAGTGAAAGTCAGCTCTCTGTCTGACTCCTCTGAAGTTGGTGCCTGAGTTCATCCTGGAGCAGCTTTGTCCTGGAGAAGCTGGTGTTTCTGTCCAGTGAAGTGTTTGAAAATGATGAATCAGATCATTAAACACCGTGTCTCAAAGTGAGTTTTGAAGTCAGACACTTTCCACTTAGCCAGCTTCAGGCAGACAAAGAGACACAACGCTGGTGACTAATGCTGCCTTTTTGTCTTTTTTGAGTAATGCTTTTTAACATCATATTATAAATCTGCTCCACAGTGGCCTGCATTGATCCACCTCTTCTTTTGTGCATCCCTCTCTCCTGACTGAGGGGAAGAGTGGATCAGTGCCAAGCAGCTGCTGCCAGCCAAGAGTCCAAGTTGTCAAATCCCGCAATTAAGATATTAGCACATCAACGAGAATGGGGTTCGCTCAGATTATCGACCGCTTTCAACTTTTTTGCCAGCACTTATATTAATCTGTGTGTCATTTATCACAATGTAACATAGTATTCATGCATAGCCCCATTTACCTTGATGGGCTCTGTGGTTTTTAAATGATCGACCTGCATCCTGTAGTTAACAGTGATCACACAGAGCTGTGACTACCGTAATGGACTTTACACTGAGTCTTGGAATTGATTTAACTTTTTATCCTTGTTAAGAGCAAACAATGGGTCGTCTGTTAGAAGTTGAGTCTATATATATGTATGACTACTTATTCTTACCTACAGTACATGTATACATATGTACTTGATAACTCTACATGATCAAAGATAGTACATTTGACTATTACAATGTTATTGTACTTGCTTCTTTCGGGAAACCTTGGGAATTGTACGACATGTATTTTAAGAGCTATAGTTACTTTGCAAACTCAGGTTTATCATAATAAAACATATCGGTTTATAGAATATGATGCAATTTATCATACATGATCATATAACATAATATATAAGGGCCATTCTGAAGACCAGTAGTTTTACTTTAGACAATTCACTTTGATATTTCTGAGAAAGAATATAAATTTTTACTTTTACAACTTAATTTGATCTTGTGTGTGAACATGTACAATTCTGAATATTTTTAACCTTATTTAAACCACAAAACAAATCACACTTTCATTTTCATCTGCTGTCTCGCAGTCCCAATGTATTATACTGTTCATTTCAAGATGAGAACAATTTATGCCTTTTTGACACGTAGAGTAATTCAGACTTGCTCCATTATTCTGACAAAGTAATTTTCAATCTCACTGAAGAAAATAAAGGTGCCGGGCATGTATGGGTGTAAACAAACTCTGCTTGGAATAATAATTCTTGTCTGAAATGTCATTACCAAAAACTGGTCTTATAAACTCATTAGAAACTTCTAAAGAGCTAAAACTTTAAAATTGTATTGCTCTTTAACATGTATTATTTGTGACCAAATAAATGATTAGCAGTTATTAGAAGTTTTAGTGCCTTTAATATGATATTGTAAAACCACAAAATCGTGACTTGTTTAATTTCAAAAGTTAAAATGATGGGCACAAAATGAATCCTACTTCCCTGTATGTGACTACGTGAGCTGGAGCTTTCATTTTTTCACCTCACATTGTATATTGTATATTAAACCACTATTGGCCCCCTGAGACTGAAAAGTCTTATTTTAAACTCAAATTTCAATGTAGAGATTCAGACCAATGTTCCTCTCTCTGCAAGAAACTGCCTAACAGCATCAAACTATGCTCATGCCAAGATGATGATGTCACAAAGCGGTGGTCAAACATCTAAGTGAGGTGACTAAGCAAAACACATTTTTGGGGAATTTAAAGTGTGCAAAGGCCCTCAGAAACCACAGGACTGGAGAGATAATGCGTCTTTGATATGCAAATGAAACAGATGCAAAAGACACATGCAGCCTCTCAGTTCATTCAGCTAGTAAATAAGAACCGTTGGCATGGAAAATAAATGCTGTGTCAGCGGTTGAATTGTCATCAACAGAGTCCAAAGGGGGATGGATCTCTTGCAGAGAGAGGCAGATTAAATTATATCTGATATCTGGCTCCATGTTACTCTTGTAGCTTTTATCTGCAACACTGACGGAGTATTATTACCTTTCAAAGTGGGTTTGTAGAAAGTGGAGATGTTTCTCCATGTTTAGATGTGACACTAAATCTCCACGTTCACTTTATACACACTGCTGCTCGAAATCCTTTTCTGTCCTGGCATTGAAGTGGAAAGAGGTTTCCCTGCACATAGTTTCTACTACTGCTCTCGGAAAGAAAGATTACGTCAGCCGTCGACCTAAAAACCTGAAACCCCAATGACATTTTTTTGCAGTCTCAACAATCCCTAACTGGTACATTTATTTTCTTGAAAAGTGATCCTGCTGAGAAACTGAACGGATGGCGTCGTCACTACATTACGTTCCGAGGAAAGGGAATCCACAACTAAACGTTTCCTGGCAGCATTTTTACTCCGGCGTGATTTGCATAATTCTGATGTGTCAGCTGAAGACAAGAATCGTGAATTCAGAATCTGGAACAAAGCCATGTACAGTCAGCACAAAAAAAAAGAGTGATGCCGAGTTTACTTTTGGACAGTTGGATTATTTTTTTATACTCGTAATACTTTAATCTGATTTGTTTTCCTGCACAGATTTACTCCCCGGTGGCTCTGTAATATCAGAGTATGTTTATGGGTTTTCCTGACAACACAAAATCTGCTCTACAATGACTTTTTCTGCATTTTCAGATGTACTACAATGTAAACACACTCTTACAAGTGGGAGACTTAGATTCTGAAAACCTTGTCTAGATAAAGATTTTCACCTTATCAGTTAAATGTTATGTCAGAATGTGAAATGACATGATAAGACATGATAAGAGCCTGTTGTATCTACTTTTCATATACTTGTGTTTTGAAACCGATATTTTGAATGTAGTATTTTGAGTGTATTTGAGATGAGTAATGGTGCGAGTAACACGCTTCAACATTCAATTTAATTCTCAGGATTCTCTTTAATCTTCACTTTCTGAGATCTGCCGCTGCTGCAGGAGGCGGGCTCTAAATGTTACCTGCCGACTTTGATTGGATTAATGAACCAATTCCCCATTATTGATTACTTTTATAATGATATAAAAACAATGTAAACAATTCATTGTAGGAATTAGAGGAGACACAAAAGGATATTTGCTGATATTTGTCGTGGAGTGAAAGTGAAAAATACTTGAAAATAAAGTGTAGTCAAGTACAAGTACAGTAAAATATACTTAGCATGAGGGACAGGAAATATAAGCAGTGGTCCTGACATGCATGTAACACACATGTAGTCCCTCTGCAGAACTATACTCACATATAGAGTGTTGGACTCAGTGTGGTAGTTGTTGTTCACCACCGTATGCAGGCAGGTCTATCAGCTTCTGTCAGCTTTCTGTTAGTTTCTGCCTCTCAGTCATCAGCTCCTCTCTACAGCTCCACAGCCGCCAATGATTATCACACATGTCGTGCTGAGAGACACAATATTGCAGCTCTGAAGACCTGAAGGTCTGAGTGCTCTGTAGGAGGATTTGACAGTAAACCAGATTATTCTCAGAGTCCTGTTTGCCAGCAACACGCTGACATTCCCTTTCATCTGCATTGGCAATAATCAAAATAATGCTTTGTCCACTGGTCTCTCCATCTCTTCTTGGCATTGTGTATCTGTCCCTGTCATATTATGCCAGTGACTATGGAGGCTTCAAATGCACATCTATACATAGATCACAGTCGACTGCCAGAAAAATTACAGTCGCTGGCAGCTACTGTATAGAAGCTACCGTGTCTATTTCAGTGTGTGTGTGTGTGTGTATGTGTGTGTTTGCAAAAATGACACAGCAGCTTCCCAGAGTCTTTACAACACCCACCCACAGTAGCAGCAGTGGTGTAATTCCCTTTTTGCTGGAGGCCTGTGGAGATCTGACTCTGCAGCAGAGCTGTTGGAGATCATCAGAGCTTTTGAAGAGTGAAGATACTGATGGTGGTGGAGCTTTGAAAACTCTATTGAATCTGACAAACCACTGAAATGTGCTCAACTCAGATTTCCTCAGATATTCCTGCGATTTAGAGCATAAATTAGAAATGTGTGTGCAGTTGAGTGTGTAAAATGTGTTTATTTGACCTTTTTTACATTAAAATCTGTGGTTTTAACCACTTTATTGCAAATGGTTGCAATCCGGGCAAGTAATGAATAAAAATATATTTTAAAAAAGCATAAACATTTAATCTCTCAGTAATAAGTCAGGAGAAACCATTATATTTCAGTTTAGTATATGGAAAACAATAACTTTTATTATAACACAGATTTTGGGGAAATGCTCATTCCTATTAGTAAATTCAGAAAACAAGACAATGTCATTCTCTCTGTTTCCACCTCTGCAGATGTCCATATAGAAAGCAAGTAGGGCTCTCTAGTGGCTAAATTGTGCTATTACAAATTAAGCAATATTTCAAATTAAAACAATCACAATGCTGGGTTCTTGAACACAACCACAAATATTTATTTTCATAAATACGTGTTAGACCATGTCATCCTCTAACATCACTGTTTGAATGTGTTGAAAGACAGTTTTGATTTACAAAGTGTTCACGTGCTGACACTTCTGTAGTGCACAGACTATGACACAAGGGGGGGCTGGTGGGGTGTTACCTTCACACCTGAACAGCAGAGTGGCTATGAGGGCACTAAGGCCCCCTCTACCTGCCTCAGCAACAACACAGCAAGAGCAATCATAGGCTGCGGAGTGAGAGGATACACACACACACACACACACACACACACGCTACTCCACCTGCTTCTTCATAGGGATTCAAAGCAAAATTCAGAACAGAGAAACATACTTTGACCTCAATTTTTTGCAGAAATTCTAACAAGAATTTTCCCAGTGTGGGATCAATCAAGTTTAACTTTATCATATCACATAACATAAATCAACTAGTAACTCTCTTGTCCATCCTATTATTATAATCACTATCTTCTCTTGCACACGTCATTTAATTCCCTCGTCAAACGTCATCACAACTCGTGCTGCTGAGCTCACATCCAACCACTGATACTCTTGTTGCCCAGCTCCAATCAGGGTTAATCCCAAAGCAGGATATTGCTATGAATGAGGGAGATGTGGTTAAATATAGAAAGCAGTTTTAGCCCTGTATGAATGGTGTCCATTGTCTGAGAGTTTATGCAATCGGTCCGCTCATGTTAAACCTCTTCTTTGCAAACCTACCGCAGAAACTCTATAGGAGAGTAAAAGCTGCTCTCGGCCGTCACAAAATAAATATTGACGTATTAAATGACATATGTGCACATGAACATCACAGTGACACCAGCCGGTACTGATGAATAGTATAAATCAACAATATAGTTTTTATTAATCTAAAACATTCGTTTTTAAAGTATTATGGTCAGGAATGAGAAAAATAATTCAAGTTTGTTTTACATTTTGCTTTTTAAGAATGAGGCAGAAATGTTCAAATCAAATTAAATCAAATATGTATTAGTATAGTCAATATTCAACAATCACAATTAACCTAATAGGGCTTAACAATCTGTACCAGGTTCAAAAAGTGTGACACAGCACATGAACCAATCAAATTTTTCTAACTTTCCCGAGAAAATATTAAATGGAGAGGTGAATCAATGATTAGAATAGTTATTTAGAAAGACAATATCTAAGGGAGGAAAAGTTGAGAATAAAGTTAAAGTACTAATTTGATGTCGAGAATGAAGTCTCCTCCTCTAAGTCATCAAATCCTGTTGGAGGATTGATCAAGGGCATTACCTTCGAGTGTTCTGTGTAACAAACACTATCCTTGCATGTGTCCATAACCAGCTATTTCAGTTTCACAAATGAGGCCACCTCTTCCAAACCCTCATACTGACGACCACACTCTGTTTATGTGTTAAAAGGAGGATCTCCTTGCAACTAAAACCCTTTCTGAAGCACAATTCCACCAAAAATGTCTGAAAAAAGGTATTTTGTAAAGTGCTCTGATGTTGTAGTTTGATATATTAAAAAAGTTTAACTTTAATCTTGAGATTTAACGTTTACTCCCATCATTTAGACTTATTTACCACCAGAAACATTCAAGTCATTTAGAAAATAAACATTTTCCCCCTTGAAACTGAATAGTTTGAAGTATTTATGTGAGGCAAGCACACCAAACCCTTCACCTTTCTCTTGTGACCTCTCACAGAGTTCAGATTTCAGGTTGAGCTGCTCTGTTTTCTCTGTGAGGGCCCTTCAGCAGGGGATGCAATCATCAGCAGGCATATTCTCCGTCTCCATGGAAACGCAAGGCGGGAGAAGGCTGGTGTCCAGGAGGCGTAGCCTGATGTGGGTCCCTGAGATGAAACAATGGCAGGAAGAGCGTGGGCTGTCTTACTTGTCCTCTGTGCTCTCTCTGTCCCTCTTTGTTTTTTTTCTACCTTTTTCTGTCTATCTGTGCGTCTCTCACACACACACACACACACACACACACGCACGCGCGCGCGGTGCTGTGAACTGAGAGGATAATGAAAACAAAAACAGGATGCCAGAGAGAATTTATCTGTCGGGGAGGAATGATCTCTCCACCTACGAGCTGCAACAAGACAGAACACAGGGGCGGAGAGACAGTTGCGTCAGGCTGGTTTAATGTGCGTTAGAAAGGCGATATCCACAAATAAATAACTCCTGCAGCATAACTATGTCTACAGTGAGGGTGATTTATTATTCAGATGGATATGAGAGCTGTGAGAAGACATTGGTGAACAGGATAGGTGGATTATGGGTCTAATGGTTACACATAGATCAAAGGTGTCAATCATATAAACATAATGATTCAATTTCAATCAGTCATTTGAAGAAATGTTCTAAAGAACCATACAAAGCTAAATGTGAAAACCAAACAATTTCATCGACACACATAAACTGTAAACATAGTTTAAACTTTAGTACTGTCACTGACACCAAATTAAAAGTCAGTGAACCATTCAAATGGCTATATCTATATATCTATATATAGCTATAGATATAGCTATATATATAAATTATCCAGTGGGTGTTGAGATGATTTTAGTCTGGACTGAAGCAGCGGGCCTGGAGTCATGCTGCATGTTAGGCTAAATAAATAAACAACACAGTGGAACTGTGGAAGCAGCAGAAAAACAGAAAACAATAGTCTCCTTATACTGAGATATTCAAATCCATCCATCCATCCATCCATATTCTCATCACGTGCCACTGTTGTTGTGGACCCCCGGCGTGATGACGTCAACCGCAAGGTGAGAAGGGTAACGTGGAGGGAGCAGAGCAGCCTCCTCTTCCTCATCCTCCTCCTCCTCTTCTTCTTCTTCTTCTTCATCTTCTCTCCTGACACCTGTGTGCTCGTGTCATCCTTCACACTGAGACTCGTCTCTGTTGTTCTTCTTCATGGAGAACCCATCACCTCGCGCCCAGTCGGGGGCGTCGACGCTGTTTTCTCAGGTAAAAACAAACTTCTTTCTCCATCAGTCAGTTTAAACTGGTGAATTATTCCACCACGTGTTCTGTGCATTAGCAATACGTGCTAGCATTTGTTAATCATAAACTTTGTGTGTTTTAACTCCATCCGAGGGGAAGCGTTTCTGGTTGCTAGGGTGTCCCGGTCATGTTGCTATGGGCGTTTGGTTTTCCTTGCCGGTGCTCCAGTTTAATTGGGGATCAGGGCCACTGGTGATTCGTTGTCTTTATCCCAGATGTTTTCTGTCGGTTGCAGACTCGGTCGCAGATTCGTCATTTTCACAAAGCGCCCGTGTGTGAAGTGCGGTTTTACACTGAAGGTCAAAGGGAGTTATGAAGAATACACACGCGTGGCCAGCTTCATGCAAAGTGCGTTCGTTTGATGCTGGTGATCTTTACAATGTACACACGCACACACCAAACACGTGTCACATGAACAACACCCCTCACATCAATGAGGTGGAAGCTTGTGCAGCGCTTTTGTAGTAAAGTTGGTAAAAGTTTTTTTTATGTGTTAAAGGTTCGATGAGTAGCATTTAGTGACATCTAGTGGTGGAGTTGCATGTTGCAGCTGAATACCCCTGACTTCACCCTCCCCTTCAAAACATGATAAAGAACCAGAAACCTTAAGTTGTCATAAAAACTTATCTTCTGTCAGATGACTACTTCAGTCGAAGGAGTAATTAAATACCCTGTGCAAATATGACAACTCGGATTGTGGTCATGTTGCATAGTTTGCTGAATGTGTGCCCATGCGAGGTGTTTACTTAACGATGATTCATCCCCAGCGGGTTACTCACAGGACAAGTGTCCTTATGATGACAATACCATGTTCAGTGAAGAGGAGGAAATGCTCTTCCACACTTTAACCCTTTGATACACAAGCTGTGCAAACCCCTTCTAATGTAAAGCATGGGTCAAACATTATCCGTATTAATTTTCTGTGTTATTCCATACATGGCTGGGTGTTTCTTTGCTATATTATTTTATATCTTATTCTTCCTTCTTCATTTAGGAGACGGCTCCTTTGATAACATAGAAAACTCATCTTTGAAGTTATCAAAAGAGCCTTCTTCATTTAGGAGAGCTGGATTCCAAGACACACTCGCAACTCTGACTGGATCCTGTGGAAGTCTATGTCCTCAGCATCAGAGATTTCACAATAAGATTTAAGACCAATAATTGCCTCCTCATTTTCCTCATCATGTATTTTTATGACCTTAAAGCAACCGTAAGCATTGGACCACCGTAAGTCTGAAAGGATTGCGGACAGCCGTACTAACACTCTGGATAAAGAAAATATCTTCAAATGCCTATCAATAAACCTATTAAGTAGAATATGTTATATTTCGAGTTTTATTTTGTTGATCTAGCTATAGTTAAAAAATATAGCAAAGAAACACTCAGCCAAAAAGAACAAAGAAAAAAATTAAATAAAGATTTCTGGTGAGCAAATACAAGAAAAATGGTGGAATACATGAAATAATGAATCATGAAATTATTTTACTGCAAAGAAATAGAAGATAAAAACTGAGCCCGGTTTCTTTTGACCCATGTTGTGTATCAAAGGGTTAAAATCACATCGTGGAGCTGGCCACGCTTGTGCATTCTTCATAACTCCCTGTGTCTCCTAGGAACCTGTCAAGGTAAGGCAGGTAAACAAGGAAACTACACGCCACCCTGTTTTACTACTATTATAACCCCCTAATAACGTGGATAAAGGGTGAGTGCGTCCAAGTTTAAGAGTTGTATTGTGAAGTCATGCTGGTCTTGTAATCCACTTTTGCTCCATATGGCAAAGGAAGAGCAGGTTGTCCAGCTTTCATTGCTTAAGCCCTGAGCAGCTCAGGTAGCCAGCTGCTGCCACTTTACACAAGGGCCCATCGTTTGTTTCAGTTGACACAAACCACGGCGTTCGGCCACAACAAAGGGAAAAGATGCACGCAACCAAGCCGATTAACAAATGATTAATTGTGGATGCACAAGAGTGAAAGTATATGGGGGCAAAGTTGCATGGTGCAGAAACACCAATCAAACGCCAGCCAAAACCAAACACGTGCCTCGGTAAGGAGATGGATGTTATATGATATATGTAATTATATCAAATATACAATAAATGAGATGAAGTCAAAGTGTAACCATGATCTCCTTCTTACTGATGCAGCTGCTGCCAGGAGCCGCACAGAGGGAATTTGCTCAGTGGAAGAAATATGGAAGTTAGTTGAATTTCATCTTTAGTAGAGATGTGGTTACAGATCACATTTCAGTGATTTAAAGATCAAGTCAGACGTGGAAGCTCCTCTGTGGAGCTCATGCAAACCACCTGACTTATTTCCAGCGTTTCATTCTCCAAGAGTTATAAAATCATGAGGTACTCATCATTTCCAGTAGGATTGCAGGTGTGCAGCTAAACTGCATGACACTGCTGTACAGCATGGCTGCAGGGTGATCGAGACAGAGCCAGGAATCCAAAGCCACGTGTCATAATTTATGAGCGAGTATGATCATAGGTGGTATTTATCTTCCTAAACTCACCAGGCCTGTTTATCTTTTACTTCAACAATAGTCTCTTTAAGAAATGATAACACGTCTGTGCGTATGTGGCAGCTGACAGTCGGTGTTACTGTTGTTTGCTGAGCAGTGAACAGTTAAAGGAGAACAGCTAAAAGAACGATTAAAGAACGCTGCTTTGCTTCTTATTTACAGCGATGCAACAATATGTCTACGTAACCACATAATTAAAGATTTCGCCGACTCACGTCAAAAAATACTCGTCACGATGCAGGATTTCGATCGCTGCAGCTCAGCTCTGCCTTTGTGTGTGCTTCAATATTACACATGCATGACTCATTTACTGCAGATTTGCACCTACAACTTTGTTTTCACTGGATTGTGTGCAACAGTGTTGTGGTCGTTAGCTTTTTGATTGGCATCCTACGTTCAGCTCATTTTGTGTGTGTGCACCAGTGGATATACACACTGTGTTGGCATGTGGTTTTGAACCTGTGGAGTTGTTGGTATGAGTGATTAGTCATCGTGGGTCTGTCACCATGTTGCTTGCAAGTGAAACCATCTGGATGTGTGGATGAGTCTCAGCCTGGGCCTTATTTTGTGTCAGTTGAAATATAATGAAATGTGTCATTGTGGTTTTGCCCATATCACTCCACTCCTCTCGTCCCCTCCCTCCCTCCTCCCCTGTCACACCTGCCACTGTCATTATTTGTCATCTTTTCTTGTTCCATCTTTTCTTTCCTCTCCTGTGCTCCTCTCTCCAAACCTCCTATTCCTCCCTGCCCTGGCTCCGTGCCCTGGTTGCCAAGAAGTTGATGAGTTGGGCAATAGGCTGCCCTGTTTGTCACATGACATCTGCGGGGTCACACGGTGACGTGCCATCACATTTTACGATTTGCCCCCTGGCACGTATGTGAGCCAAGTAGGGTTGTCAGTGAAGGAGAGAAAGGGCACGACTTGCCAAGAACAACAGAGGCGATTCAGGGTAAAGAAAAGTGGCATTTAAAACACCTTAAGGAAGGATGGGGCAAGAAAGGTTCTAGTTTCCTGCAGGAGTTAAGAGCAGGGTATGACTTAAGGTCACAGGGCTGGAGTTAAGGTGGTTTTACTGGATTTAGTGAGGAGGGAAATCCAAATAAGTTGATTTCTCCGAGGACAACTCATGGATCTTGATAGAAAGAAATGGAAAAGTGCATATTATCATACTTTTACATTGCACTTTATAGGCTGTATATACATAGACATTCTTTCTGTATTTCCCAAAACTGAGATTGGCTCCTTTAGGTCCTGTTTGTCCTTTAATATCATGCCGTTAGCGATGAGTATATAAATGGACTTTATTTTTTATAACGATTTACATTGCAGACACATTCACCCCTTCACATAGCGCTATATGCTTCACTGTTTTTGTTCCCATACCATTCACACACCACAAGCACAGCCGTCAGGACAGTTTGGGGTTCAGGGTCTTGCTCAAGGACACTTGGGGAGACAGGGATTGAAAAACTGATAGTTGACAAGCCGCTCCTGAGCCGCAGCCGCCCAAAATAAGTCAAAGCAGCTGGCCACACTCACCCACGACCCTGTAGTATTAAGTTTTTGTCGACTTAAACACGCCCACTTCAGGAATTCATTTTGGATTTTAAATCTGCACTAGGGCTCTATGGGATGACTAAACCTAGAGCTGTTCGCACAAGCAGAGACACTTACATTAAAACTGTGTGTTTAATCTGTGGGCAGTGTACAAGTGAACCAAAGTATCCTAATGTTCTTGGGTTTTAAAAGGTTTTCCTGTGAACAAGGTCTAAAATGTCACGTTATCAGATCTACACCACAGAGGACCTCACTTCCTGTGTGCCCCTGGAAACACTTTGCGAATATTGATTGATTGATATTCAATCCAGACAAAATACTGGACCATGGCCCCAGCTACTGGTGAAAGCCATAGAAATTTAAAAACGGGGGTTAAGATAAAATCAATCTGAAGGTTTCTTCTGCTTGGCTTTAAGTAAACCAGTCTATAAATGGGTGAGCATGATGCCACCAGTACAAAGGATGTTTTCCATATTTCTTTGTCCCTGTGGTGGAAATGAGTGTAACATTATCCAGACACTGAGTCAAGCCGCTCAGCCAGCCGGGCCCTCAGTCAGGCCTGCAGCTGTCCTCGTGCATTCAGCTCCCAGCTCCGGCCCTGACCACCTCTACCAACCATTCAGACAGTCTCTCCCCTCTGTCTGTGTCTGTGCCTCTCTCTGTGTCTGTGCCTCTGCCCTGGTCAGATATTCAACCACTCAGCTCCTCTCCCAATCTGCACCCCCTCCATGCAGACCTCCTTTTCCTGCCCCAGGATGCGATGCAGTGACGTTCCCCCGCCGGCGCACTGAGATTGTCCTTGTCCTAAATGTGTTTGTGCACTGAAGAGGTTACAGGGAAATACAGCTTGCCAGGGGCAGGCAGCTGCTGTTTCCTACGGCTCGCAGCAGCTTGGGGGAAAACAGCAGGATGCCGTGGGGGAGAAGCGGCTCGGCGGCGGCGGCGCTGCTGCTGCTGTCGGGCAGAGCCATCGGGCGCACCAAGGCCAGGTAGGATCAGGCCTTTGCTGCTGATATGGACTCAGGAGCATGAGGCCCATGTATGGATTAGGCTAAAACTATTAGACTAAACTGGGTTTAGGTGCTGGGAAGGATTATTAAACACTCTTCATCTAGGATTCCTAGTAGGACTGACGTGTTTAGTAGTTGTAGGAATTATTTTAGGGAGCAATTGTTGAATTTGTATTATGTTCTTGTTTTGCTGTGTGGTGGATCTGTCTTTCTGAGACCACTTCTTTTGTCATTCCATGTACTGAGGATTTTCAGACTGCCGGTCTTAATTCGCACTGTATCAGATCTTGAGTAGAAACACTTTCACAAGGCTGTATTTGTTAGAATTCTCTGTGAGCTAAGAGGCTTGCAGTGGAATTCAGCCACGAGGATTAAACACTGTGTTGCTTTCAACGCAAGCCGCTTTTTCAAGTGGATTACTGTATTCCTTGACCCACGTTGTTGTGGCCGGGGTTACATTAAATTATTTCCCACCATGCTCAAGAGAACAGTTTGACATTTTTGTCCATTCTCCTCTCACAGGGGACCTTTTCCTGTTGATTCTCAGTGTTAATGGAAAGTCCATACAAAAAGAAACAATGCACAGCACCATGACATTTTACTAATCCGTGTTTTTTAATTGTGCTTTCACAAACGTATCACGGAGCTCGTGTTTTGTTTCATAGAGGAGCTTAACTGAATCGCTGGCATGGTTTCAGGGTTTTATTGGCAGGTTTAAAAATAATCACAATTCAGATTTTCTTCTTGGTCCTTGAGCCAAAACAAGGAACCCAGGAAAAAAATTAGATTTTTCATATCAAAGTGAGAGTTTTAAAAGCACAAAGTAATTTTTTTTAAGTTGTGATTTCAGTAATATGAGTCTAGCTCATGGGGTCGGAAACTCTGTGTATAATCTGATAGAAAGCAGAGTCCTATGACAGAGGTAACTATGTTACTAAGCTGCACGGCAAGTTTAAGATACATTTTCCTGGAAATGCATTCCTAAAATAGTTTTCTGAATCTTTAAGTAAACAATTAACAGTAAAGTTTAGTTGACGTTCAAAATAACGTGTGCTTCAGGAGAGAGTTTTGAAAAACACTTGGGTTTAAGTGGAATGTCATTTTTTCACCCAAATGCCTGGAATGTGTTTCTTGCTTTTCTCCTCACCTCACGTTGATGCTTCTTGTCCTGTCTGTTTACATCATCAGCTGATGAATTCTAAAAGAGACGAGGAGCCAGTGATTGACAGGGGGCCTTGGTGTGGGGGGGGGGTGGGGGTGGGGGGCGGCAATGCTCACAAGCTATGTCGTTAGACCTGTTCGATTCACAAACTTTCACGCACTCACACTCTCTCCTTCGGTCTCATGCACCGGTATCAGCCACCTGATGTTTGTGTACAGTAACTGTTTAGTCATGCTCAGTTTGAACCAAGAAGTTGATTATGATCTTAGGAATGGTGCAATAGGTAGCCGGCATCTGCATATAAGGCGTGATATGCATCAGCAGGCCGCATCATCAGCTGTCATGACACAAGTATGTGATAGTTGATATGAAGTAAACCTGTTGCAATGTGAGCTTGGCTGCATAGTTTGAATCCGAAGCGGGAGAAAATCCTCCTCCTGTCTGATCAACAAAGAATCTTTGATTAATTAGCGCAGGTAGAGAAGCTTTGAGTTAGTCAGTGAAGTGACAGATGTACACGTGAGTGGACATAGAAGCGAGTCAGCTCTTGTTCCTGAGGCCGGAGGCTTCATCGTCCGTTAGTCTCAAACCACTTTGGAAGAAGGAATGTCTCCGTTTCAGTGTTTTGAAGTGAAAAGGTAATAGGTTCCTGTTTGAACTAGAGAGGAAGTTGCCGGCCATCAAGTCGTGCAGGGCGTGTCACCACAGAGGTACGAGGGAGGGGACAGGTGTGAATGATGTGTCGATGTTCAGGGAGCTGTCACTCCCCCATGCATTCCAGCTCCAGCTCAGAAACACAGCACACAGCCCTGAGCCCCAGCAGACTCTCAACATCCCTCCCTGCCACCGCACACAGAGACCGGAGCCGGGGACACACTTTGAATCACACTCACAGGATTTCGAAAAAAGACTGGATGGAGCTCTAGGTTTGCCGGAACGTAATTTCTGGATTTCCTTGAGCACGGTGGATATGGGAGGCAGAGAGGAGGTAGTGGTGACCAGACTCAGGTCCAGCATGCCGTTTCCACACACCAGGCTCAGCCGCTTCAGGCTTCGTCCTGCCAATAGCCCGCTGGGGAGCAAGCGCGTGAAGCCCTCGTCCTCCAAGAAAAAAGCCAGGTATGTGTGATGGAACAGGAGCGTTTGAGTCGGGGGGCAGGAACCAATCGATGAAGGTTTTGGTGAAAGTTTGACAGTGTTGCTTGGAGTGAAGGGTTTTACTGTAAAGATAAAAGCTCTGACTGGGAACTGCAACCTCATGACATGTCATTAAAGACTGGGTCGTTATGGTTTGTGGAGTTTATGCCCCAGAGTCTGTGTAAGAACTTTTTGAAACTGGTGACATTTATAAATATCGGGTTATTGCGGCTGCTGCTGAGTCAGGAGTCTGCAGACCTTTGATCTTCTCAGGCTTGATGTGTATTTATGCATATGTTGTGTAGATTGTGGGCACGTGTTGTGGCTTTGGACAGCTGTGTGTGAGGGATACAGCAGCGAGCCCCATGATGCATGAAAATAACGCTTCTGTATTAGGAATGCTTCAGCTGCACAGTTTCTATCCAAACAGGGAAACTAAGATTATCTGCTGATATGATGCTATAGATTAAAATTCAAATCTGCTCATCAATCTTCTCTCCGCAAGGTTTGATCCCACATAACTTCTGAACACTTAATGGAGATTATCATATAATAGCCATTTTTAGATTTGTGTAGATTTTGCTTAGCAAACAGACATGCCCCATTTGCTTCTTTCAGCTTCTATGTTTCAATTATGTGCAGATTTTCTCTGATTTAGATAAGTCATAGTAAATATAATATCTTTAGGGATGATATCTGCTGTATGCACTAAACTGCTCAGATGGCAAGAGCTCACATTTCAGTCTGGAGTGTTTCTCTATCAATTTATTGACTAAATACTCGCTCAGAGAGAATAATGGATCGGTCCGTCTCTTCTGGCCGTTATCTGACCCCCTCACTTTCTTCACTATCGCTGCTGATTCCAGACAAATACACCAGATCTGTGCATATCTCCTCCTCTTCCTCACCTTGCATTCAGCATCTTGCTTCCGTCATTTCACGGTTGCGACATGTTGCGGTAAGAACGCCTCTTTGGGCGGAAAGTCATCTGCTGAAATGTTTGAGATTTTTTCCAGTGAAATATATGATTGATTTGAATGGCGCTCACATTACATCCTATACGTGCTATATGTCGGAATGTAACCTCACTGGTTCTGAGAAGAGTAAAAAACATAGCATGACCCAGTTCACTTAATAACATTTGACAGGCATCACGGCAGAAGAAGTCCATGAATCATATTGTATGTGACAAGGGCATTTTTTTGATTTAGTGTACTGTGTTTAGAGGAATATCACATTCAATGACACATGAGTATAGTCTCCAAACTGGTTTATTTTATTTTGCCCTTTGTAGAAAAATAGGTTTTCTCTGAATTAAACAAGTATCTATTGAAACTCTCACATCAAAGCCCCCACCCCAAAGTGAGACGCCTTGAAACTGGTTTAACACACCACAGCACTGACCTGGGTTCAGCCGGCCGGCAGTAGCTGATGCAAGGATCATCTTTGATAACATTGCTTCAACGCCGAAAGCAAGATCACTACTTTGAGCTCTGATACATAAAGCAACAATTGCAATCATTGTCTCTGTTCCAAGCTGTGCCTTCACTCGGGCATTCCTCAGATACGCACCAGTGACGTCGGCACGGAGATGTGCTGACTGCAGGAATGTGACTGAACCGCACGCCGAGTCAGTGAGTCAGCTGACCACTTCCTGTGTCTGAGAGCAGCGGGTCACATTTTTACTGCTGCAGGGTGTGAGGGCCAGCTGAGTGTTTGCGTGTGTGTATGTGTGTGCGTGTGTGTGTGTGTGTGGTCCATTGTTATCAGAGAACAGCATCCTCTGCTGTTGAGTGAGTGCAGGAAAAGCAGAGTGTGTTTCCCCTGCTTGTTTTCAGTAAGGGAACACAGCAGATGTAGATGAATCGTGTTTTTTATATTTATTTGAATTTTCACGAGATGTTTTGTCTGCTATCGTCAGTGGGTGGAGCCCATGTGTGCGTTTCAGCTGAAAGAGGGGTGTGACCACAGATTTCATAACACTACACTGACATCTAGTGGTTGCTCAGGGTATCTTTTCTCCCGGCCACATTTCCCAAGAACAATAGAGACCCCCCTCTGCATCTCGGCATCGCTCTCCTCACGCCGGCCCTTCCTCCATCCCTCTCCTTTTGTCTCTCCATCCCTCTGGGCTCTCTCTCCCCGGCTGACACATCCTCTCCACCGCTCCTCCTGTGTTTGTATGTGTCTTTGTGTCTCTGCTCGTTCTGTTTGCATGCATGCGTGCGATTTCTTTACGTGTGTGTCTGTCTGCACCAGAGACCCCAGCCCCACCGAGATGAGTGTGGAGCCCTGGGCCAGCCCGCAGGACCAGGCAGCCGCTGAGCACCCACACAGCACGCTACCCCGCCCAGGACCAGGATCAGCACCCCGACAAACTCTGCCTGGATTCCTTCTGGAGCGAGGTGGAGACCATCCGACAGGGGAGTGGCTACACGGACCTGGACTGCAGCAGGAGAGACTCCAGACAATCAGAAGGTAAATACAGCGCTGAGCACCACTGATGGATGCAGATTACATACAAGACGTCCTCATGGGTTTATGCAGGAGAATTACACGCCTTTAATCTAACACAGCTGCTCCCGACATCCTCCATGAGGTGATGCATTTGCCATGGCAACATATCGGGTTTCTGTCATGCAGCAAAGAAGCCCTCATCACCATGACAACGCTATCAAGCACTCATGGGCAGGGATGTTTTGTTCCCACAAACCAAACAGCCACTCACGTGTGCTGACCTGAAGGGAACTATATTTTATTGTGTCCATTGAAGCTATCTGATTGTGTTAATTCCACCTCTGATGTGTGCATTTGATTTTATGTTAAACAAAGGTGCTTTGTTATTGTTGTTTTTTTCACTAATGAGTAAAACCTTTAAAGTCTGGATTTCACTGTGTTGGTCTGTTTATTTTAAGAGGGTTAACATGTTTGTTTTGCTCCTCTTTAAATTTAAACCCTGTGCTAAATGCTGTATTTAGTCTCTAAGAGCCAGATGCACCAGCTCTTCATAACTCAGCCTGTTTTTAATGATCCTGGATCCGCCCCTGATACCAAAATGTAATGTGGGTACTTAAATCTGGTCAAACCCCACCCCTCACCCAAATATCATGGAAAGTAGTTGAGTAGTTTTCACTTACCCGAATCACTTACCCACCAACTGACTTACCACCATGCAGAGGTACATTTCAGGACATAATAAGGAAGATGTATTTGAAATATGGTTGGTGTATCTGATTCTGACAAACTAAAGGAATTGCTGTTGCAACACAATCCAGACAGCTAGTCAAAGTTTTTACAAACTCAAAAGTACTTCCACATCTTGTTTTCTGTCAGTGTGTATTCATGTGTGTCCTGTGTGTATCTCATTTGTGTTGCCTGTGTGTGTCTTAGAAGGTGAGCAGGAGGAGCAGTGGTTGGCTGACGCTGGTTTGTCCAACCTCATCGGCGAGGACAGCGGAGATGTGGACAATGTGGTGCTGCTCTCCACTCTGACCCGCACGCAGGCCGAGGCCGTCCAGCGCCGACTGGACTCCTACACGCTCTCCCTCCGCAAGAGGAACAAGTCAACGCCCCGCGACGTTCGGGACATCTTCAACTCTCAGGTCAGGACTGGGGAAATACTTAATCCTCAATCTCTGAGTCTCTCGGCCAGTGTAAGGAAGGCTGTTCTTTAACCGACCTCTGAGGTTCTGGTGGAGGAGGAAAAACAAAGGACCACTATTTTCAAATGATCTACAAATAGATACGAAATTAGAAGGAAACTATTGAGTAATTGAAGCGTATAATTTATATATATATAAATATATATATGATGTCATAATGATGGGTAACATCCGTACATACAGTTCACATATCCCAACTTTACTGTGACATATACATTTAATGTGGCGACGCCGGCGGGCTAGTTCTGGCAGGCAACTCGAGCTGCGCCGCTGCCAATCATGTGACTTACATCATGTGACATACCTCACTCTCTACAACCATCCATATTACACACCCACCTCATCAGGTGCTCTTTTTAACCAGAGGGACATTTTACCATCAACCCCTCTTTCTCGCACTTCTGCTACAGTATTGCCACAAGTTTCTTCAGCCCCTCCACCACCCCAAGCATCCACCTGTAGGCTCCAACGGGGGGGGTTACAAGGATTTACTCATCACTCCCATCCTTCCTGTGTAATCATATGGGGAAGTGATTAAGTTGGAGCCTAGACGCCAACCACTAAACCTGTTCTAATGCTGCAATAAATGTTTGAACGTGAGTTGTCTGATTGAACTATCACTGTTGCTCTGAAGTGCAGAGCCTGTCTGGCCTGAAGAACTAGAGGGATGCTATGTAAGCTCACACCTCCTCCAAGGCTAACACCCTCTTTCTTTAAGTCTCGTCACTTAAAGAAAGTGAAACATTAATCCTGGATCTGCCCGTTTATCCGGATCTGGGTTCTTCCCTGGGTCATGCGCCACCCCTCCTTAAAATAAATGCAGAAAAATGTAAAGCACCCATTTCCCATGTGACAGTCAGGACCCAGTGCGAGGCGTCCTATCGTTCCGGTGCATTGTGCGTGTCTGTCTGTGTGCAGAGGGGCTGCCCTGTGACAATACAGTCAAATCGTATGTAAAGGCCAAGCTTTGTCCTCCCTGTCTGTCTGAGACGTCCTGAGAGACGGTGTTCTCCTGATCGCTATCAAGCTGCGTCAGAAACAGTCTGTATGTCTGTGTTCCTCTGCTCAGAGGACAAAGTGAAACCCTGCTCCTGCTCCAAGGGACGGAGGAAATGTAATTCACTCAGTTTGTTGTATTTGTGTTTGTGACGTGTCAATGTTCTTTCTCACCAGAGCCTTCTGCCTGACTCTCAGCACGGTGAAGACCCGGCCCAAGACAGCATGGCTTCTGTTGCCAAGACACCACTTTCAGGTAAGAGCTACACAATGTGATGAGAGTTAATCAGAAATAAAACTAGACAGTGTTGGGGGAAGAACAAGAAAGATTCTATCGCTTATCAAGAATATTAAAGAAGTGAAGTTACACAAAATCAGGTTGATGTAATATGTCACGTGCCTTCAAATTTTCCTTTAACACCTCAGCAGTGGACTTATATATAAAATAATAATAACTACGGTAATTAATTGTCGTTTGTGTGTGTTTGTTTTCTGCTCAGCTCTGACACCAGAGCACCGGCGAGGTGTCCCTAAAGAGGAATTCTTCATCACCGACGTGGCTTACTGTGAACAGGCCGTCATCTTCCTCAAACAGGCCAAACTGCCGCATAACAACAGCCAACGCAGGAAGGAGGACGGGACCCTGCCTGTAAGAACCCAAACTCTGTACCTGCTCCTACTCAGGGTCCTGAGTGACTGTAGTTTTAAAATGTTGGAAATAAAAGGGAAACTGAAGCCGGTTTGAAAGTTTATAGAAACGAGGATCTGATAAGAATGACATAGTTTTGTGGAAAGAGGAAATAAATGATGAACAGCAAAACCTACTCACAGTTTGGTTTGTGCATCAGGGTGGAATTTGATCTTTAGTTTTAAAACATTCGAAATGCAAAACTAAATGTTCAGTGGTCACTACTGTTGTAAAGACTGTGTCCAAAGCTTCTTTATTTTTGTTTTAAGTTATTAGTCTCAACTTAAGTGTCGTCCAATCTCTTTTTAATTCTCTTAACGTTTTTTAAACTGTTTTCTACGTTCTTGTATTATTTTTCTCAAAGTATTCAATATAATTGCAGGAAACAAACTTTGAATCCACTCCAAAGTCATATTGGAACCATTGATTTAATTTTTGCTTAATTTGCAACTCCAAAAAATCAATCGCAGTAGTTCAACATTTATCACTTAATATTTCACAGAAGTTATTTAACATTTCAGTCTGTTTTCTATATTTGGGTCAGTCTGAGTTTGAGGTTTTGTGTTAGCCTGAAAATAATAATAATAATAATATTAGAAATACACACTCACACATGTGAACGTCATCGTTACTCAGCTCTACTGTGGGTTACATAACAGGATTAATTGGAATAAAGGAATTAGCTCAAAACAAAAGCAGATTATTTCAGGCCTAAATACATTTAATCGGTAACATGGAGGAATTAGGGTTTTTAAAATGAGGTTAATAGTAAGGGGATTTATCTTGTTGCTGCATTTAAAGGACAACGCCTCTGAAGTGTCAAACAATTGAAAAACATAAATTTGCTGTTTGCACATGATTTATAAAAGTCTCCATTTCTTATTTTTGTTCCTCCTCTGATCACCTCTGCTCTGGATTTACTCTTCTGCTTTAAACATTGGTTTAACGTTCTGCATGTTTTTATCTCCTCTTTCCACCCCCCCAACTCCAATCCCCCTCTCCTCACTTCTCTCCTCCCATCCTCACTGTCCCCTCCTCAGCGGGTCATCTGCCCCAAGTGCCGACTCGGAGTGACTCGGATCCAAGATCTCTCCCACACCGACATGAAGAAGGTGCGACAGCTGGCTCTCATCGACATGACGGCGCTGTGCGACCTCCTGGAGCTCGAGGTCAAAAGGCACAAGTCGGGCAAGAGGAAAATCCCAGGTACGGTGGCTCTCGGGGGCCATGCACACAAAAGAGGAGAAAAATACACACCGAAAAAGACCTGTAGATTACATCTGTTTGGAATTTGCAGTGTTTTTTTCTGTTTGAGCCAAAGAAAAACAATGACATAAACTTAGACATTTAAAAGTTGTTTTACCTAAATTGTCTCTCTGCAGATTGTTATTTCAGCATGTTTAAAATCTAAATATGCTTTAGACTCGTAATATTGCACATAATACATAATACAATGCACTAGAACAAAAATAAAATAATAAATACTATGCTTATATATTTTTCCATTAAAACATTAATGATACATAAGTAATCTGTGCAGTTTATAGTTAGCAGCCACATTTTGACACACTGCAGTAAGTGCATGTAGGTGCGCTGACCCACACACAATAATTGTAGTGATTGCACTTCAGTGTGGATGTAGGCACACGTGCACAACGCTGTACAAGGACCGAGCGACTGAAGGTCACTTTGATGTTTTACAGAGAGCTCTCTCTTCGGGGTGCAGTTGGCCACGCTGCTGGACAGCGATCAGAAAGTGAAGCCCAACACCTCGACGCCTCTCTTCCTGCAGGCGGTGAGAACCCAAATTACCATATTGTGTTACATGACCTCCACAAACCTCTCAGGAGCCGGCGGTCACGTCGTTGTGATGAAGTTACATGATGCAGCTTGTGATTTTTATATAGATGTTGATACTCAAGGTCAAAGTGTAGGACGAGTTGTCGATAAATATCAGTTCATAAACCACATCTTAAGATGGAACTGATAATTTGATCTGTGTCCTCTAAATGTGAAATGCTTTGACCACACCCTGTATGTAGCAGCAGTTACTGAGAATGACCAGCAGAGGTGAGCAAGAGATTCTTATCTGCCAATGCTTGCTCTCCACTAATGTCTCTTTCACTCTCTCTCTCTCTCTCTCTCTCTCTCTCTCTCTCTCTCTCTCTCTCTCTCTCTCTCTCTCTCTCTCTCTCCCTCTCTCTCTCTCTCTCTCTCTCTCTCTCTCTCTCTCTCTCTCTCTCTCTCTCTCTCTCCTCTCTCTCTCTCTCTCTGCAGATGTTGTCGTTCCTGGAGAAGAAAGGAGTCGACTCAGAGGGGATCCTGCGGGTTCCAGGGGCTCAGTCCAGAATCAAGGTACAAAATCTGGATCCGCAGCGATTCCTGTCACACAACATCCAACGCTGTAGCTGATTGACTATTCAAGTCACCCCTTTATTTCTGTGTTATGTTTAAAGCAAAGAAAATGTATTAATGTTCCCTAACATAAAGATCAGACCAAATATCGATTCTGTTAAATGTCAGAAGGGCTAAAATAGAGAAAAATCAACACACTGAGTTTAACTACCTTTGGCATTTAGAAGAAAACAAGGTCCAATGAAACAAAATCAATATGTTTTAAGTTGCAGCCAGGATGCCCTTCATGTGTCTGTGTTTAATTCACCACATGCACTGATTGTGTAGACATGAACTCTAAACTGCCAGTAGAGGGCATCAACGCGCACTGAAAAGAGAAGTATGGCTCATGGAAGTGACTGCTATGAACAATGAATCTGCCAAAATGTTATGCAGACAAAAATGTTCATATTAATGGATATAGATAATTAAAATGATAAATGTCACATCATTTTTTCGTTGACGTTAACAAAGTGATTGTTGCTCCTGAGTGAAGGTTTTAAAATCTTCTTTATGATCAGAAAATTAAAAACAGTTGATAAACAGCAAAACAATTCACAAATCTTGCATACATAAGTTATGTGTGATTGCTGCTTGCTCTGCTTACATAATGTATATTAATTAATGAGCTGGGTTTTTAAGGTTTGTTCTCATTTAGATTTTATCAACATTAATTTAATATATAATCAAGTTTTTAAATAGTTTCTCCAGAAACATAACTTGATAAGATGCATCTAAAATCAAATAACTTAGAGGCAGAAATTGACACGTACAGTTTATTTGCCGCCACTCTGCTCTGATGCAAACGTCTGGTTGTTATTCTCCCTGCAGCTGCTGCAGCAGAACTTGGAGGCCAACTTCTACTCGGGTCAGGTGAGCTGGGACGAGGTGAGTCCGAACGACGCCGCCGCGCTCCTGAAGAAGTTCATCCGGGAGCTGCCGGCTCCTCTGCTCACCGCCGAGTACCTCAACACCTTCAGCGCCGTCAGAGGTCAGTGGAACCCCCCCCGTTTAGATTCATACTGTCTATACACTGAACAATATGCTTCAGCAGTGTTACAACACAATTATACACCCGTTATATTTTGGTCATTTCACATTGTTGTCCACAGAGACAGGACAAATGTCTGTTCAGATTAGATTCCAGTTTCAGGACAGTGTTAAATCACACTTACAAAACGTCCTGCTCTCAGATAGTTACACAATTCTCTGTGATAAATCATGCAGCCTGTCGGTATGTAGATGGGTGTGTTGCTGAAATGACTGACTCTGTGATTTATGTGTTTGCATATCTGGCAAGTTGCATATTTACTGTATGAAGCAGGCATTCACAAAATTCCTCTTCCCCTCTGCTGCCCTGTTCTCCAGCCCGCTCCGCAGGGTTGACATGATAATAACCTGCGTGTCTTTACATGACGAAAACTTTGTGTGACGCTTATCTGTTCTGCTTCATCACAACAAATCAACCTCACAATGAACAAGTTCAGAGCCTTTAAATAAGCGTCACACACACACAGAGGAGAGTGAGGGATCTCATCTTAGTTTCACCTTAATGAAACAATGGGTTGATATTAATATAAACTGATTGATGACTCACTGATGTGTGGTTTGTGAGGAGACTCATGATATATGACATGAAACCACAGAGACCTAAACTAACAGATGTAATGACTAGCTGTCACAAAGCCATTCATCTTTAGATATCCCATTATTCTCAGTCAAACACAAAGGAAATGAAGAGGGCGTGTGTATGTAGGTGGTGTGTGTGTGTGTGTGTGTGTGTGTGTGTGTTCAACCTGTCTTACCTCTGCTCCTCCCTCCTTCTTCAGACATCACAGAACTGAAGCAGAAACTCCACATGTTGAACTTGCTCATCCTGCTGCTGCCTGAGCCCAACAGGAACACACTGAAGGTACACACACACCCACACACACCCACACACGAACATGTTGTTTACTGAGCACACACTTGATCGGTAAGCGATAATATATACAAAATTTGGCGATTACAAGAATCCTACAGAATTTATAAATGATCCTAAAAAAAAATCTTAAAGTTCATAAAATATGCCTGACACTGTTTCACGATGCCACATTAAGCTGCTTCTAATCCACACTTTAAACACTCTGCTGCGTTATATAATGACTTACATTACGCACGATGACTCACTCTCACTGACACAAGAGTGCAGTCAGCTCCACTCCTAGCATCCAGTGGCATGAAACCCACCTGATGTAATTACTCTGACTCCAGTGGAGGCAGATGAAACCTTCTGTGCATCAACACACTTCTCAGCCGAGGTGTTCCAGTTATCCTGACTGCTCACTGTACTCCAGTTGGAGCTTCAGTGACATTTACACATCATTCAGCTGAATCTTTAAACTCTGTACAGGTGGTGCTGCATCAAAACTCTTCTCAGTCTCCAGCTTCATGTATCTGTGTCTCTGTTAATGTCTCCTCCAGGCTCTCCTTGAGTTCCTCAGTAAGGTGGTTTCCAGGGAGAAGAGGAACAGGATGAACCTTTGGGCCGTGGCGACCATCATGGCTCCCAACCTCTTCCTCCATAAGGCCATCCCCAGCAGACTGTCGGAGGGGTCAGAGAAGGGACACGCGGAGAAAGCAGCTGATGTCATGAGGCTGCTCATCCGCTACCAGGACCTGCTCTGGACGGTGGGTGATAGAAAGCAGACATGTAACCTTCATCATGTGCTTTGACATTTCATACTCCAAGTCGAGAATGAAATAGCACCTAAAGCCTAAATTTAACTGGAAGGTTTATTCTAGTTCAAGTAAATGGACCTTACGATCAGTTACAATAGTTCTTTCCTGTGCTCAGATTCTATAGATATTTCTTGTCAAGAAAATATAAGCATAACTAAAACAATACTCCATTTTTCTTTTTTCCTCAGATCCCCAACTTCCTCATGAGCCAGGTGCGTAAGCTGAACGAGAACAGTAACCGACGTTACCAGTTCTACGACCGTCGCATCAAGAACCTGCTGAGGAAGATCCACACAGACAGCCGGGAAAAACCGGAGAGAAACACCTCCGAGGTGAGTTGGTTCAACAACACTGCTCCTGCTGGTTCTCTCATCTTACTGTACTGAATCTTCTCCTTCTATCTGGGACCTTTTCGACTTTTATAACATATCACTCAAAGCTCTCTCGTGCGATGGCTGAAACTGCCTGTCTCTGGTGAGGCATCTGCTGTCAGATGGTAGTGATGATGCTGCTGCCATATCAGTTAATGGCACACAATCAGCAAACTCTGCACACTGAATTATCTTTTCTCTTAGAAATTGGGACATTTCTCATCTACTCCACTTGACAGTTGCCATATTGCTTATTTGCAATCACATGTTGATCTGTGAAAAGCAGATACTGGGCTGTGATATTCTCACACTGGTTTTTTAAAACTTGCTAAATGCTTGAAAACCCACAGATGGTTCAAATCTGTTAAAACAGTAACTTCTGCTGAAGGTGTCACAGTTTAAGCAGAACTATTTGTGTGTACATCAACGTTTTACTGCTGTTCCTACATATATTTATTATGGTGCTGAATGTTCTCTTCCTCTCTTTCTTTCTGAAGCAGAGCCGTACGGTGAAGATCCAGGTCGGGGATCTGGTGAGCGGCACCATGGAGTTTCAGCTCAACATCAACTCACGAACCTCAGACCTGCTCGCCCAGTTTCAGCGCCAGTTTCACCGCCAGTTTGTCCGCAGCCCCGAAAATGGAAAAGGCAAAATGCGAAGGTACAATACTAAGCAGTGTTTAAAGGACGACAGACACTGACCTCAGCTTTCTATTCATTTGAATGCTGTGTGCACAATTTGCATTTATTCAGGAATTAAATTCATTGCATTATGCTTCTACAAGTTTTCATGAACAAAGTAAATGAAGCAGAATGTGGCTACCTGTTTAAACTCTCCAGCAGAAGTCAGATGTCATCTAGAAACTTGAATTAACAGTTTGGTCACCTGATGACAGATCCTGATCCGTGCACGTTATGTCTCTCAACAGAAACGGCTCGGTGGCGTATCCGGACTGCGCCGTGTACGAAGTGGGCGGGAACATCGGTGAGTGAATGTGGCCGCGCCGGTTTTCCCGTGATCAGAGCAGCGCTTGACATTTGCATGTCTTTCTGTTCATTGAGCTGATGGGGGTTACGAGTTCTTATGTAATGAACTGTTCAATCGGCAAAGAGACGCGAGCAGAGTTCATCTGCAGTTATCGGAGCAGACGAAAGCTTATTACACATGTCTGTGCTCTCACAGGAGAGATGACACGGTAACACACAAGCTCCACTTTGTGATGTACATATTTTAAACCTGGACCTTGATCGATGTTTTGAAATTTAGACTACTGTTGAAACTTTAATTTATTTCAATTCTATTTGTATTGCACCTAATCACAACAACAAATATTAAAATAATTTAGTTATGCATTGGTAAATCATTTAATTCATTTTCTGAGCAAATATGTCAAAACAAATTCCAGTGAAAGCCTCTCAATTGTGTAAATGTTCAGCTTTTTGAGCAGTTTTATGTCATTTTAAACTTGAAATCTATCGTTTTGGACTGTTTGTGTAAAACCTCACAGCAGAATCCATAAATTCCCAAAAAAATTACAGTTAACAGCACAGTTCAAAACATTTAAAAGGAACATTAAACAAATAACAGTTTGTTGCAGGTCTAACTGAAAAATACTAAAACGTTTTATCCAGCTCAGCAGTGAACAATTCAGATAGCTCGAGCTTCAAGTTAAGACATTTTCCCGGTGTGTTTCTGCAGGTGAGCACTGTCTGGATGCCGACACACACCTTCAGGATCTCTACAACCATAACCCAGGAGGGGAGTGGGTCATCAAGCTGAGAGCCAACGCCGGCCGAGGGCTGTGACACGGAGGCCGTGGACAGACTGAAGGATTCTGGGAACAGGTCTCTGAAGATGACAATAGCAAAGCGTGAGAAAAGATCAAATCCACGCCGCCTCCTGTTCAACCTCTGAGCAACACAGGAGAGAGAGAGACAGACAGATGGAGGGAGAGGAAACAGAAAGAGGGAGACTCTGCCGGGAGCAGAGCCTAAAAGCAGTCTATGATCAGATGGACAAACACACGCTGCGCATTTTCATCTTGCCCTCCATCTTCCTCTGCCTCCTCTCCATCATTTCTCTCCGGGGGCCCGCGGGTGCCGAGAGCGAACGAGCTGCTGACGTGACTCATTACTTCCGACAGAGAACCTGCTGCATAGGAAAGCGAGGGGAGAGCGGCCGGGCAGTTTGGTTCACCATCTTTCCTCCTGGACCGTCGTGTTCAACCATTAGAGAGCAGATGGGGCTGCAGAGCACCTCTGGCTACAGAGAGCCGAGACCCTCCCCTTCTCTCAGGCCACTCACACAGTTTTCATTCGGGAGCCTTTTAAACAAAAAAGGAAAGATGATAACTTTGTTTTCTGTCCATTTTCTACCATAAATCAAATTGCTGCACTTTTTGTTGTTTTAAAGAAGATAAAACCACATTATAGTGTGACGTCTGTATTGACTTTAAAGCAGAAGCTGACAACACACACACCCAGAGAGAGAGAGAGAGAGAGAGAGAGCTGAGATCTTAATTCAGACGTCTAGAGAAAAGGCCTTTGTGTAATTTTCACTTTAGATGTATGAAAAGTTTGAAAACACAAAAGTCTTTAAGGGTCTCAGCAGTTATCTAAGCATTTTCTCCTGCACATGTACTTATTATACAGAGTTGAGTTGAACTCGTTCACACAAACACATGACGTTCTCTAAAATCCACCAAACCAGGCCTCTCCATTCAGAAGCCACAAAAGTTGAAACCCCGGACCAAACTATTTTTATAAAGTCATCTTTAACAATTATAGAGGAAGCAAATAATGAAAAGGATGCAAATTGAGCTGTAGTGAGCGAAAGGTCAACAATAAATCATCCTAGCGCTTTATTCCCTTAATTCTGGACAAAAATCATATTAATACAACTTGGTGCAACGTTATTATTTCCACCTGGCCATCCACAGTTTGATAACCACTACCCTGCGTTGATTCCAAAAATCAGTTTACCTGCTTATCTCTGCCAATGAACAGACGCTCATTTAGCCCAGAATATGGACAGAAAACCCTTTTTTTCCTATTTAAGAACATTAATAGTAATAATAAAAAATGGCCACCAGATAAGAATCATTGAAAAGCTTGAGGAACAGAAGCCAAACTGGAAATGATGCTGGGACGTCAGCTCCGTGTTAACAACCAGTTACAGGACGATCAATCGACTAATAAACCGCTTGATCTGTATTACTCTCTCTCTCTCTCTCTCCTCTCTCTCTCTGTCTCTCTCTCTCTCTCTCTCTCTCTCGCTCCCTCTCTCCTGCCGTCACTTTGACCACAAACGAGACAAAGAGCGAGGATCCTCTGTGTCGGATCCTTTTCTTCCGCCTGTGCCATTCAAAGCGGGGGAGAGACCCTGGTGAACTGATACTTTTATCTGTGAAACCCCTGAAATCTCCTGGGCCTTATAAAAATCCACGGACTTCCAAGGACCCTTGACCTGAACAGATCTGAGCTCAAAGAGGCGATCTTTCTTTTTTCCCTTTTTTGATACCAGGGGGATTCTGTGTCACAACCTCAAGGACAGCGATTGCACGTCTTTAGGGAGTTGTTAAGGACTCCCAGTGAAGCTGGTCTTCAGTTAAACTCATGAACGGAGCCGAAAGTGCTGAATTGACTCCTGGGGTGGACTGGGATTATTGTTACTGTTATTTATATGAATGTAAAACCGTTGTTGCTTCTGTATCTGATGAGTATTCTGTAGACTAGACAGACTTTAGGATAACGCTCCTCTCAGTGTTGTGTTAAGTCGCCCGTACCCAGTGTGGGAATTTGCAGTGTTGTTGTACATATTATTTTTGTCGGACCTCTTTATATCTGTTTCTCCTGAACAGAACAGTGAGATGAATTTCTTTGTGTAAATATTTCTCAGTCCTGCTGGAATCTGTGCAGCAGGACGGTTTGATGTGATCGCGTAGCTTCTCAAAGCCATTAAGTTATTCCACATACACACACACACACAGACAAAGCAGCAAATGAATGTGTTTAACATTTTGTTCCCGGCGTCACACGCCAATCGTTCGCATCCTCGCAACCGGAGCCATGTTGTCGCCCGCGCGGGCCATTTTGTGGAAGCGTCTCGCACACTGCACTCGATAGACAGAGTAATGACAGCCGGCCCCGGCACCGACATCCATCAACACCCCTCCGCTCCATCTCTGTCACCGCCCTAATAATGGACCATAATGGCAGCACAGCGCCTGCATCAGAAAGGCGGCGGAGGAATCACATTTCTTTGATAAAGGAGGGGGTTAATAAATGGCTGTTATAAATTCTGATGGCCCGGACCTGGCGACAGCAGCAGGAGCGTGTGCGTATGTGTTGTGTGTGTGTGTGTGTTTATGTGCATACATGTGTGTGACGAGCTTCATTACACAAGTCCAATTGGCCCATCCCAGGGTCCCGGGCACAGTTCAGTGCCTCGGCACAAAGCGAGCTGATGAAACTGCCTTCTGCTGACAATCAGGAGAACTAGGTCACCTCTGAAGCAGCTTCCCAGAGGGCGAGCGGAGTGTGAGTCCACACACCCCCGAGCAGGCCGAGCACATGGACGCATGTTGTCCAAACACACATGACACACACACACGGACAAACCAAAATAAGGGGGCAAAAGTTCACACACACAACACCCGTTTCCTGTTGACTCTGTCTGTGTTTGTAAATATGTCAATGTTTGTGTGTCTGTGTGAGAGAGAAGGAGAAGTTTAGCTGTAGATCTCTGGAACTGTTTAAGTTCCCTCAACACTAAATGATGGACAGTGATGTGG
This sequence comes from Pseudopleuronectes americanus, assembly GCA_038501795.1. Classification (NCBI taxonomy): domain Eukaryota; kingdom Metazoa; phylum Chordata; class Actinopteri; order Pleuronectiformes; family Pleuronectidae; genus Pseudopleuronectes; species Pseudopleuronectes americanus. The sequence goes on along the minus strand of CM076717.1, from coordinate 16,076,445 downwards.
ACACTTATCATCAAAATGTGGCCGTGCTTTTACTGTGGTTGAAGATTTTAGTCTTCAGACATCAGAATGTATATTTATGCCCTTTACACCTGTCATTGTTTTTTAATACATATGTGAAAACACTTTGCTGTAGAAAGAAAACAACTTTTGAAAAATGTTCCTTTTCTATGTGAATAAATGTGAATCTAATGTTGTGCTAAACATGATTTATTTTCCCAATATGGGGGTTATAATGGGTGTGGTGGAGAGATGGTATCTGCACGAGCATCATTCATCAAAACTGCAGATGCATCAGCTCCTGCTGCCACATCCATGCATCCAGAGAGAGAAGCAAACATACACACGCTCCGAGGAAACTGGGGGAAAATCTGAAGTGAAGTATTGGTTCATTCTGCAGAATTGATCAATAAAGAGATTAACCTTGTAATGTGTGTGGGTGGAGAGGCCACTGCTGCTCAGTTCCCTGATTAATCATCAGCGTCGCTCCTCCAAAAAAACCATTCGTAACTAACTGCCTCATCAGCTGTGATTATTCAAGGTTTCACTGTGTCCACCCGGGCGCTCGGAGACAAAGGGATGAAAACTCATGCATCACATTTCACTCACAGCCTTTTGGTTTCACTGAGTGAGAGTTTGGAGAAATGTGTTTTGAATTTTGGGGCGTGCACCAGGAGGGGAAATTATTTTGTGTTAAATCCTAAAGAAGATATTTTTTTTGGACCCAGAAATATAAAATCAAAATTTTTAATTTTTTTACAGGATTGGTTGTTTGTTGTCAACAAATCTTAATTTGTTTGTCAGTCAGTTAGCAGCATTACACAATACTTACTGAAGGGATTACCATGGAACTTGGTGGAGGGGTGTGGTACGGGTCAGTTCTGGATCAGGAGGCAGATCCAAGGACATTTGTCACAGATTTTTCAAGGGAAATATTTTAGGAATTTTGATGAAACAAATCAGGCAGAATTAATTGGAATAATATTTATGAGTGTGTGAAATTTTGTTCAGCTTGATTGAAGGAGGTATGAGCTCTACTGTTATTCTAATTTGGCAGATGTAATCATTTGCATTTTTAATATTGATCATTGTTTCCCAAATTGAAATGAAAAACTTTTAAAGACCATCCTTCAAATATCGTATTCTCTCTCCATGAAAGCAGATATTTGTTTCTGTTCTCATTTCCGTCCTCATCATACTTTCAGACCAGAGAGCGTGGAAACACACACTTCCTCTGTCCGGCTGTGATGTGTTTTTCTGTTTGGTTCTTTTCAAAGCCTCATTCTCTCAATTCTGAACATCTCTAAGCAGAGTGCAGCAGCAGCAGCCCGGCTGCCAGACGCAGGCCCCTCCAGCCGGCTGCAGGTCTAAATTACTGTAATCAGAGGATGAATAGCAATCAGCAGCCTTGTATGAGCTCCTGGCAGAACGCCTGACCCCCGGCTCCCTCCACCAATCAGACCACTGCATCCCATTCACAACTAATCATGACGTGCACTTAAGAGCTCCGCCACTTTCCTCACATTCGATGGAGGAAGCACTCCTCTCCTCCTTTTGTCTTGTTCCTGATTGACGGTGTGAGAATCAGGTTGATAGCTGAGGAGCTATTTACATTTTCTACAAAAATAACACTTTGCACAATATGAAAGTTTTGTGATCAACTCCTTATTTTGTATTTGAACAAGCAAAATCAAACAAGTATTTTGTCTATTTAATTTTTATACTGGTATGGACCTGTGAGTCTGAAATTAAATAACAATCAGATTGCAAATTGCACTATCCAAGAAAACAAGGGCACTCACATTCCCGCTGTTTATTCCTGCATCAAATCATATTTTTAGCTTCAGGGGAGCAAGGGAAACATATTTGTTGATAGATTAATACATATACATTTATACATACAGTCTATTCACATTTCCAAAAGAAATTCAGTATGTTTTTATAGTACGGTAACCATATCTCAGAGCGCTAAAAAATATTCTTATTTGATTAATTATACCATAATCCCTATAACTATATTCCTCGGTGTATTGTAAATGGTTTAGCCCGATAATCTCTCTGCGCAATATTTATTCTTTATAAAATCTAAAATTTACTTCCTGTTCCTTTAGGGTTAGGGTTAGGACTCAAAGTCCCCCTCCACTTATTGTTGGATGTTTGAGCTTCACTGTGCAGAATAATGAATCTGCAGAGTCTGACACTACAAACCGCTTCTCACACATTTACCTGCCGAGGAGGAAAGTTTCTCTGAGCTCATCACCTTGAATTTATAAAATTAAGGTTTATCAGAACTCTTCCACGTCACAAGCAGTTTGAAAAGCAATCTACATAGAACGTGTACAGGGGGGTGTGTGTGTAGAAACTCTGAAACATAATATAGCACATAAAAAATCAAAGTGTGGTTTGTTCAGTCAGCGAGGAAATATCCTGTGTCCAGCTGTTAAATGTGTGAAAATAAAGAATCTGCAGAACCATAGATTCAGGTTTTTTATTATTATTTATTTGTCTCAAAACTCAAAAGTGTCTGAATGAATCAGAAGTAGTAAAACCAGTCGTGTGCAGGTTGGAGCCTCTGAGCAACTTTCATGAAGAACGCATGAGACGACATGAAGGAAAAAGATGTGATGGAGGGGGAGAATGAAAAGATTATCTGCCATTAAGGAGAAGCCGCTGTCATATATGACTCACCCCCCTCCCCTGCTATCTCCTCTCTTTACTCTGCCTCGCAGCACACCAACACACACCCACACACACAACACTCAACGAGTCTCGCATGCTCACACAACACACACACACACACACACACACACACACACACACTCTTTCCACCACCTCTGCTCGCCGCCAGGAGTGGATCACAGCGTTTCTCTCCGCCAATCCAGCCCGTGATGTCTCCTAGCAATCGGAGCACGGATCATATAACTGCCCCAGCATCCTCCGAATCTCCCTCTCCACAATCTCCTAACCACACAGGATTCGTCCGCACCGCCACTCGTCCTCACGCAAACCAATACCTTCAATCCATCCTCCCTTTCAGTGGGCACCATCCTCCCCGTCAAAAAGAATCCCAGTCCACCCAAGGTCATTCATCCTAACTTAACTCCTCCTCCATCTCCTACTCGCTCGACAGCCCGCACCTCTCTCATCCAGACCGACACATTCAGACGTCTTAGCCTCCCGACAACCCTCCTCACCTCGACTCTCCAGAAAACCATCTCACTCGATCTCAACCCTCATCCTCCCGACTTCATCTCCCCACAACCTCCCTCGATATAGCTAGCTCTCATTAGTGCCGACGCTATACCCTGACTCCCTATGTCCCCACTCCCTCACTAAAGGTCTCCTCTTATACTCTCCACATAAAACCCTCTAGAAATTCTAACCAATAGCCGTCCTCCAGTCACTCTGCGGCTTCATCCCTCTATGTACCTCGAACCTTCTGTTTCATCCTCAACTCGCCCACAAATCACTTCTTCCTATTCTGTCCTCTCCGCCACGAACTTGACCTCCCCACTCAACCTCCTGCAGACACCTCATCCTCATCCTCGTACTCACTATGGTTCATCCGGTTTTGCGTCCTTCTTGTTGCTAGCCACCCATCATATCGCCCACCTATGCATCCTACTCTAACCCACAAGAATTCTCAAAACTCTTGCTCAGCTCATCAGTCCAACTGTCTCTCCTCCACTGCCCTCTACGCTCGGCGTTACAAAAGAGTCTACAGTCCCGACTATCCATCCAAACACCTCAACATATACTTACACGATTAAACTCTAACCGCTATCCCATATCAAGTCCATCAATCTCCAATAGAAATCCTGTCTCATCCTCCTTCAACGTGAGTGCCTCTGACTCAGTCCTCCCATCACACCTCCTCACTATGAACCGTCGGCACTCGCTCCAAACACTCCTCTCATCTGAATCCTCAAAATCCCCCCCCACCCCCCCCCTCTGTCCACCCGGCTAAAAGATCACTGCCACACCCCGTCCCACGGCTACTAATCCTAAAACACACGGAAAATATCTCCTTGCATCCACAGTTCCCACCTATACAGATCCCATGCCTCCGAGCACGTTCTACCTGCATCAAACACAAAATCTACCATTCCGATTCACCTCCATTCCTCAATCATCGCGCATTCTCGACCTCCGTACAAGCAGCATCCTCAAACTCGTCCCCCTCATCAGAGAACCCCATCCCAGTATCTATAATGCACATTCTGCTACCGCCAGCTATCTTTATCTACGGTTACCGGATCCCTTTATCGTTGAGCTCTCGAATCAACAGCCTCTCTCTCCACTCTTCCCGTCGTACCCAAAATCTGACTAGCACAATCACGTCCTCAATAATTTCATACATTTAACTCTTTAAACCCCCTCCATCGCTACAACCATCATCGCTCCTTAGAGCTCTTCTCCCAAAAGTTCCATTCTACTATCTTTTCCATTCCGGCACCCCTTCATTCTCTCCATCAGCAATTTCACCGAATCTCATACCTCCGCCATCTCTGCGCACCCACCGTTAGGAAAATATCCCTGTGTCCCTCACTCATATTCAATGACACACTCTTCGAACTGACACTGGCGTAACGCGTTACCTCCCACTTTCCATCCAGTCCTCTATGAACAATCAGTTTGCGATTCCAGGCACATCAACCTAAATCGGACTGAGCCTCACGCGTTCGCTAACGCGTCATCAATCATGCCAAATATGCAGCAAACCCACAACTATGCGTAGTCTCTGCCACATTCAACGAAAACCCTCCCCAGTTCCACCTCATCCTCGACCTCTACGAATGAACCCCTTTCCTCTCTGTTATCTTAGCCCTGCATAAAGAGCAACCCCTCCATATTAGTCCCCACCAATCACCACATACCCACCACATCGCTCCACCATTTCAATACAAAATATTTTCCATCAGGCTCTCAACCTAGCCAATCGAACCAACAATCTCCTAAATGATCTTCATTGGGAATCTTCGATACCTATTTTTAGCTCCTCCACCGCTCACTTTAAAACCATCGCGACTATACACACCGACTGATGTACCAAATACTCTCTAAGAATCTCCCCACTACACAAACTACTAAGTCCAGTGACACGCCGAAACACTCCTCCATCAACGCCAGCCCTAATCTAGCCCCATTGTCACCCCGCCTCCACCCCTCCAGCCTCATCACGTAACATTCATATATCTGAAGGGTTCCATTCACCGTGCCCTTCTGTCCCTATCGCAAATCTCCTCTTAACGTACTCCAAGAGAACCCGGACTTCCAACCAAATCGGTCCGCCGCTCACCTAATCGCCGCAGAATCTCCCAAGCTCTAATCACCACAGGTCTCCACATAGCAATGCCATTAGCCTCCTACATACTCCAACGTCATTCAGGGCTAGGGATTATACGCAAAATCAATCGTATTCTCGCTCCAATCCCCATACATATCTCTTAGACACCAATCCTCCTACTCCGTTAAAATCAGCACATCCGAACCCGCGTCATTCGCTCTAACAACCTATGCCAGCGCCCTAATCTGCAACCACAGCACTCCTCGAACTAGCCTGCTCCTTTCTTACTCTCCACCCGTGGCCACTACCACCTCACACCCCAAAAACTCAACCACAACACACCCACGACACGACTAAACTTGCTACGCCACTCCCCGCAATTCCCCCATCGGTCAGCGATATAATCAAACCACCCTTTCATCAGCCAGCCTACATCCAAAATCACCGACCAATCGCAGAGACTCCGTAAGGCCATCGGGCTGGGTTCGCCCAAGCCACACGTGGCACCTTCAGCACCATTGGACCTGTCAACTATTCCACCATCCTCTAGATCATCCGCAGGCTCAGCCAGAACCCCATCATACCATAGTACACCTCACTCACCTTAACGTCCTATGGAGATCCCAGCATATATAAACTCCCGCCCCTCACTCCATAGAAATCGTATCCCCAACTCCACTAAACCTCACACGGATCCCTCCTCAGTGGGTGAAAGAAACTCCCAGGACTCTTATTTGCATCAGTATCCAGATTCAATCAACTCCCAGCAATTCTCACTCGCTAGCCTCATGGCAGCCCTCCCGACCACCTATCATTTTACCACCCTCCGGCCAACTTTCCTCTCCCATAAGCTTTTGTGGGCTAGACTGTTAAGCCAACCTCCTACTCTTCGGGTGTTCCCTCATCTTCAGAGTTGGTTCATCGCAACAGAATCCAACACGTCTACCTCGCACGCCAATCTATCAATCACCCCATTCGTTAACCATTAATATTTCACCCCATATGCTCATGCCATGATCACGACTCTCAGACCCCCCTTCAAAGAATAATAATCTGCTATGCGCCGTCACCAGGCCCATTCAATTCTCTCCCCACCACGCAGATCAAAACACTACCAACACTCCCCAATATCGCACCTTAACCCGACATTGCAACTCTTCACTCGCAATGACAATCCGCACCAGAGACAACCGCACCTAACCCCTATCCCTCCAATGCTCATTCGACCCCCGGACACCAGTGTCGCACATCTACAACCACTCCCAAATCACATGCTTCCTTCTTCAACCCTGGATCCCGAGTACCCGCTCAAGGAAATCAACACCTCCTTATACCCCCACCCTTTCTATTCACTAATTCGTCCATTCCCCAGCCCCCCTAAACCCGATCGTTAATCTCGACCGCGGACTTCAACCCAAGCACCACCCCTTTGACCTCAGCTGTCCTGCCCTGATCCCCTTTATCGCGAACCCCTGTATATCACACCGATTGCCCGCTGTCACCAACACATTATACATCCTCCATCCCTCACTTTTCCGCATCATGTCTCCACACCCTACGCACTCATCATCGGAGTAAGGCAACCCTCACCACCTACCAATCCCAATCCAATCCCTCTTCACATTAACTCCCCACTCTTACTCAAGCTTCGATATCCACTTTATTATTCCACCATAAGAATAAAGTCCTCACTAAACGCCGTAGCACTTCTCCGACACTCTAATTCCCCGACCTCAGAATCAGGTTGTCCACCCTTCACATCCATTTCCCATTCAGCTCGACAGTGCATAGTCCCCAACAACTCTCCACTTCCATAGGACCTCCTCTACAACTCAGGACACTGCAAGTACGAGCCCCGGAACCATCTACTAATGTACCGCAGACCAGGACGCGATTGTCCCTCAGGCGCACCCAATCTCTATACACTCCTCCCTCCCCTCCCGTCCCCATTACAGTCTATTACTTCCCTTAACACCAATTCTCCATCTCCAACACCCTCATCAGTCTCCTCTCTAAGCAGGAACCCTCCTAAATCATCAAGTCCACTCCAGTCGCACTTCTGACGCGATCACTCGGGCTTTCGATCTCTAGCCTGTCATAATCATCGCCCTGAAATATCATCGTCTACCATCTTCCTCCCACCTCTTCACAGCAATAATTCTCAATGCACCTCCCCTCGACACAACCACTACAATCCTCGCTCCTAGAAGTTATCGCGATTATCAACCGTAACTATCCAGTCACCCCTGAGAATCACCCTTCGCACTCCGGGTAAGAACCTCACTCAACTACTCCCGAATCATAACTCCATTAAACCGACCC